>OX451351.1:22244520-22557857 GCA_949629185.1 Apamea crenata
AAAAAAATTGAAAAAATCAAACCTGGTTAGATAGAGCCCCAACTTTTTTTTCGCACCGGGGCCTCTGTTTACGTAGCTACGCCACTGGTATGTGCAAACATAAATTAATGTATACATAGACACCTACTTACCAACAAGCAAACATGTTTTATTTTTGTCATAGTGTCGATTGTTGTTATACCCGAACAATAGAATTTTTCTATTTATAAAAGACAATATTAATGTATTTTATAAATAAACCTTCCGGAATAAATTCTTTAAATGATGTTGAAAATTGCATCAAAAACCGTTGCTAAGTTTAGAAGAACAACGCGGTCACAAAGACAGACATGAAAAGCGACTTCAATTTGTAATATGTATACATATATACATAGACAATGTTGTTAAGATTTGGCAGTAGCAAAATGTTTTAGGCGCCAGTAATTTCTCATTGTTTACTCTTAGTATAATATACCGATTTAAAAATATCTACTTATAAGTAGTCTATTAAAATGTTTGTGCACACAATCCTTTGCAGAAACCGATAAACACGACTCGGCACTCGAGAAAACGGCATCCATACTAACCGGCATTATCAGCAGTATTCTGTCTTTGATGGTTGCAACGGATTCACACTCAAAATCTGTTCGAGGTGTCTCTCATTCTTCCACAATAGCACTCAGTATAAAGTCATCTGTTTAAAATAGATGCCAAATATTGGCAACCCGATGCTTGAGAGAGATAAATAAGATTCGTAATTACCGCCAAAGTCCAATTAGCAAAACAATTTTGGTGTTTCCCCATCCAAAAGTTTTTATCCCATTTAGGGGAAATCTTTAAAATATTCTCTCGTATTAATACTATTTATCCTTATACCTATATACCTACCACTAAAATACTGTGACATTGCTTCTTTCGCAAACTTTGTTGTTCATCCATTGTTGACATCTACACTGCATGTGACCAACATTCCATGGTTTCCTATAATAAACCATTTGTAATTTTAGTATAACCAATAAAGCATCAGCTTTGGTACAGTCGAATTATAATCGTTTCAATAGATCTTGAAAGAGTCCATTAAAAATTGATTCTCTATATTTATGTTCAACGATGTTGGTATTAGACACTTTCGAGTAGACTTCAGATTTTTACACTTTACAAACAAACTATATTGCGCAATAAAAACGCCAGAAGATGACATTTTAATGACCACTTCTTAATCGTTTTGTGAGCAAGTGTGTCGCTGCCTCTGCAGCGACACACTTGCTCACAAAACGATTCGATTCGACTCTCGATCAGAGGATCGAGAGTCTGCTAAAGAAACATCTAGGTAATCGATTTGAATAAAAACCAAGTCTATTTTCATTTGAACAAGTATTTTATTCGCGGCAAACACAAGCTGACGAGCAATACAGTGACTTTTCTTTTGTCTACAATGTTCAGTTCTTCGGTGACTTTATCTTTAATGAGACCTCTCGAACACAGGCAGTAGGACTAATAGTTCTAAGTGATCTTCATGATCATGACTGACGTTAACTGTTTTCGCTATAACATTGAATATTCCACGCAATCCCATAGGAAACGACTTATTTACGAAATCGCATGTCCCCCTTTAATTTTAAAAGAGACCGATGGATACTATGTAATATTAGCAGTTGACACTCTATGAATTAATTGAAACGTATTTTGTTGTGTAATTACTAGGAATATGAATTCATTACTAGCATGTTAGTGCGTTATAATAACATGCAAACATGCGGTCCTGACAAGATTAGAATTGTAGAAATCAGAATCTTAGCTTTTAACATTGAATCTAGATAGTTAAAACTGAGCATCGTTCTACGGCTGCACTGTAGCAACACAAAGCTAATTGAGAAAGACTAACAACTTTAATTTCGAATTTTACGTAGAACCTCTGTATTTGATAGTCAATTAAGCCAAGTGCACACCTGTCCACCTGAGTATAATACATGATATTAGAGAATATAACTCTCTTTTATTCAGACTGGCCATTAGCAACAATAAACCCTTTTCATTCACGGTCGCCGGGCATCAGGTTCAGCCCATTGTCCATTTCTATTCAGTGCAGTGCCTGGCAAAATAACCACTACTTTCAACTTGGTAGCTTCCCACTATAGTGGCGCTCATTGCCCTAAAAACAAATTTCTCTGGAAAGGAAAACCCAAGTATAGTCTTCAGCTGAATTACACATCATTTTTAGAACTCTTATTACCTAGTTAAAATTATTTTATTTACCGCTTAATACTTTCCTACTGTTGGCGAAAGCTTTTTCTTTTCCTTATTACCACCACTTTCCTGGGCAGTGGCTAATCTTTGAGAAAACTTCCAAATTCGTCTCCCAACTCATATTGGGCATGAAGCGCAGCCGTTGGCTGCTGTTTGGGACCCGCTAGTTGTAGTGTGTAGTTGTTCCTCTTCCGGCATGCACATGCAATAGATGGGACCTGACCAGTTCTACTTGAGCTTGCCAGTCGTTTGTTCTTTGTTCCTCTTGTCTCTTACTTGAGTAATGATAGATATGGAGAGAAGTAGAAACTAAGGTTTTTATTATTCCTGGGCTGTTCTTTCTGAGTAATATAGTTGAGGGTTTCAAGACAGTCGAATGATTTCTCCGAGACTCGATGAACTTCACGTCTCGAAGCTTTTCTGGTGGTCGCCTGGATAGATAGATAGTGGCTCGTAGATACTGGCTTTCAGGGATTTTCTGCGTCTAGAAATCCACACCATTTCTAAGTTCGTTGGCCTTGAGAAGCCCCATGACCATATTAGCATTTTAAATTTCGGAACGCAGTTTCGAAATCCTTTATGCTTTAAGTCAGTTTATACTTACTGTGTTATATTTTTCGCTGACAGACTTCAAGTGCGGACGTTTTCCTCTTTAGTAAGAGAAAGTCCCTTCATTATTTATTTTATCAACCAAATAGAACTCTTCTAAGTATTCTCAGTTTGTCGAGCAACTTCTTTGTCTCCCCACAGGCAAGATAAAGTTGCTCTCTGTGCTAGCTGATTTTGTAATTGACGTTTCATAAAAATTAACATGAGATAGAGAGTAATTAATGATTTGAAAAATTTTTGCAGTCGTGAAAATACAACAGTTTTAGTCATCATTAATTAGTACAGAATGATTGAAATACTAACAATTTGCGTGTCAATATTCACGCATGAAACGCAAACAATTGTACATCTACATTACTTCTGTAAACGCAAAAATATGGATACATTAGAACGTTTTCATATTTTAATACACGTTGTATGTATTTAATGAAAGTCAAAATGAGAAATCAAATCATTACATTTTTATGTCACACATTGTTGTGTTGACTGTTCTTATTGTATGATGAATAACTGACGCTTTATGTAATGTTGTATGTACCTACTTACATTGGTGAAGTACACAATGTCGTTCCAGTCTTCAGATGGTGCCAATTGTTTCCTGGCATTTCTGGAGGTATTTATTGTCAATAAATTTTCATTGAATAAACCCGTTGGTCACGATGTGCTACTCATTGCTATGAAAAAATCTTATGAACCTCAGCTGATATTCAAAGGTCATAATATGTATATAGTTGGAAGTACAGTCGCCAGCACATCAAGCTACTATAATCTGTCAAATTTCTTTAATAGATTTTCAACTTGATCGCTAAAGCATTAGGTTCAAGGTTGATTGGGTAAATTTGAGTTTCGGGTAGCTAGAAGTGCTGGCGTCTGTGACAATAAATCGTAGAATTGTAAAAATAATCGTAGAATACAGTGAGAATAAATCGAAGAATTGTATGTTGTAGTGTTTAGTGCTCCACAGACAGCACCAAGCAGACTACTTTCAACTAATTATAATAATAATATCCTGGACATTTCACACAGCACCATTTGTCCCAAGCTAAGCAACCTAATGCTTGTGTTATGGTAACAAGATGGCTGATAAACTACTTATATACAATTTTTTTTTTTTGTAAATACGTAGGTACATATTATAGATAGAAAAACACCCAGACTCGGAACAAATACATGTAGGTCATACAAATATTTGTTCCGTGCGGGAATCGAACCCGCGACACGCAGCGCAGCAGTCAATCGCTTAACCACTGCGCCAACCGTGCCGTCAATTCCTGAGCAACTAATAAAAGAAATACTAACGGAAACTTTCCCATAAGAAACACGTATTTAGTTTATATGTCCTTTACTAACAGTAAAGCGATGATGAATGATAGCAAAATGACGTAATTCCTATCCTTGTCATATACCTACATAACGGACGTACCTACTATGTTTGTTTGTTTAAAATCTATTGTCTGAATATTTATTATGGAAATAGTATTCCTATGTAAGTATGTAATGTTTCCCAACATGGGTGTATTGTACTGTACCATAATAAATAAACCTCGAGTATTGGCAATACTCAAGGTTAAGGGGCTCATTATTTCCAGAACGAATGTTGAAACATAGACTCGTAACGTGCTTGATTATTTTTTTCTTAAGTAAAAAGTGCTCGTTGAAGATTTTAATACGTGACACACTATCAATCACAATCTGAATAATTTTAAAGGATATTGTTAATCCATTGCTTCATAATATGTTCGAAAAAATTGTCTGTTCAACAACATAAAAAACGCAATGAATGTTGTTGAACTGTCAAAATGAAAGCCATTTCTACTACTACTGTTTTTCTGGAGGGAAGTCCATTCGCAGTAGTTCACTTCCTATTGAGAGCTACTGCGACGCTAGTTTCATCACAATTCCGATCTTGGTAACTTTCTACGTATTTTTTACATCGATTTTAAAAACAGCTGCTTAAATGTTTGGGATGTTTATAAGCCGTGCATCATCACCGCTATTAAACTGTCATACTGTTCCGGATGGAACTGGATTTTTTACAAATAATCTGAAAACCTGAGCAACCTTGTATGAAATGATTATGACATGTCCAGTATGTAACATTGGCCTCCTAAAACCTGTATAGATTTGTATTCACAATTAATAATTTTCCTAGACATTACACTGAGTACCTTAGGTTGCTAGTTGTTATGCACTTTGTGACTGCGTCCTTGCGCACCCGCATTAGCATCGATCGTTCATTAATCTCAACATGGCTTGACTAGTAAAATTAATATAATCGTCAAGAATAGGTACAGTTTCAATATACAAACAGGGCTTGCAATTATTTATATTCGTTCTATTTGGTTCTATTAGATATTGATTAAATCCTTGGCTATTTGACCTTTGGCGTCTAATCCGTGTAAGATCTTTGAGCATGCAAATTAACGCCACTGATCAATTAAAACATATGTTGTGGCTACTTTTTATATATACAAACAGCAAGATTTTTCTGTATCCCATTACAATACCCATTGCTAGTATTACTAGCACAACGAGAAGTATTATTCTGCCACTTTGCACACATTGTTTGCCGTGCACAGCGGTTCGCCTATCAATTAGCAGTATACAATCCATTTATAGCATGGCTCAAGGTCGATAGGATCTCAATATTGAGCCATTCGTAATCCATAGCGTAGAGTAGCAGTATTTTTGGGAGTGTGCAAACAACCACTGCAACGCCCATTACTTCACTTTATAACGAGTCGCTTCTGACATCAGCTGCTAATCTATACGAAGGAGATGCTTCTATTATGACAGACAATAGAATTGTTGCAAAGTACATGAAGTACTTTCTGGGCCTATTATTATTTGGTACACGGCCATTCATCGTGCGTCTATTAAGACGGAGCGTTGAGATGTCATGTGATGACTTATTGGTCTCGTCTAATTACTTTATGGATGCTGTTCGGTTGTATTGTATGCCTGGAGCGTGTGTGTACTTTGTTATTTGATTGACGTTATCACGGTGTAGTGAGCTGGCGAGTGTAGATCAACTATTTAAAGCAATCATGAAGCTCCTTCCGTAATATATCAATATTCAATCGTTGAGAATTTTAAGACTTCTTTCACTATTGAGTGGGTGTCCATTCTGTAGGTACCGTATTTAGGGACTTACCTCCTTTAAATGGTGTTCATTTGAGTTTGAGAATGGTTAAGTGTCTTTACTGGATGGGAAGCGATACATACTTGGTTTCGCGTCGTAAGGGGATCTCGTATTTGGGTATAATCTTTTGACATTTTTTGGGAGGCTTGTTTGCGTCTTGTAGTTTTGAGAAGTTTTTTTTTTAATGAAATAGTTTTGTCCGGTTCTTAATAGGTCGAAATATTTACCAATGACTTTAAGTATACATAATAGTGTTGTCTTAATTTATTCAAAACAGAGCGAGATAGAGGTACTCTGTCTACTTATAGACTTGACGTTACTTGACGAGACTTATACGTTGTGGACACTTGAATAGAGATTTTATAAATCATGCTATTTGCTCATCGGAAACTTCGCGTGTTGTTATAACAAATTTTGATTAGTACCTACGAGTAAAGATAACGGAGTGAAATGGCTGCACGAATAAATTAACCCAGTGTACCTATTATAACAATAGTAGTTCATGTTCCAATACATTGGAAGCGAGATCTGGATTTGATATTGTGAATTTAAATATTGAATTTTAATACTCGTATAACTGAAACAAAGTCGGCTCAGAATCAGCGGTTTTTTAATAAGTAACAAAACAAAGCACCCTAATCTCTCTATTCTACTTTAATATACATCATCTGAAATATGGTTAGTTAAATAAATATGATATGTATACTTAATCTTAAGACTTTTTAATGGTCTTAAGGCGAAAGCGTCAGATTAACCCGCGAAATCCAAATTTTCTCAAGACCACTGGTCGTAGGAATAACACGTTGTGTCTTTGGGTTGTAGAAGTAGGACATAATTCTCCGTTCCTATCCACTCAGACGGAGACATGCATGAGGATTTCCCCACAAAAATTCATAAGTATATAGTGATATAGGTACTTCTCAAAAAACACTCTTCGGCATTTTAATTTTATGTTGTAATTGGTTTCAAAATAAACTTAAGTGTAGCCATTTCCCAGACTACGCGGCAAGTAGTAAAATTAAGAAGTAAAATCAAAGAAGTGACGTGACCATGCAACCAATTTTAATTTCAGATTCGTAAAATGTTCCCTGGATATAGTTTGGAATCATACAACAGCACCATGCCCTATGTTCGGTGACGGAAGCCACGAAACTTGTTACGATATTACTTAACTTGTGACATTATATTGTACTATCATGTGACTTTTTGTGAATTAAAACTGTGTAAAGTTAGTAAGTGCCTTAAGTAATTTGCCGCTTTTCTAAATATCGTAGATTTGGCCAAACAACAAAGGCACATGCTGTTCAATGGATACCGAAAAAAAAGCAAACTCAAATGTAAAAGTAAAGAAGAACGGACGTAAAAATGAGAAGAAGAAAAAAGTTGAGGCACAAGATACAGACGACACAGTCGCTGTATCATGCCAACAAATGAACAAGCTGGCTATCGATGACGGCGGCGGTAGCGTCTCGGCCAGCTCCACCGATAGCGAAGACTTAGTAACTGCTATAAACTACAATACAATCACATCACTAGCCGCTCTGAAGGATATAATCCAAGGCGACAACAATGATACTCCAGAAACAGATAGTTTCTTTCAGCATTACTTTATGAATCACTGCAACAGTCTTTCAAGTAGAAATTCTAATTCACCATTTCCATTTCCGGAGCGTCGGCGGTTATCACAATGCCGTGAGGAAGATGAAGACACTGAGTGGAAAGATAGCGATCTACTTTCTTCTAGGTGGGATGAAGTCAGTCCCAAAATGTTTAAAACCAGAAACAATATTGCTAAAAATAGCAGCCCAACCGAAACAGAAGACCTGAATGCAAATGTTGTTAGCGAGCTGACACCTAGTGGTGGCAATGTCGCAGCTGATGGACAGGAACCTCCAAAAAGAACTGTAATGGGAGCTCGCCATAAGTTCCTGGTGACAACGACGGCGCCGAGTGCGCCTCCGCCGTCTGCGCCGCCTAACGTCCAGAAAGCTCTGCGCGCACATATGCACAACGCGCATACTGTTCATTTTGGAACCAAAGGTGCTGAAGAACAGCGGCCAAATGTTCGTACCATATTTGAAGGAGAGAATCTCCACCTTGATAAACATTTTTTTGATAGTAGTTTAATCGAAATTAGATCTACCGTTGATGGAGTAGCAGCTAGTTCTGAGGACATTTGGGTTAAAAGGACCGAAGACAAAGTAAGTATTTCTAGGATTGATAAAATAAAAAACGACTTAATTATATTTATACAAACAATAGAAATATATCTTTAAATATTTTTATAAATTACAGATCCTCAAAGAAGAGTCCTCTGCCAAAGCCGAACTATTGAAGAAAAATGAGAATGTGGCTAAGGTACCTGGGAAAAATGAAGCTTCGACGACTGTAAAGAATTTAGAGCAAGTCAGAGCGCGTTCTGGAACCTGGGGTGCTGCGACTGGGACCAAACCAAAAGAACCAGTTTCAAAGACTCCAGATAAGAAGGAAGTACGACGCAGCAGTGACGAACGGAGACAGAAACGAGGTGAGGGATCTTCTTTTTAGCGTACCTATCGATGGCAAAAAGTTTAAACATTTTGGGCCAAAGAGCCCAAAATTTAGCTACGCGTACTCCTCTCACTGACGTAGTCATAAGATCATCAAGTGCACTGGTGACAGGGCATGCGACACAAGGTGGAAGGTGGTCCATTGTCTGTGGGCAGGTGCCGCATACGCACTTGAGATTTGAGCCGTCCGTGAACCCCCATCTATGTAGACTGTCTTTATTACGGCCGACTTCGGTTCAATATCTATTTAAAGATTTCCAAGCCACGGTAACGCGTGCCCAAGCGGAAGGCTCTCAGATGGTTCGATAACATTCCCAAGGGGTTTATACAGCTCCCGTCATTGATTACATCTTGTTGTGGAAGTATGAAAATATAATTATCATTATGACGTGACTTCCTATATGTTTCGAGACGAGAATAGAGCGCGTGGCGCTATACGCCCTTTCTGTTTTTTATTGCTAAATAACTAGCGCAGTATCTAGTAGCTGGGTCTAGCACGCGCCTATCATGACATCATTAATTCTGGCCAGATAGAGTTTGCTACTGTACTAGTTTGCTAGGTTACCTATTTTTGTTTTCATTATCTCGCCTACTAACAACCGAAGTCTTACGAAGTGTTGATACTAACTATATTGACAAATAAACGGAAAGTTATGTAATTCAGTTTGTAAATATAGATTTATTATCGACGGAAAGTGTAGTAGATCCCGCAATGTTTGCCAGAGTGCGCCTACATACTTCAGCCGCGCTGGCTGCTCGCCAACCGTCTAGCTCGTCGTAAGGGTCGATGTTGTTACCGAGATTAGCGTTATATTGTTTGTGGCTATTTATTATCGATACTTTATTGCCTACTGGAAATTTCACCTCACGTAAAGTCTAGTACCTAAATGGCTGAGCTATCTTTCATAACCTATTCATGCACAAACTGTTTACGAATTAATATTTAAAATAATTTATTATTGAAATAAATTTTGCTGAAAAGAGGAAATTTCTGTTCAGTGCAGATATTGAAAAAATATGATTTAGTTTGTCTGCTAGACGCATTCAGTAGCCTAATATATTATTGTATGTGCACAAACCGCTCTTCTATAATTATTTTTGTCCGAACTCAAAGGTGCCCGGCGAGTGCAGATGCAGACACAGGAAAATAATATACCTATAGTGCTTAGCGTAAGATTATTATTAAAACGTATTATTTTAGCAACACAACAGTAAATTGCCTTCGTTATACAGGTGACCCTTTCGAATAGTGTCAAATGTAAATATTACAGAATGTTCTAATTTCGCGTTCGTGTCGGTTCGACTCCCGGCTCAGGGAAGCAACTTTTCAGAAATGTTTGAATGCAGTTTTACTTACTTACTTTCGAATAAAAAAACGAATGTACTTGACTGCCATCCAGGGCCCGTTTCAACTTTCCTCTCTATATAATTGTTGGCACTCGATAGCTCGGTTTGAGAAAAGAAAACTCGGTATGTTAGAGAATAAATAAAAAATAAAAATTAAATGGCACTACGCAGATTCAACAATGACGCTGATTCCCTTGTTCACAAACTAAACTAAATTCAAGTTCGATGCATCTTTTTCTTTCTATTTCATTAAGAAAAGGACAGAAGATAAAATATTAGTTTAGTCCTGTCAAATTAAGATACTCCATAGACAATTTAGACGTGATTAAAAACATGGCTACTAAAAATAAGTCTCTTTACGTCAGGCGCTGACTAATTTGACAGGACTAAACTAATATTTATCTTCTGTCCTTTTCTAAATTAAATAGAAAGAAAAAGATGCATCGAACTTAAATTTAGTTTAGTTTGTGAACAAGGAAATCGGTGCCGGTATAAAACTAGTCGATTTAGATATTAAAGACCCAACGAGCCCCCAAACGACGAGATCCCAAATTCAGTTTGTGTAAGCAGGAATAGCGTATCCTTTCATTGGTCAATCCATACTAAAATGACAAGAAAAGCTTACTATTGCTCCTTGTTCTGATTCAATGTACGTTTGGTCTTTCACGTGCGAAGTAGCATGCGCCGGCCTTGAATTAGCTGTGGTTATAGTATAAAGAGCGAACATTATCATTCTGATGTTTGTCTACGCGTGATAGAAAACAGTTTTACATCATTTAAGACATGATTTAGTACTGCGATATGTTATAGATGAAAGCTAAATGAACGGCAGTCCCGGTGCTGATATAATTAACTGCTAGAACAGTTCCAGGTGTTTAAACAGTGATAGAATTTAATTAATCTGTTGTGCGTTATGAATGTGTAAGTCTCACGGCATATGCACACCACAACGCGCACAATACATAATGCATAACGTTTCTATGCCCACTTAAATAGTTTAGCTCCATTCCGACACTGTTATTAAATTGGTTTGTTTTTAAACACTAAACAAATCCAAAACAAATGCTTTTAATGTGAAATTGTTCAACAGTTTAAGATGACTAACGACATATGTATGTAGATTCACACTACGTTATAATAGAATACGTATGTACAGTCGATAAACAATAGCGGCGCTGTCTGTTCAAGAATCATTGCTGTAATCTTGTTTACGATGTCTGTTGCGAAGGGTCGTTTGATGGTTTCATTCAGTGATATCTACGCTAAGTATTTGTTTGGCCGACATTTAGATTGAGATGTTTTCAAACACTAGTTAGTAGTATAAATTGGATGTAGGTAGGTAGGACATATTGTTTTTTAACGATTTTTCAATATCGCGGTTTTCTAATTGGCCCCTTTTGTCGTATATTTGTGAACCGTTGGTTTATAATCTATCTCGCAAGATTGTAAACTGTCGATAAATTGTGAACCGCGGGGTAATTGCGTAACACCCATCAGTAGCAATGCCTTTCATTTTGACAATTCAACAACATTATTCACAACTATCGAAAAATAATGCGTTCAATTGTACGTGGTTTGTTGCAGTTCACAATTTTTTGATAGTTTCTAATCTCTCGAGATGAATTTTATTATAAACTAACGATGTTCATAATTATACGGTGCACATATTAATCTTGCCTGAATCTTTCTTCAAAGTCATGCTGCACTTGCAACAATCGTAGTTTCGCGCGAAATGCGTAAATTCTATTAGTGTAACAAGAACACATACGCCGGTTGCTCGTGACCTTCAGTAGGCTTAACGGTACGATATTCAATTAGGCGTTAGTAACTGTGCCTACTTAGTTTGCTCTCTAACTGAGCATGCAACATAGACCTCGAGAGTCGGAAAAAAAAATGTTTTGATGCTGAGACTTAGCTGATGCACAAAAGCGAAGGAAGTCATGGACAAAATTGATCAATTTTACATTTATACTTATGTAAACAAAACTAACAAAAGTGTAAATAATTGGGAGGAAGTTTATACGAGGCTGTCCCGGGATTCCCCAGAATCAAAAACAATACTTAAAGTTCTCTTATTTTATAATGGTACTCCATGGTAAATCCAAATCAATAAAACAACAATTAAGGAATTAAATACACGAATTCGTTAATTTAAAATTAACAAATTCGTGGATTCATTCCTGACAAATATTGGATGCGCCGGGACATGCATGCCTTTTCTCGATCCTCGAGCTATGACAGTAAACATACTATATACGATCACAGAAATAGGTGAGGTGGAATAGTTGTATGATCTTCTATTCTCGTATCTGCATACACTAGTTAAAGAGTTCATTTCGGAATGAACTCTTTAACGAATGCATACCTGCATGCACTTGTATAAAGGCCATAGGTACTACGATATTCAGACAGGATCATGGCAGGCGCTTACTTACTTCTATGATTTTGTTACTAGTGGAAACAGTTTGGTTGCACCTCAACGAACTTATAATATGATGATGCCATGCTGGGAGTAACGATGACAGGCAATAGGTATGACGTGCATCAATGGAAACCGTTTTGTAACATAACCGCGTGACCGCTGTCGATAATTATGTAGATTCTGACACAGAAACGCACAGACTGCGTGAATGTTTTATCGCCTCCCCTTCTTCGGCTTGATTATGATTTATAACTGCATTTAATATAAGTACTAGCCGTTTACCCGCAATAGTGTTCATATTTAATTTCCGGAGTGAAATGTGCTATGAAAAAGAACAGAACAAATCCATGGCAGATAGAATTATTTAGTTTGGATACATCGTCTCTAACTATTCCATGACGTAATGTAACGTAACCTACATCGATTAACAAGGATCCAACAAAGTCATACCGTGCTAGATTTTAATAAACATGCTTAACCTTTTTATTCTTCGACTATACATTATGAGTACAGTTTGAAAATTACTGAGAGGACGCTTGATTCTGAGAAAAGGCTTATGAATTTATGATCGATTGATGTTGTGCTGAATCATGCTGATATTGCTTTTTTCTTTGTAACTTACCTTGACCGTAGGTTCCATTGTAACAGTATCTTGCACCATAGATTATTATTAATCAACAATTGTGTACGTTTCAGAGCAACGTCTGGATGCAGCGATCACTCGGAGCACGCAGTCTGTGGGCGAGCGCAAGCGCCGCACCTCCAGCGATGACAACCAGGCTCACCCCATGTACCAACAGACTATACATGGTAATTGAACACTTAATGATGATATGGTTACCATTCAGGAAGTAAACTTTTTGTAAATAGTACAGCTCTTTGTGGTGGAGGCCGTCCGGGTGTCTTCTACTACCTAGTAGCATTTCTGTACTTTGGTTTGTAGGTTTGTAGGGTGTCGATGTAAAACAAGTGCAACAGAATTTTCAGCTTTATCTCTAGGCAAGCAAGGCACCTGCGATGCCTCTGGCATTGCAGATTATCGTCACACACATTACGCCAGCTATATGTAAGTCCCATGCAATAAGCCTAACTGCCACCAAATGGGGCTCAAATGCAGACTCCGGACTGAGTACAAACTGCCTAGCCTTTTTCCAGGTATGTTGGGTTCCAGTCTAACCGGATGCAGCCGAATACCAGTTATTTATATGGAGCGACTGCCTGTCTGATCTTCAAAACCCATTTACTGGGTAACACGATACCCCCCGTTAAAACTGGTTGTCAGTCTTTTGGGCTTCTGACTACCGCTAATGACAATGATCTACGTCAATGATCTACGAATGACACCTGGCTTAACATGTTTTTCTTTCCGAGGCACAGGGGGGTCTCGATGTGCAATTGATGGTCACCCATCTAGGGAAACTATTGGGAACCCGATTTCAAATTCAATGTTGTATTTTCTAGGAACCACCGGGGTGAGTCGAAGGCCTGCGGTGTTCGACATCATCAAGTCGAAGCGCGGTGACGTCAAGAAACAGCCGTCTATCATGCAGCAAGTCATGACTGCTGTACAGGTAAAGTACCGACCTACTTTACCTAACAATAAATTATAATGAAAACCGAGTGCACGATTGGATCTCCGATCGGCATATAGAGTTGTATATGACGCTTTCGCGACTTACAGAAATACGCAAGCAATGTGGAATCTATAAACCGGATTCACACGGTGCGATTCAATTGCCTGTAACATACCATAAGTTGAAGCAACATTAAAAGTTGCACCGTCTAAATAAAGTTTTAAGATGAAGTCATTTGTTGTATGCCAAAAAACTTGCAAGAGGCAAGAAACTTGTTTCGTATAAATAGAGCTTTAGAGTCTAGATTCTTCTTTATGACCAAATATATATTAACATGTCCTATAATATACTATAAATGACTTTTTTACAAAAAAAAAAACAACCGACTTCCATAAAAACACTACAAAGTGAAAAATAACTTTAATTTCGGAAGTCGGTGGCGAAAAACGAAATACAAATAGGTACCAAAGACACCGACTTCTGAAATTAAAGTTATTTTTCACTTTATGGAAGTCGGTTGTTTTTTTTTGTAAATAAGTTTTTATTTTTCACTTTTTTGTTGTGATATTTTTTTTGATTTTTCAAAAACAGCTTGTCCTATTTTGATAATTTTTTTATGGGAAATAATTTTTCAAATTGGTTGGCAAGCGACGGAGTTATGCGCGAACAAACATTAAAAAAAAAACTACAAAATTCCGAATTGAGAACCTCCTCCTTTTTTTAGAAGTCGGTTAAAAAAGAACATTATGTTTATGAATATTAACATGAAATCAATATGAAATTTAGTCCTGTTTAAAATGAGCCCAAACACGACTACGGTGCTGTAATTTCAAGGTTTGTACTTTTTGTGATGCTCCTGGCTTCAGCATCAGGTAGCTATGTACTTCGGTGTTCCTCATTAAACAGTACGATTATCCACACATCTAGCCCTTTTCAATGAGCCTAAACACGATATATCTGTTGTTAGAGGTCATGACTTGATGATCATGAGACCAAATGTGGCAATTGCCCTATCAAACGTCAAAACGATTTACTAAAACAGTCCTTGCCTGTTCGAGTAACTTCTTACTGTTAAGGAGTTGTACCTTCCATCATCAGCCCAGCTACCTGAAATGGTAACAACCATACGCAAATACACAAGATACTTCATAAAATATGCGAAAAACAATAAGTGAGCCTATAAAATTTGACGGTTGCCTTCGATTTGTCTAAGATCCCATCATCAGATCCTAACTTGGTGACAGTGGGACAACCTCAGAACTATCTACTTTCGAACAAAAAAAGAATATTGAAAATCCGTCGACAATTGGCGGAGTATTCGATGGACAAACATACAAAAAAAAAAAAACATACAATCATCCGAACATAGTACCTCCTCCTTTTTGTGAAGTCGGTAAAAAGACAATTAACAACAAACCAGAATTTTAACTGTTTTTCTTGTAAATCAAGTGATGTTACAATGATGTCACCTTAGTAAGATATATTTGAAGTACACAGGTGCTTACTGATTGCACAGTACTCAATTAGAACTCGGTTATCAATAGTTACGTGAATGACACATCTTTGAACAGTTATTGTATTGTAAAAGTCACTGGAATAGTGTCGTTCTTATAAGTGGTAAATGTAGGTCTTCTTGGCGTGTCGACCACCATTATCTTTCACCATCGTGGTGAAAGGATTAGCCAATCGACAGAAGTCGGTTGCCCAGAGTGTGCCGGACGTAACAGAAGGTTGGAGGGTACGTCGTTCGGGAGCCTCCTTTCGTACACCCCGTAGGTTAGTTACTATAACTTACTGGTTTTTTTTGCGCTCCTATTATTGAGTCGACGCTATTAGTAAGCTGCATTTGCTTACCTAACCAATGTGTGCAATTGATAATAACAGTCATAAGACTCAGGCGAAAATGCTGCGAGTACCTAATCCTTTTTAATTACGTAAAATTTTTGTATGGAAGGACCATAAATGGTAGACATATTTTCTCCTGTGTCTTTTCTCTTATCATCAGAAAGTACTTGCACATACCCAAAACCGGTGATAACGATCCTATTTTGTATTTTATTTCCAGAAGGACAAGTGACATTTTTCTCTACAAACTATGATGTGTTTTCACAGTCAATGACATAATCGATATGATTTCAGAACATGACCAAATCAAGCGCGCCTACCAAAGATCCTGCCAAAATGGAGACGACGAAGGTGGTGCCGGCGGTGGCCAAGCCTGTCCAGAAGGCTAGGGACGGGTCAGCACATCCACATTCTGGCAGTGACGCGAGGGTATGTAACTTCCACCTGATTATCTACTTCACGACTTCTCCAAATAAGGCTGTTTTCGCCAGTACGGTGGTAGCAGTGAGGGGTGCTACACACATGTTCAGGCAGGTAGATAATATGTTTGAAAAAAAGCCGCTCGAATTTGTTAAGCGAGGTAGGTGCCGAAAAAAGTTTGCCGAATATGTGTTGTAAATTCTTCAGGTCGGCTTTCTAGTTTAACAAATAGGTACTGCCGAATCGAATGTGCCGAACCGAACATGTGTAGTACTAGTGATGCTAAAAGCATAGGGAATACGTTTCGTTGCATATACTCGAGGTACCTTGTGTCAAGTAAACCCCGTGTATAACGCCTTATCTGGGCATGTACAGACGCCAGCACATCAATCTACTACAATCTGTCAAATTTCTTTAATAGATTTTCAACTTTATCGCTGAAGCATTAGGGTTGAAGGTTGATTGGGAAAATTTGACAGTTTCTGGTAGCTTGACCTGCTGGCGTCTGAACTATTACGGCAACATTAAACTATATATGTCACCAAAAGAGATAAATAACCCGAGTGTCGTCGGGTATAGTTGAAGTTTATTAAGAAACCGATGGATGTTTTCCATTGACATTTCATTTGATAAATGAACTGTTAGTTTTCTAATAATTTTATTCGAAAACATCCATCGGTTTCTTACTAAACTTCAACGGGACCCGACGACCCAGTTACTATCACTTTTGGTGACCGTACCTATGTTTGTAGTCTGTTTATCCATGTTATCGGCATATCCCTTGCACACTACTCTGTTGGTTAATATTTACGCTTTTGGGTAATTCAGAAGACCTCAAATCATTATAAGTAAAATATTAAAAGAATTCATGTATGACCAGCACCCCAATTGCGTGACACACAACCAATCGGAATCTGAATCATTTTGAAGCAAATTGCTATTCCATTGCTTCATAAGTTCGAAAAATTTATCTGCTCTACACGGAAATAATGCAATGAATGTTGTTGAACTGTCAAAATGAAACCGATTCCGATTGATCGTGTGTTACGCAATTCGGGTGCTGATTGAGATATAAACTTAAAAGAGGCAAAACGAGTATGTAAGGATCGTAGCAGGTAGCGTTCTGTAGTTTCTGCCTAGGCCCATGGGAGTAAGGCGTGAGTTTATGTATGTAACGTATCGTAACGTAAACGTGTAACGTAACGTATCGAAAGAATTCTGTGGTTTGATAATCGTTGTTTCAGAGTCACTAATTTACCATATACTTAACAGTATTTTGCTTTGTCACTTGTATAATTTGTTATAATTTGTGGGCGGCATTGCGAACCCGAAAAATATAACCAGGGTTGTCGCTGGGCCCAATAACACAGAATCAGAAATATCCAATAAAGATTAAGTAATTAACACGCTTTTATTAGGTCGACCTGTATGTAACTAACTATGTAATTGAATCTAAGGTAACTAATTTAACCATCTTCCAAGGGTCGTAACGTAATGAAAATTAACAGGTGTATGTAGTTCTGATGACAATACAATAATATGGTACTGTCGAACTGATCTGATGATGGAGCCGGAAGATATGAACTGGAACTTCATGATGGAAAATCGTATCATAGCTGTTTTGGATTTCTTAGAAAAGTCTTGTAATGAACTTTGACCACGATTAGGTTTCAAGGTCTGATGATGAAGCCGGAAGATAGGCACTGGCATCGTGCATCTATAAAAGCGTGTTTTTCTAGGGTTTTTAAACTATTAATTTTTTTAATTGAAATAGACAACATTGCACGGTCTGTTTATGTGCTATATTGGCAAATGGCAAAAAATATTCGTTATCGGTGGGTGGACAACCTTTGAAAGATCGCAGGATAGACCCGAATGAGATTCGCACAGACCGGGGAAGCACGCCACAAAAGGGAGGACGCCTATACTCAGCAGTGTGTGGAACAGCCGGTCTATTCTGTAAAATATCACCGTGAAAAGTTGGGTGAAGTGAGCTGTCATTCCATCTGATGTTAAGGATTGCCACTATTGACAGCTCACTTCACCAAAGTTTTCACTGTGAGATATTTACAGAATACATAAGATGGGGTGCCTATGATGGTGATGACGATGATTGATCCGTAGATAAATTTTTCCCCATCCTCCGTTATACGAAGTAGTGCTATAATAAAAAGATGCTAAATAAATTGTCGCGTATCAATTGGTATTCGTTTCCGTTAGTTATGGGTGTCAATTGAAAAAATAGGTTAACACGATGCCTGTCAATCTATTCTTGTTTATTCATATGGCTAAGGTCGCAATGGACGATTTGAAAGCTCATTAAATATCTTTAAAGTCGCTGTGCCCCGCGACTTCGTTCGCGTGGATTTCGGAAAACAATAATTGTGTCTATTTCATTATTATCTTTCTAAAGTAAAAGTATCCCAAGGTAAGGTATCCCAAAGGAGATGTTATGAGAAGTAATTCTCATAACATCTTCTAGTGAATCATCATAATATCATCTACGAGTGAAAGTCCCGTCTAAATCGATCCAGCCGTCTCGGAGATTAGCTGGAACAAACAGACAGACAGACCAAATTTATAAAATAGTTTTTTGGTTGTACCGTAAATACTTTCATATGCATTTATTGAAAGCATAGCTCGTTGAGCCACCTTGAATTTACTTGAATTGCCACTCATGATGCAGGCAAACCCCTATAAAAATAAACATTTATCTCCTTTTAAAATCCTTTCAATTGCCCCAACAGTACTACCACACAGTAACAGCGTCGTCGAGCCGTCGTCCCAGCGCCATGGACAAAGTGAAGGAGATGTTCCGGGGTCGTGCTAACGTGCCGGGACCGGGCGTGCCGGTAGAGGGCGCTGACAAGAGAAAATCGGTATGTATTTATAAATTATATTTCCATTTATTTCTGTAAATTGGTAAAAAAACCACGTCAAAAATAACTCATTTTCAAAACTAGATGAGTTCGATATTTTCTATACGACTACTTTGAGAAGAAAGAGCGAAACAAACTCAGACCGATAAACGTCATTGCCATCCTTGCTGACGTCCAACCAGAAACAGCGCAGCGGAGTTGTCACTGCTAAACAAATAGCGACCTGGCTACAGTTGAAATTAAGTAGGACATGATTAATTTCTAATAGACCAAAACCACATGACAGCTGTCCTGAAAATGATGGCAGTGGCGAAGATTATATCGTAAGATTCGCCCTACAGCGTTAGAAGACAGTCGCATTTCTGTTTCGTTTTGACACAATGACTCGAGTGACTTCACTAAGTCTCGTGTTATGGAAACGCTATTTAATAATATGTAAGCACACTTTTCTCAGTATGGACACATTTTCTTGTGACTAAGTACGGAGTGAGGGCGATTTAAATCTTTTGGGCAGCGGGGTCAAAGAGTGTCAAATACTGGGGAAAATGACAGATTTTCATGACGGCTGTTATAATATGATGGAACTGCTTTCCTATGAAACCAATGCTTAACAGATAGAGCGAGGACGATACTGTAACTATTCAAGAGGTTTCCAACATAGTTCTCGTTTCGCTTGTAGCCGTATTTGACGGCTCTTATTCGCATCCCTTCCCTTAAGTTTAAATTGAAATATATGCGTAATAGGCTGAATCAATATTTAACTATATTTATTGAGTGGAATCTTAACTTTCGAGGTGAATGATTGTTACTTATTTAATATATAGACGATATAATAAAGTCGACGGGTTTTTTTTTGTTTGATCGCGCTCGTCTCTGGAATTACCAGTCGGATTTGAAGAACATCTTTGTGTATTTTATAGCCCAATTATTGTGGAAGGTTATTTAACATCACGCTACGACCCTTAGAAGCCGGAGAGGAAAAAGAAAAATAAAACGTTAGAAGGAACGTTAAACGTGTTAAAAAAATTTCGTACATTATGCATAACCTACAAAAACATTTAAACGGTTCACTTGTACTTTATGTGATGGACTAGGAACTTGTTAGTAAATACGTTACTTGTCTTTTTCTCATGTAGTTCATTGATGTACTGCAGCTTGAGAAAGCGAAACACCCTTGCATTCCCATAAAGTTCCTTGCATTTTCCTCATGAGTTAAATTCGCAAACAATTTTTTATTCATTCAACTTTCTTTGTGCTCTCACCAGGGGCAAGTCCAAGGCTATCTTTTGAACAGCATCACTTTTATACCGTTTTTACACATCGAATAATAATTTATTTTATCGAATCACGTGCCTAAAGTACTGTATCGTGAGAATACAAAATCACAAACCCTTTCGTATTATGAACTTTGAAAGAAGAAATTGAATGTGTGAATTTGTTGAATCAGACACCTCCAGCTTTCTTAAGGGGGAATCTGTAGCGCTAGCGCACCCCGCGAAACTCAGATATTCTTACGCTTTTTGAAATTTTCATGTCAGTGTCATAAAAATATACACTCAAACATCACCTTCCAGAGAAATCTTCCTTGAAATTGAGACGTGAACAAGACCTACTCCAGCTATACCCACCCCGCACAAACTACGAAAGAAAAAGTATCATGTATGAAGGATCCAAACTATATAATAAATTACCGAAATACATCACAGAATCCAAATCCATAACCACTTTAAAAAAAAAACTACTCAAATAGCACATAATAAAAAAAACACATTCAGTGTTGAACGGAGATTTTTGACTCGTGTTGATGTTTTGAGCCCGTGTACTCGTATATCAAGCGAACATTGAGTTGTTTGTATTATTATTTTTTATCCACCCATAATTATTGTACAAATGTTTTTGTAAATCTCGCAACAATATCGGCTTATGTTAAGTTTTAATATTCTCATGTAAGTGAATTTTGTTTTCTAATAAGAATAAATTTATCGCAAACCTCATAATTCTGTAAATACATACTTACTTGTTTCGGTCCCGATTCATGTTGTTCATCTTACAACCTGACACTGACCTGCAGATTGCAAAACACGTACAAAAATTTGAATTTCGCGGGTTACCCGGTCGCTTTCCCCTTAAATACTGTGTTTAAGGTATGGTCATCTATTTTGTCAGCATCTTTATAAACAGCTCCTTTGACCTTCCGTTATGCTTGTACTAACAACTACATGTGGGTCAATTTGTGGGGCCCTTAATAATAACAGGTTTCCTTTGAGTAATCTCTTTTTAAAGTTATTCGGCTATAAAATCCCATAACAGTAAGTAGGGCTATCCCCCTAGGTCAATATTTGGAGCGCAATAAAATAGGTTTCTGGTTCCTCATCATTGTTCAAAACTTTAGTACACTTTTTCACTGAAGACGAATTGGTTTATTTGTGAGGTATTGGAACGCGTTTAATTCTTACTGGAAGCAGTGAAGTTTTTAGTTTTATTTGGATTTTCCATGAAGATTCCATTGGAATAGTACGATGGGCTCGTGTCTGTGTTGTAAGACGAAGGAGGAGGAGGAAGACGAAGGAGAAGAAATATACATGGTATTCTTGTATTTTTTATTCTTTGTGTCGAATATTTAACGCAGTAATTGTGGTAAGTCAAATAAGTTCATTTGTTCACTTGCAAATGCGAAATACGAAATATTTGCGCAACAAAATTTTCACTGTAAGCTCTGCGTCTGATCAGAAAGTAATCTAAACTTACTTTTGCGTGCGTCGTAATGTAGAATAGCTTATAGTGTAATTGTATTAAAAGGAGCTGGCGGTATTCTTGGAAATTCTTGATACATCACTGACATCGGTGAAGGAAAATATCGTGAGGGTACCTAGACTTATTACTAGTTAACTAGCGACCCGCTCCTGGATGTCTACGCCCCATGCACGATATCCGTAGTTTCGGGCGAAGTTATCCGTAGTTAAGACCTAATACAGACGCACCACCTGCGAAAGCAATATGGCAGGAAGAATATAAAATACGAAGGTGGTACCACTTTATAATAATCTACCGGCAGATATCAGGAGCACATCCTCCTAAACTCAAGCAGTACGTCACTAACAACACGAAAATATTAAGTTAACGACATAAACTAGTCTTGCACACAAAATGCGATATCGTAACCTACCTACATAAAAAAATTCACTTACTTTAGTTATGTATTTATTCGCTAAGTGAACAATGTATGACCTTTTAGAATAAATAAAGAATCTTTATACCCAAGTTACAGACGATGCCAGCTCTGTATCACCAACGGATATATGATTAGTTTGAGGTCCGAAGTAAGAATGTTAAGCAACACGATTTGACAGTTGTCCAACTCCCAATATGTATAATTTGCTTGTCGGATATATTTAAATTGACAGATAAATTTAAATTGACACCTTTTTTGAGGGATCCACTACTTTCGGACGGGCCCTTATCTTCCTTGACGTCTTCAAGAGTAGACCCAATCAACGAACTTCTTCACACGGTTTTTACGACTTACCAAAATATCGAGATTTCTTTATTATATGTAAGTTTAATATTAATGTATCATACACATAAACCTTCCGGAATAAATTCTCTGAACAATGGTGAAAATGGTAACAAAATCCATTGAGTAGTTTAAAAGATGTAAGCCGACATACAGGAAAAGCGACTTTAATTTATAATATGTATGGATTACAAGTCAGAAGGCGGATGATGGAATGTTGTGGCGCAGTCTAGGAGACATATGTCCAGCAGTGGACTGTGATAGACTGGGTTGATTAATTGATTGGATACAAATCTGAAATCACCAACCTGGTTTGCAGGCGTGGTGAATAGTGGTTATCAATGCTCATGCCTTATCTGTATGAGAAGAGTCCTTTGCCCTGCAGAGGGACGGTAATGGACTGGTATTATATTATTATTATGACGAAATTCATGAGCTCATTAACAGCGGATAATAAAACTTAAGAAATCAAAGATTTTGTTTACACTCTGGAAGTCGAGTAAACAAGTAGTAAACAGGTCGTTTTACTTCTTAATAGAATTGGCAAATGTCGTCGGCTACGTGCCAGATTTTGCTTTGTGCTCCATGTATAATTTAGTTTTCTTTGATAGTGAATTATACATTACGTATATTGTACACATATGACAATTAGTCGTGATGACCCAGTGGTTAAAACTTCGACTCTCATGCATGACGTTGTGGGTTAAAATACGGACAAGTGCCAATGCGAATTTTTCAATTAATTTGTACTTTCTAAGTTTATATTAGCATCTGTAACATTGGTAAAGGAAAACATCGTGAGGAAACCTGGATTTATGATTAATAGAAGTGAAATTGCCAATATAAGGAATGCGCTGGATGCGAGAATCACTGGACTAGTCAACATGGCGGCTTATGTCCAGCAATGGACGTCTTTCGGCTGAATTATGATGAAAAATCGCAAATCCGCCTGAAGCAAACGTGGTGATTAATGTTCATGCTTTCTTCGTATAAGAAGCGGCCTTTGCCCTGTAGTGGGACAATATTAGGCTGATATTATTATACAGGGTGACCTGTAATTTGACGTATAACTTCCAGGACGTGATAGTGTGACCCATTTGCAACAATTAAGCACCCCATAAAGCATAGGCGAAAATTCATGAAAACTCAATTTTTATGTATTTTTGAAACATTTCCAGAATTCGTCACTAAAGTATCACTTTTGTCATAACTCTCGAATTTAATTGCCTTCATTGCTATTCCATTGGATACCTGATACTTTAATAAATATTTAGATGTAACCGAATGGTCTAAAACATCAAACACTTAAAAATTAAAGGAAGAAAATATTTATATTTATGTTAATTTATAAACCATTTCCAATAATCATCTACGTACATGAACTTTGACACCAATAATCTCAAAATTTTACTGTCAGTAAGCGTACAAATTACGGAGAAGACATCTTCATTTAAACAGCTATCTTACGAAGTACAAATAACGAAGCGAACAACACGAAACGAAGTACTTCGTTAGATAGCTGATTAAATAAAGATTTCTTACCCGTAATTTGTACGCTTAATGCTTTAGTAAAATTTTGAGATAACTGGTGTCAAAGTTCATGTATGTACATAGATGATTCTTGGATATGGTTAACAAACTTCTTCCTTTAACTTTCAACTGTTTGATGTTTTAGAACATTGAATACACTGAAAGATGCATAGCAATGAAGGCCATTAAATTCGAGAGTTTAGAGAAAAGTGATATTTAGGGACGAATTCTGGGAAATTTTCAAAAATACATAATTGGGTTTTCGCGAATCCCATGAATTTTGCCGATGCTTTATGGGGTTTAATTGTTGCGAATGGGTTGCTATCACATCCTGGAAGGTATACAGCCTTGGCCAAAAGTATTGAGCACCCATGACATCTTTCAGTTTTATGCGGAGTGTCAAATAGAAATAAAACAAAACGTTTTAAATAGGTTTATTTTACTATTTATTAATTGAAAATTAATATTTTGTGGGTCCACCGTCCACCCTTTGCCTTAATTACGGCAGAAATTCTTTTTGGTAAAGAGCTAAAAAGATTTTTACAGTCTTCAGCAGTAATCGCGTTCCATTCTAGGCGCAGGTAGCGTTTCAAATCTTCTCTGTTGTTAATTGTGTGGCGCCTAACTCTACGCTTTAATAAACCCCATAAATGTTCTATGGGGTTCAGATCCGGCGACTGGGCAGGCCAGTCAAGAAGCTCTGTTATTTTCCCGAAACCATGTCATAGTGCGGGCAGATTTGTGGCATGGCGCGTTATCCTGCTGGAATTTAACACCATCCATGTTCGTGTCGCCGAAAAGTTTCGTGAATGAAGGCATCAACGCAGTTTCTAGTACATTTATGTACTTAGTAGAGTCCAAGCGGCCCTCACACACGAACAATTCGCCAACTCCAGAATCGGTCATGCAACCCCAGACCATTATGCTGCCGCCGCCGTGTTTTACGGTTGGGACCACACACTCTGGCTTAAATTCTTCGCCCACCCGGCGACGCACAAAGGTCACACCAGGTGTACCAAAAATCTGCAATAAAGAGAAAAAAATAACTTCATCTATGCTTGGTTGGTGCATCTATGTTTGGTTTTTAAACCATTTTATTAGGGCATTAAATTGACTTACTCACCTCAAAGTTTGATTCGTCTGACCACACAACATTTGACCACTCTTCAGCGGTGCAAGTTCGGTGTTTTAAGTACCATTTATACCGAGCTTTTTTATTGTTGTCGGAGAGCCATGGCTTCTTCCTAGCTTTACAGCCTTTCAGACCAGCTTCCTGAAGTCTTCTACGAGTAGCTCGAGCAGAAATTGATTTCTTAATTTGTTCTGACAACTCAGCAGCGAGCTCCGAAGATGATTTTTTCCTATTTCTTAACGACTCTCTCAGTAACTGACGATCCTGACGGTCTGTGGTGATGCGTTTGCGCCCGGTTCTCGGTCTATTTTGATGTGATCCGGTAGCAGAGAATCGCTGAATAGCATATTGCACGGATCGGCGCGAACATTTCACATTTTTGGAAATCTCTACTTGTGATTTCCCTTGCTCATGCAGAAGCTGTATTTGCACACGTTGTTCTAAAGAAAGTTCGTTTCGTCTTGGCATATTGCAACGAAAACACTTAAAACTATGAAATAAAATACCAAAGGCGGACTAGATCCCTGGATGTGTTCACAACGAGCGATGGTAGCGAACTGATAAATAAATACAAAAATTGTAAAAGACACATTTTATTGCACCCAGGTGTTTTATTGCTAGCTGCGGCGTAGGTCATTGTTTTTAAATCTTTATAGATGACCGACAAAAGAACAGTAGATTTGGTTTTTTCCCATACTTACCGTGAACGAGCGAAATTTGTAAGGTGCTGAATACTTTTGGCCAAGACTGTACCTACGTCAAATTACAAGTCACCCTGTATGATAAAATTAGATGATTATGATGTATTTAAACCAGCTCGCTGTGCCTTTTTTGGGCAGTCATCACCTTGCATGCTATCGTATCCATTTATCAAACGCAATTAGTTTCACCACACTCAAGGCTCAACTCAACACACTCCCTGTCACAGAGAGAAGGCCTGTGTCCCAGCGGACACAGGCCTTCTCTCTGTGACAGGGAGTGTGTTCTCTCTGCTGTCTTCCCACTGCTTAGTGGGAACGTTATAGGCTGATTATGCAGCCGTGAGTATGCGTCGCTAGCGCAGCCTTTAAAAGCGACGTTAACCCTAAAGCTCCTTAAGGTGAATGCTCCATTTACAGAATTATTATCATGTATTTACAGAATTATAATCATTAAAGTCATCAACACAACTCTCTATGATCAAGTAATCCTACTGAATGACTATTTCATTAAATCTTGACATTTTAGGATTATGCTAACTTAACAAGTTGTATTACTGATTCTAATGATTATAATTCTGTAATTTATACATATTTGTTACGGCCGCGAATCATATTTTAATCAACGTAAAACTTAGTACTAACCAGCAAATTGCAAAAAACGTAAGAAGATTTGAATTTCGCGGGCTACCTTGGAGCATCCACCTTAAATATGATATACTGCCGTAGTTACCTAAAGCGCTACGAGGTTCACTTGGCGCGTGGCCAAAATTAGAACTAACGCCGTCATCTTGTTTTTTTTCAATACATTTTTCAAAACAATGACACAAATGTTTACTACATACAGTGCCCCCCTGTCAACGTCATTCAAGCCCCAAAATCGTTGTAGTAGCCTATGTACGGTGCTAAGTTGTCATTTTAGTATTAAGAACTTTGCCTAAATCGAAATAAAGTTCGAAATACAAGTACTGGCTGAATAGTTTAGGCTAGAACTAAAGTGAGGTTTCGTTTTGTAATAAGACGGTTCAAGTCTAATTCTGTCAGCTATAAAGATAAAATAATACTTATGATTTATATCTTAATAGGTTAATTGAGTTATTCGCATTCTATCGTAACAGTCCGTTCACAATTATTTTACCTCTGACAGCAGAAACCTAGCAACCTTATTGTGACAAGAATAAAGATCACAATGTTTTTGACGGAGTTGTAATGGCAGCAACCCAGCAGCAACATTATTAGAATGTGAATAAAGATCACTGAATTGGACAGTGTTGCAAAATCAGAGGTAAAAAAATTAATAGTTTAAAAAACACTACAAAAACACGCTTTTATAAATGCACGTAAAAACAAAAAAAAACAGCTGTGATACGATTTTCCATCATGAAGTTCCGGCTCCATCATCAGATCAGTTTGACTGTACCATATTATTGTATTGTCATCAGAACTACATACAGCTGACAATTTTCATTACGCTACGACCCTTGGAAGATGGTTAAATTAGTTACCTTAGATTCCATTACATAGTTACATACAGGTCGACCTAATAAAAGCGTGTTAATAACTGTGAACGGACTGTACGAGGGTGACACTGGAACTTCTTAGAAAATCAATCAATAATATTAACAAAGAGTTCCATTTGAACTTATTATTCTATTATAATATCGTTTACAAGTGGCCATTTCAAAACACTTTCAGTGTCGCCCTCGTAAGTGTCTTTTGGCAAGTTCTTTCCTCAGCATTCTTTTATTATTTGTGAGTTTAATATTAATGTATTGTAAGATAAACCCACAAATTTTCCGGAATAAATTCTCTAAACTATGGTGAAAACTGCATTGAAATCCCTGGCGTTGTTTAGAAGAACAGCGCGATCACCCAGACAGACACGAAAAGCGACTTTAATTTATGTTAAGCATTTATAGATTTTTACATTTGATTGTGATTTGTTAATCGGTACTGTCTTCAGCATGTGTTATCATTCACTTGTTAAAAACGGTTTGAAAATTATACGTATGCTTTTTAGGATTCCGTACCCAAAGGGTGCCAGCAGAACCCTATTACTAAGCCTCCGATTCTGTCAGCAGTCTGTCAGCGGGCTGTATCCTATGAACCGTAATAGTTTAAGAGTTGAAATTTTTCAATTTTCATATTAAAAATAAGATACCCATACAAGAAACGTGTTTCGTTCCGCGTTTTTTTCTTTGTGGTACAATAACCCTTCGTATGCGAGCGCACTTTCCTGGTTTTTGTTATTTGTCTACAACTTGTGTGATCGAAGTCAGTAGGTACCAACATCATGTGTGGGATAGCCGCCCACTTACAGCTGCAACGTCATCTCGTCAACATCTAGGTCTAAATGCGGACAGTATGATGACATTCTATCGTCAACTAGCAATTTTATAGTGTCTGTATTTGATTGCGTCCACTGCAGTATTACAATGATCAATCTTCTTCATTGGGGACAAACAAGAACATAAACAAGTTTTCTTTCTAGTCTAGACAGGAAACCAAACCAAAAGGTCTACATCAAAAAAAAAAAAAAATATGCGGTTTAATTTAAAAATGTGTAAGAAAGTAATTAGTATAAATTAATGTTTAATAGGATTAACAAACTTTATCGTTATACGTGTTATATTGTCGGTATTTCACGTCTCTGTCCCATCACTACATAGAGTAACGCTTTTTGTTTTATTTTGCAATAGCCAATAATTGCTCAGCTTTCCCTTTACACGCACCCTTACCTTACCACACCTCAAAATTTGGCAAACTCGTATCAAAACAACATTTTCACCTCTAGAGGTGGTGACCTGTGACCTCGAGGTAACTCGCATAGCTCGGACCACTCTTATTTTGTTTGGTTTACACCAGACATCCAACGTTCGATAAACTGGGGCATAACAAATCAATCATTTGGGATACAGCCGTTAGATTTAACTGAAATTCAATCAGCTGTAAGACAGGGGATTACTCCTGATGGACACATTGAATTTATTTTTTGAAGGCATCCTTTGGGAAGAGTCCTATCCTATAGCCCTTCACAAAGTTTTATGACGAACAAAAACATACGGGGCTATGAAACACTATTATAACTTCATAATACATTCTTTTTTATTTGTGTTCATTAATGGGACAAGTTTGTATGGGACCGATATCGATCTCCTTTGAAAATAACACGCAACATGCATTAATGCAGCTGTTTTGAAACGTTTATCCTTAAATTGATTTGATTACATCACCTACTCTTTTGTATACAGGCTCGTGCGCACGTTGTTTACTAGTTAATAGAGTGCATTCGTGATTACACGGCCAGTACAGCTATAAAACGGTCAAGTGGAGCGTCTAGCCTAAGTTTTGTGATCTAGACCACCGTGCGGTCGTCCTGACCAGCCGCGTCGCAGACACTCCTGCGCTGATTAAAAAATTCGGGAAGTAAACATGACGGTCTCGCTCTAACAATGACATTTAGTCATCGTTTCTGCTAAATCAGGGGAAAATAAACACGGAAAATGTCACAATTACGATTTTATTACGTGTTATGTCGTACGTTGAAAATAACCTATGATCTAAATTACCATATCACGATTCCCCTCACCAATATAACTAAGTGTTAAGTTGTGAACTATTGCGACAGCGTGGAGCGAGCACTAGGGCGGCGGGTGCGTGCGCGGTTACTGGTTAGATGAGCGGCGCAGGCGCATCTCCCGCATAGATTTCGAAGTTCCGCTGCGGAACCGGGCTGACACCAGCGGATATCGGTCGCGAACACACTCCGCGTTGCATAACAATAACGTCTCGTGACGGCGGCGTTATCTCTCAGTACTTATGGAGATGCCTTCACGGTCTAACCTCCTCGGTTTTACTGAAATGTGTAAACTGTAACCACGCTCGTGCTGCGCATATTAATTTGAAATGTACATATTAGTGTAAGTGTTTGTGATAGTGAATGGCCCGATATGTCTAATTACTTTCGGTGGAAAAAAGGCAAAAGAGACGAAGATGTGTTTTATTCGGAGAAGCCGCGTAGTCGCTCTTTAGATCCTCGGTCCTTGGAGTTGAGTGGTATCAGGCTTGTGGCACAGTACCATCAACAGAAACAGTCGCCACAAGAACACCATCAGGTAAAAATACCACTTATAAGAAGTGTAAAAAAAAATACAAGAAGTTTTAAAGTTCAATAACCGCTAAGTGCATTCATCTTCAGTACTCGTAGTTGATTGAATCCTCTGTGCCCCATGCACTAAGAGTTCAATAGACTAGTCAATTTAATTTTGATTCAGTTTAGATACCATTTTTATTTTAACATTTTTATTTATTGCCAATTGGTTAGTATAGACAATTTAAAAAATGTAATGTTTGATTGATAAAACATGTCTGTTATCGTAATTAAAACATACATTATGTCAGTATTATCGCTGTATAATGTTGCTGTGATACATTGGCGAGTGTATTATGTTAAGTTTTTAATACCTGATAAACTGTGGCCTACTCCCGAGTCCTTGCCGACTGCCTACGCGCTCCTTAGAAAAAGTTAGTAATACGACTCAGTAGACGAGGCCAGCGTTTGATGATAAGTGCTACCGTACAGTAATGTTATATTTACAAGATCTTCCATCTTCCACAGCTATTTCATTCGTAGATCGTTCACATATTGTAGTGGTCTGCAAAATGATGCGCTGAAATTGATAATGCTAGGTATAACCCGCGTAATTGAGAGCTGCAATCTGTTCATATTACATTGAAAGTGTCGATAAACGACAGGACGTATCCAATTTGGAGTGGATTTATTGCCTTCGTCTGTACTTATTATGTAGCTTAATGCAATCAGTGCTCGCATTGATAATATTGTTATTATTGATACACGACTGATAACTTTATGTACAGCCAACCGCATATTAGTGGTAGGTACCACTTGCACTAGGAAAACCACACTTATTGCTACGACATAAAGGCTCTGTCAATGTGGAAATGTTTACCTGTGTACTGAAAATAATTGCTATGACAAACCTACTTACAACATTTTGGAGATAGCATTGACGTCATATTGTTCCTGTGACCTCGATTAGGAGACAGGAGGTTTAACCTTTCGATCCCGAATTCATAACGTTGAGTACTATACACGTGGCACAAAATAGATATTGAAATGAAATTCTATTGTTGTTTGAGGAAAACTTTGACATGCGTGAAATTTGGAAGGCAGATTGTTGAAGAGTTTATGCTACGAGGAAACGTTTTACCCAATTTTACATAATGGTATTTTTGTCATGAGTGAGTCACTGACGACTGTGTTTACGCCTGATAAAGTTTTTAATGTAATTAAAAAGCCCTGTACCTACCGACTGGTAATAGTATCATTCAGCTACGTTTTCACAGATTTAATAAAGACGGTTAGACTGAGTAAATGTTAATTAATTAATTAATCAGAATGTTGGGCCACAAAAGGGATGAATGAAAGGCAATTGCATGCAGCTGAGATGAGAATGCTGAGAGGGATGTGTGGTGTTACACGAATGGATAGAATAAGAAATGAGTATATAAGAGGAAGTTTGAAAGTGGCACCGGTAATTGAAAAGTTATGTGGAAACCGGTTGTCATGGTATGGGCATGTATTACGGAGGAATGAGGAGAATGTCGTGAGGAAAGTTTTGAGTATGAATGTCGATGGCTATAAGAGTAGGGGACGACCAAAGAAACGATGGATGGACTGTGTGAATGATGATATGCTTAGAAAGGGGGTGACTGTCGAGATGGCGGCTAATAGAGGAGTTTGGAAGAAAAAGACATGTTGCGCCGACCCCAAATAATTTGGGATAAGGGCAGGAGAATGATGATGGTTAGACTGAGTAAGTACGACATGTCTCACGTAGTCGTTCACGTAGTTTTTTATCACGTTACTAGTATTAATCCTGCAGTATAACTCAGTTTTCTCAACAAGATTGTGTAGGTCAGACCAGAGGCACGTAAACTTATGCATTCATGAAAATTATATGTTGATAAACTATGCTCTCTCTACGTAAGGTGTCGTGACAATCTTTGTTTACGATGCTAATATGTTTTAATGTCCACAGAAGGCGGGGCGTAAAATGTTCCATGTGATTCGATCAAGCTGTTTAGCCGGAAAATACTCCTTTATTGTCTCTTGTAGTCTTGTCCCTTTTCTCTTATCATGATTGACGATCATTTTGTTTGTAATAAGCTTAGCCACCGTTTGCTCCAGCAGGGTAATTGCGTAACACACTAACAGTAGAAAAGGTTTTCATTTCGACAGTTCAGCAACATTCATTGCGTTATTTACGTTGTTGAGCATATTTCATTCGACCATAAGAAGCAATCAAAAAAATCAAAATCAAAAGTCATTTATTCAAATTAGGCTGAGAATCAGCACTTTTTGAACGTCAAAATTACAAAAGACAGTCCCCCAAAAACGCCCGCCCTTCACCACTTCCTAGTGCTATCGCTGGGAAGAAGTGGCGCAACAAACTCCCCAGCAGCACAGCTGTCTGTTCAATTAAAAAGAAAATACGTGATTGGATACAATACTAGGTTACCTAGATGTTCGGCAATTAACATTACAAAACAGAACATAAAATTAAATTATTTGCCATAATATGTCAGCTAGCCACGCCAATATACCAACAAATATAATAAAAACTATACGTACTCAAGCTAAAAAATAATTAATTAAAATGTAAATAAAAAAAAAACTTACTACCGAAATAAAAGCCTCCAGGCATAAAGGGCGTGACAGCTTACACATTTATGCATTGCTGGGTTCTAAGACCTGGCAGTAAGCTAATTCTGGAGAAGGAACATAAACATTGTCTTGCGTTAAACTAGGGTGACCAACTATTCTTATCGTCTAAGTAGTCGTTGATGGAATAGTATAGTATGCCTGGATGAATTAGCAATACCCTTCAAAATGATTCAGACTGTGATTGGTACTGTGTTACGCAATTAGGGTGCAGATCGCGTTCGCAGTTTTCAGTCACAGCGACTGTTTACTTTGTCTTATCGAATCAAATTTGGTTTCCTATTGTTTCATGAAGATGTCGTGAGAACTGATAATATAATTTCATTGTCACTTTCGTCCCAAATTAAACATGACGTCATTATCTGAATAATGAAGACGGAATATTTGTCGCCGGAATACGGTCGGATGTTATCATTTCCTATAGCTATCTCATTACCGCTAGTGTCTGCGATCGCTGCCGGGTTCGGTTTTCTTTAGTGCACTCACATTGTATTTATGAGTCTCACATAAGTATAACATAAATAACTTATGTCAATTATTTGTCAAGTTTGTTTACATATAAATCCTTGAATATGTATGATCGCCTACATATTCATGACGTACCAATTAGAGCAAATTATATTTACGTCGATTTTGTCATAGATATGCATAGATTTTACGTTATAGATAACATGGCAAAGTGCTGGATCATGACGCAATCTGTGCCTAGAGGCAATGCATCTGTTCCTTCTTCAAAAAGCCACTTGCGCACACGTCGATTTATGAATACGATCCAGGTCAAGTTTTATTAAAGACTCAAATTAAGGAGGTTGTCGTCAACTATTTTATGTAGGGATGATTTATTAAGGAGGAGCACCTGTTTCGTGTATACGAAACTCATATTTTTAAGTAGAAACAAATCTTTAGAGTACTTTATTTAAGTACTATTGCGTCCGTTATCATTTGATAAGAGTAGTTTGCCCTCAAATCTAGCCTAAACATGTAAAATCTACGGTTTATTATGCCCTGTTATAATTTTTAGGGTTTCGTACCTCAAAAGGAAAAAACAGAACCCTTATAGGATCACTTTGTCCGTCTGTCAAGACCCTTTTTCTCAGGAACGCGTGGTGGTGTCAAGTTGAAATTAATATCAAATACGTAGTTACGGTCTCTTCGAGCTCTAAAATCAAGCTTCCAAATCAACGCAATAAAAAATACGAACATTATTTGATACTCGCAAATAAATTAAAACCTATAATAGGGTACGAGTACCTACTTCCCGTTGACCTAGAATCAGAAATTTCTCAAGAAGCAAGTTCTCAGAGCACAAGTAAAGGAAAATGTCCGAACATCGTTAAGTAGTTTGTAGTTTTATCACATGTTTTTTTTTACTATTACAAACTTGTGGTGGGGCCCGTGGCTAATTACTAACAGCCGCACAGGTCGATCGATCAGCTTAAGCTACGCTTGCCGCGGTTGGTCTGTGGATGGGTGACCATTTTTGCATACCGAGACCCCCCCGTGCCTCGGAAAGCACGTTAAGCCGTTGGTCCCGGTTGTCATTCGCAGTTCTTTGACAGTCGTTACGGGTAGTCACAGTCAGAAGCCCGAAAGTCTGACAACCAGTCTTACCAAGGGGTATCGTATTACCCAGTAGGTAACTAGGTTGTGGAGGTCAGATAGGCAATCGCTCCATGTAAAATACTGGTATTCAGCTGAATCCGGTTAGACTGGAAGCCGACTCTAACATAGTTGGGAAAAGGCTAGGCAGATGATGAAACTTACATTTGCTGGAGAATTGACCGCGACGTACCTACATTTATATCGATGTATGGGAGAACATGTTTTGAACTACAAAAATAAGCTTGAATGAAAATCAAAAATGAAAATGTAAATTAGAATCAAAATTAAAATGTACCTAAATCAAAATTATAATTAAATGACTGTTTTAATAAGGGACCTCCGCAGCGGAGAACACCCTGTCAGCCACAATCTTCAACATTATAAATAAATAAACGGCGCCATCACTAAGGCTGAGGCTACAGTAAGCCGCGACGCGACCTGCGACAAATGAGCGATTAAAACAAATAAATAAATGCTCACATATATGGGTACACCGTACAGCATATATTACTAGCGATCTTTGATTTCTTTCTGCGATAGGAACAACATTACTGTAATCACGGCATCGGCTACATCAACGTATCAGCGAAATTGAAGCGAATTTATTAGATAATTTCTCACTTGCACGACTAGTTCAATAGTGCTACTAAATATGCGTGTGGCTACATTATGCGTATAGTATGATATTTTGATCGCATTGTACTGGAGCCACGTCATCGCCGAATATACGCCGGATTTTCGCTTATAATGTAGCCATACCATGTTAATCTCGTTTCGTTCTTCCAGTCGCATCGTAAATCGCTGCCTACTGTAGCCTCAGCCTAACGTCCATCAGTTCCTGTAACGTGCAGTTGACAGTAGACGCAGGACTTGATATTAAGTGTCCAATCTGTTGTGGAACATCTCCGCATTTACACTCCAAAGCACTTCGCTTTGGAGTGTAAATGCGGAGAAAAGTCTATGAATCTTCACCTGAAGAGGTTTTCCTTGCTTCGGCCTACCTGGGTCTGGTGTCCAATGCCGGCCACACATCCCTGGACTTACGCTTTTCGCCGTGATCTGTCACCCAAAGCACGGTAACGCAGTTTGCTGCTCCCGGCGTAACCATACTATCCATGGAGTGCTCAAACTTTTGTGACGTGAAGTAGACAAACATATTTGCTTTACGACTTTCGCGTCGCGCCTCCTTGTTGTAGTAGCAACCTTGCTTTGTGGTATAGCCCTTTCTAGCCCTAGATTCGTCCTGACATGCGTGGGGTCGTAAAATTGTAATATAATATCTTAAAGGCCTGTTGTGGCTACTTGAATTTTGTTTTCAACTAAACCTGTTTTGCTTGTGTCAAAATAACGTTTTTTTCCCCATCCTATGCCTAACACTTCGGGGGATAAAGGTGTCAGGCGTGATGCTATTTTTTTCTTGAATTCTACGGTTTCCTAATAGGCTGATTTTCTGGAAGTTACCAAATCGTCGTCTTCTGAAAAAAATTCTCGAGTATTTCCTTTCGGACCAATTAATTTCCTTAACTTGCAACGATGAACAATATCTTTGTATAGAATAGATCTCTTTATTGTACACCATACAAATTTAAGAACATAAATATAAAACAGCAGCAGCAGCTGCAGCAGCTTGTATATAGCCTTACTTATCCTGTTTGGTAACTGGATATGAGAGAATGAAATCAGTATACAAGGAGGATTGACAATAACAAGACCTTGAGTTTTGTTTGTCTTCAAAACACAATGTCTAGTTATTGTCATAGCTAAAGCACTGCCGATGCCGAGGTTCGATAGCAGTGCCTAGTGTCGAGACGTATATCATAAGAGCTGCAGTTTATTACTTAGACGTTGCCAAATGTCCACAAAGTGCGTGCTCCCATGACGAAAGTGGTGGGAGATACTATGAGCTCGATATTTGAGAAAAAATAAAAATATTTTTAAGACTTGGTAAAGCTTCTACAGGCGATGAAAACCTCCGAAGTCAAGCATAAGTACCTACTTACGTAAGTTACGTTTGATTTTTCAAGGTACCAGTACAAATCAAACTTTACCAATGCAAAGCTAAATGTTGACTGAATGAAACCAATAACCTGAAACTCAAATTTACGAAGCTCCTCAATGTTTTAGTTTTCAATCGAATCAAACAGCGGGGTAATTGCGTAACACACTAACCGTAGCAATATATTTTCATTTTAACAGTTCAACAACATTCATTGCGTTATTTACGTTGGTAAGCAGACAAATTTTTCAAACATATAAAGCAATGGATTAGCAATAGGTATCCTTCAAAATGATTCAGATTGGGATGGATGTCACGCAAATAAGGGTGCTGGTGTCAAATTGACTCCTATTGGAATCAAATTCGATTGGATTTAGTACTCAGTACGTGATGTCCATAAGCACGTTATAAATAATACTTATACATACTTTCATAGGTATGTGAAGGTCGTTCATATCCTAGTTTAGTTAGGAATTATTATAATATATATAATATATGATAAACTCTTATCTTAATTCAATGTTTACTGTAAGTTTAATTTAATCTTTATAGTAATTAACTTGTTTGTAGATACTTTCTCATATCTTACAATAGCTTCTGACGAAGGTGTTGCCATTGTGGCTTGATTAGGTATTATAGTGAGAATTAATTTATAATGAGAACAAAAAACACTGAGAAAATCAAAGATGTAGAAAATACTGATAAACAAAGCGGAAAAAAAATGCTCTCAAAAATAATGAGCAAACAATTCTGCTGCTACAAAATATTTTGTGAAAACAACTTTTGTAATTGCAGAACTATCCATAGTTTCCCGACGGTTAATTAGTTTTGAACTCTTCGAGCTTCGATTTCATCGGTATTCAGTCGGGGAAGTCGATTGTTGAGCAAATATGGTACGTAAAGTACCAAGTTACTACCATTTCACACACAGTATGACAGTTGTGGTTTGAATTTGCGGACAATTTATCAATCATGTTCCCTTTCTTTGCATAAAATGTATATAGTATTAGTTACATAGTTGCCTATGGAAAATCTATGTGCAAAACAACTATGGATACACTATTTTGAGTATGACTATGTTTCTCGCTGCCTGAAAAAAGCGACTGAAAAGTTTAATAACTGGGGCCATATTACGAAGTATTAATGGCATCATGATTCCAATGCGAAAAAGGGATGATGCTATCGGTCATGTATAGCTCCGTCTCTCTCTTACACTTTTTTTTTTTGGGAAATCATCAAATGACCCCTCCCGCTCTGGGTGGAGCGGAAGGGAGTGTCAGACTCTTACCGACTAAAACCCACCCGTGTTCCTTCCTTAGCCCTTTCTGTTCCAGGGCAGCGGTAACCCTTTCGGACGATCCCGCCGCTCTCTCTTACACTGGAATTATGATGACTTAAACCGTCATAATATAGCATCATCTGTAGTTTGTAATTCCGCCGCCTCTTTTTGTTACGTTCGGTTTTGCCCTTTGTTTTTACGTTGCTTAGTATGCGTTAGCGCATTTTACATTCGAGCTTTGTATTATGGCACCCACAAAAGCCACATTTAATAAGCAAGAAAGACATCGTATCAATGAATCACGACTATTTACATGCATAATGACTTAAATACATACATTATGTTAATTGTATTCTAATATGTACATACGTTGTTAGATTTTGTTTTACGTGTCAGGAAAATAATGCACATAATATTATCAGAAATGCCAATCAGTACCTACTAGGTACTTATAGCTAAAGATGCTTCGTTTTCAAAAATAATATTTTATCTGTCTTTGCCGATAAAAATACAGCACCCTAATTGCACACGATCAATCATAATCTGAATGATTTTGAAGGATATTGCTAAACCATTGCTTTAAATTTTCCTGAACATATGAATGTTCGACTCGACACAGGAGAAATTCCTAGTGTGGGCAACGTTTTTTTTTAAAAAAAAATGTTCAGAAAAAATTGTCTGCTCAACAACGTAAATAAAAAACAATGAATGTTGTTTAACTGTCAGAATGAAAGCCGTTGTGTGTTACTGTTACTGTGTTACGCAATTACCCCGCAGGTCCAGTAACACTTTATTAAAAAAACATAACCCCCCTTTGGCTTGGCCGTAGGCGGGTAATAAGAAAACGTAGTACTTATTTTCTTTTGATGAAAATAAAGGCATATGCACTTGCTCCATTTCTTATGGGTGACCAAGGTCGGTTGCGAATAAGAAAGTTCACGACAGAGATCGATTGCCGATTGGACAGTCGTGCTAAGACACTAATGGAAACTGCACATTGTGTACTCTAAAGCGCCTAGTCTTTAACGTAATCTAGCCTTTGACCTGATAGTCTACCATACATTAGACGTTTAGTTATAGTGAACAGGCGACGCTTGTTATTCTTATTCGAATTCGATGCTATTTACGTAACTGTCAGCCAGTTTCTGCATTGGAAATTTGTAGTTGAGACCTCTGCCCTAATTGCGTCACACACTATCAGCCATAATCTGAATAATTTTAAAGGATATTGCTAATACATTGCTACATATAATGTTCGAAAATTTTTTTTGCTCAACAACATAAATAACGCAATGCATGTTGTTTAACTGTCAAAATGAAGGCCATTGGTACGGTTAGTGTGTTACGCAATTAACCCGCAGGTCATTACTATACTCTTTAGCATTACTTAAGGTGATTCCTTCAACATAGAATATGGATATGTGGAAATTATAAAAAAAAACAAAACCATAGTTTATCTTAAAAGATGTATTCTAAACTTAATCTTCTGTCGACGTTCATAGGTTAAATAGAAGCAATTGCACATTTGTGAAGTATTCTCACATTTAACCATTGTTTCAAAGTTTCCTAGAAATAAATCGATTTATCTGCTGCCTTCAATCGCCAACGTCCATTATTGGGTCTGTCTAGATACTAGATTGTGTACACTTGACTGGGCCTACCTACTGGGAATGGGCGAGTGATTTTCATCCTAGCATGACGGGTTAAGCCCCTTTTAGCTGTTCAATTTGAAATGGTGAGAATGTGAGATATGTACCTACCTGTGTATGTTAACGAAAGAAATATGCTTTTAACGTTATATTTTGAAACCATGAAACTAGAACGTCACAATAGGACCAATTTGTAGGGATGTTTGTTTTATAGGTAGGTATGTACCTAACGTATTCATACGTCGTTTAATGCAGGTGACCAAATAAATAGGACTCGGCAAATATACCGGTAATGTATTGACGCTCATCCCAAGTAACACAGTCATGCTGAATAAAGTTTGAGTAATAGCGATCCGCGAAACTATAAGCTGAAACTATTGTCTGGATAATGTTTGAATAAACGTCTATTCAGCTGTTATTCAAGCAATTTGGGCACAGTTTTAAATGCTTGAGTCTGTATAACAGCGATTTAAAGTCTGGGTAATAGCTTAGTAATGGCCCACTTAGCTTAGTAACATCTGAGAAAAAGCTGACAGCTCTTTTATAGAGCTGTTATTTCATATTTATTCAGACAAATGCATATGGATATTGATATTCAGAAATTATTCAGGATTAAGTTCATTTGCGTAACACTTTTCAAACTAAATTCAGAGTTATCTTGTAAAGTAGAAAAAAAGTGGTGTTTAATCTTGCAGTGCGTCATGTCGTTGCATTGAATAAAATCAATAACGACGTGTACAGTGAAACTGAGAATTAGTAAATGTTATTATGTATAATAACCATGATACACGTTAAATATTACTGCGCAAGTAGTTTTATCGTGAATAGCATATGAATTATCTCAACATTTTTCACGCGCCGCTTATGTAATCAAGTTTAGTGATAGTAAATAATAAGACATATAAAGATTTTTGGGTTGACAAAAATACTTAACACAGCTAATGCTTATCTTTCAAAAGTCATCAAATACATTATTAATTGTATTTTTAACTGTAATTAAATACCAAAATGATATTTGAAATACATAATGATTTAATAATTTACTTAAAAATAAGTTTTAATGGCGATTCATTATAAGCTGAATAAAAGGTATCCACGCACTGCAGTTGTTTTACTTATCTCTGAATAAAAAGTCACGTCTTTCTAATTATTAAGCTTTTATTTGAGAAATAGTGATCTGGTAGTACAAATATCTGAATAACACTTGAATAAGTAACTCTCTTCAACTGGATCTGTTCGGACTTGACTCAACTTATGACTAACAGTACATATTTGATTCTTTTGTGCTGTCGCTAAAACTGTATCTCTTAACTTCATGTACTCCTTCATACATTTACGACGAATTCCTCCAGTTCTTCTCCTAGATTTCCATGATTTTCTTTCCATTTTTTATCAATCTGTTGACATCAAACCCGCGGTACAACAATACACAACGACAAAAAATGTTTTAAACGTCCTAATTCAATTACTACCCAGAAATACTCTGTATAACTTGTTTAAAAATGGTACTTTTACAAGTAATTGCGGAATAAGAATACATCATTCAACTTCCATCTGTGTTAGTTAGCTATAAACCATGACTTTATTTCTAATATACCGAAATAAGCTCTATAAAGAACCCAGAAAACATTTTTATACAGTAGCTGAATAATTGATAAAATATGGAACCTTATGTGACTTGAGGACAAAGTAAAAGCTGTTATTCAAAATCAAGCTTTTTAATAGAAATTAATTACACCATTATTCAGAAGACTCACTATTTTACAGCATATAGTGGTTTCATAAACAATAAGCTGAGTAAAGTTTGTATATTAGTATTAGATAACTATGTTTATTCAGCTACTTATACTATTATACAGATAAATGCTGTCCCATGTACTCTTTTTCAAATTAAAGTCATCTGTATTGTTTTAGGCTTAATAACATCTGTGTTATATGTGGTATAGAAGTCATTACTAAGCTTTAAGAAAAATAGTCAACTTAATACAACTTTTACTAAGCTAAAAGAGATAATAAGGCCAAAAGAGAATATTATTCAGAATTTGGCTCTTTCAATATCTACTTACTCACACGTTTTGTAACTTATAGCTGTAAACATTTGCGAATTGCTATTACTCAAACTTTATTCAGCATGTCTGTGTTACTTGGGATGAATCTAATTGAGGTCGTTGCAATAATTATGTTATTAATTATCGTCTTTATTTACGTTTGTTACTATGCTGCATTGTAATTTATACTTATTTCTCTTTGTAGCACTGTTGTCAGAGCAGTCGTGGTCCTCATGTAGTTTCGTGACTAGGGGCTGGTGTGATTCGCCTCAAGATTACTCGCCACCATTGTTCGTGTGTTTCTGGATTTTGGATACTTCTAAACACTGTTTAACTGTAAATCGTTTAATCGATGAAAAACTGAAGGCCCTGATTCGCTTCGTAGTTAAAATTTGACACGCAAGTAAAGAGTCCATGTTACAATAATATAAGTTTTCTTTTTTATATTCGTATTGCATGGTAGATCTGCTTTTATTGTTCGGGTCTTGTTACCCGGGTACTGGGTTGTGGAGATCAGATGGGCAGTCTCTCAATGTACAATACTGGTATTCAGCTGCATTCGGTCGACGACCACCCCATACCGACGACTCCAACATATTTGGGAAAAAGCGAGGCATATTGATTGGTCTGCGAGTAGGCATTTTGACATTTCAATTATCATAATATAAAAATATAGGTAATAATTGAAATGTCAAGATGCCTCCTGCCTTTTCTCAAAATTGTACGCTTACACTTGGTAATTGGGTCGTGATTGGCATGTGATATTTGATTTCACAATGAAAACGTGCCCTTAATTGGATAACCTCTAAACAAAAGGACTTGGGTATAGAATTTGACAGACTGGTTCGTTTGCGGTAGCACCATCGTAACCGGCAATAACGATTTCAATTTTGACATTTCAACAATCGATCTGAGAAGCAGAAATTTTTTTCATACTTACATGACGTGAAGTAATAGATTTTACTTTATACCCTGTCCATTAGGTTAACCGTTTTTTGACAGCTATCTTAGAACGTATTTACGTTCTAACATAGCTGTCAAAAAACGGAACGGCATTTTAAAGTTAACTTTTACGTAATGTGGAATAGTTATTCCAGATTACGTAAAAGTTAACTTTAAAATGCATAATAAAATAAATATATAAACTGCCATATCTTATTGAATTATCGTATTTACGGCTTCTTACAGACATTATAATACCGTACGTGTATCAATCAATGTATTGTGTGTTGTCAATCTCATCAATCAAGCACTAGTTTCATCTGTCAAAAAACGGTTTAACTAATGGACATGGGGTATAAGTAGTGTCGAAATAAAAAAGATAAAGAGCAATTCAAATCTGATGTGATAATTAAGCTAATTAATTTAAATGATTAATGTTTAAGAATAAATAAATGTCAAAATGTAACGTTCAAAATGATAGAACTTCGTTATGACTTTATCTTTTTATTTTAATTTATTCTATAATTATGCGCTTGATTAGGTATTTAATATCTTTAAGACACATTTTCTTTAAGTTCTGATACATGTTTAAATATTATTACTTACTTTTTTATACTATTTTTACCACGTGCTTCTTCTTGAAATATTTTTTGCCATACCCTGAAAATTCCAAGCTAAGATGGATGCTATGAAACACATGGGTTTCCGCGTATCAACCTTAGGGTGGATTTTTTTGGGTGGATAAACGGAATCACCCCATAATTCATGTTTCGTTTTGAGTTTTGCCTAATATTTTTTTAATTTCCCTTATTTCAGAGGGTGATAGCTCAGCAACAGCATGCTGCAGGTAAGACGCTTATTTTCTCACCATCATCTCGCCATTACAACCTCTTTAGAGATATTTATTCTATTTTTTTTGTACACTGGCGAAATGAAAGGGTTCCGCGCCGACTTCCGCTGCGTGTTCGCAATACTTCGCCAATTGCGTTTGCCAATTAACTTGCTGCTAGTGACTTAAAGTTGTCTAACAAAACAATAAAAATTCCAAGTTGTGAACATTATGAATTGACGACGTAAGTGCCTATGATATTTATAAGCTACATAGAAAAAAAAACAGGCAAAAGGAAGGTGTACCATGTACTCATCTGCCTATACCTTCTGAGGAGACAGACAGTGGATCTTTTTGGAGAATTATTTGTTAAAAAGAGAAATCTGTTTGGCCTATTTTTCGGTGAATTCGCAGTAATAACAAAGGAACAAGAGACTTCAACAGATATTATTCAGTTTATTTTATGATAGCGACCCGCCCCTTTTGCGTACGGTTTTTACGGCTTGACAAATCATCGAGATTTCATTATGTTTAATACGCATAAACATTCCGGAAATAAATCTCTAAATTATGCTGAAAACCTCATCAAAATCTCCGAAGAAATAAATGGTCGCACAGACAAACACGAGAAGCAATCTTATTTTATAACATTTTTTATAGATGATAAAGTACCTACTTAGTACCATTCTTTACAATGAATATCTTATTTACTCTACCTGAAATCAGTTTCTATGAAGCTCAAGTTCAAGCTCAATCAAAAGTCAACACGCACACATTTTCCGTATGAAAAACTTATGAAAACATTACAAATACCTGTATAGTATTTTTATCTCCCGAAGCGACGCGCACGCTTGGTTACCACAAGTAAATAAATCTTAGGAATTCTATTAGACTTTGCCGCAAATATCGAAGACCAAACTTACTGAGACGTATTTAAGAAAAAAATAGTTCTGAACATTTTCCGCGCGGTAACATTATTTCTGTTGCACTTCCTTCCGTCGATTCAGTGGTGAAAACAAAGTTATGTGAAACTGAGCTGTCTGAAAAGTAAAAGAAGACTTAAAGTAAGTTGTTCAAAGTAAATTTAACATTTATAAGGACTTTTAGAGTCTATAAGTTAGAGGCGAAATGCGCCATATAAAAGAACGAAAATAAAAAGTAAAAATCCTCCTTTTCCTTTGTCATTTAAGTTAAAGTTGACTTTTGATGTTTTTGTTATTTTTGTTAGGGAATATTTCATTGTTACTTTGAAACCTTTTTAATATTCTTATGATACTTAGTTCTCTGTTGTTTTCTCAATGGTCTTCTTTTAATTTAATAAATACTATTTGTTGGTATACCGTTAAGAATAGAATAGAAAAACTTTTATTTCAGACAGGAGTCCATAAGGTTAAAACAATTTTACTTACTTCTAGTGTTATTAGGTTACATACACAGATAAACAAATAAAATTCAGCGTGGAGAGCATCCACCTTCTACATCTGGCAATCCCACCGATCTGCGAAAACATTGAGAATACGGTAGATGCTGCCGTGAACACGCGTCATCAGAGATTTTTGTTAAAATTAGTCGCAGTACCCACTCCATTTAAATAAAACTGATTTTGACTTCTATAATTGCGTTCGTGGTATGACAAATGGCAGCTGCAGTAAACAGTTGGTATTGTAACCACTTTTTTTGCTTTTAATGCCATCCATATGCCTACGGTATAGAAGTCAAAATCGGTTAAACGGACTCTAAAAAAAGTTTATTTAAATGTCTAATCTTATTTCAATTAATGGAGTATAGGATCCTAGGACTACTGGTCGACTTTTTATGATGTGACCTAACATCATAAAAAGACGACGAGTGTGTATTAAATTCACACACACATAGTAAGTTTAAGAAATCAAAATGCCAATTACTTATTTAGGGAACGATTATAATTAGTTTTTACCTCACAAATCGAAAGTGTTACCGATTTAGAGCCACAATCTACTTATAATTTAACCCGAGGGCAAAAGAGTTACCATGAATCCGCAATTATATAAGCGCAATATTAATAAAACAAGGGAAAATAAAATGAGGTGTCCTCCATTCCACGGTATTGAGTTTAAACAAATTGGATTTACCTCAATCCTCTTTTTAATAATTAAAAAATAAGAACCTCAAACAAATATAACGGGAATAATAATAGCATAATCAGCCTATAAAGTTGCCACTGCTGGTACACAGGCCGCCTCTTGGTGAGAAGGGGCCGTAATCCACCAAGCAGGCCCAGTGCGGGTTGGTAGAGGTCACATGTTTCCGAATTTTTGGTTCAAGGACATGCCAGTTTTCTTACGATATTTTATTTCACCGTTTCGAGAGCAGTGGTGTTGAAATAATTTACACAAAGTATAGCGCCTGTGGAACCCAAATGGTAGGAAACGACCTCGCGCAGAAAGAGATGGCGGGATGAGCTGGACTCCTTAAAGGATTGGCCTACAATCGCAGTAGACCGGGGAACGTGGAAGGAGGGAAGGGAAGCCTTCGCCCTGCGGTGGGACAACACAGGCTCATAAGAATAATAAAAGCGCCTGTCTGGGTTCGAATGTACGACCGTAATAATATAATAAGCGGAAATAATATTATAGAACCAAATGAATGTTGTTTCCGCGTAGCGGCAATCGATCACGTAACTCGCTAACTAATAGTTATTTGTTCGCTATATTGTTTCTAGTATATGCGAACGGAGACTGTTTAACGCTGTTAGGTATTATCAATCATTTAGTAAATCTGTATTTACCTATATCTAGTAATAATAAAGCTGAAGAGTTTGTTTTTTATTTGCTGGAACGAAGTTCTTTAACGCGGCTTGCTGTAGGAGTAAACTGGTAAAAACGAGTGTAAAAAAGAGTGTATGTAAGTAAAATACATACTGACGACACGGTTGGCGCAGTGGCTGCGCTGCGTGTCGCGGGTTCGATTCCCGCACGAAACAAATATTTGTTTTGCCTACAGGTAGTTGTTCCGGGTCTGGCGGTTTGTGTATGTGAGTCTAAATGTTTGTAAACGCACCCACGATACAAGAGTAACTCAAAGAGTGGGGAAACTATAAAAAAAAAATATTTTACACAAACAAACCTTCCGGGATAAATTATCTAACTAAACAATGACAATAACAGCATCAAAATCTGTTGCGTAATTTAGAAGAACAACGCGGTTACACAGGCAGAAAAACATTATGCATGTACAAAACTAAAAACGTTTTAAAAAAGTAGTTTTTATTATTCTACAAAACGTTTAATATTGTTCTGCCTGTGTGACCGCGTAATAAAGTTTTTATTTTTCACTTAACAAGCTACCCAGAAACCACGGTAATATTATCTATATACAGTATTCCAACTTCATACAAACGTACGAAGCGCGAGCTATGCCTTCGCGCCTCGATCTCGGCATGCGCTCCGCATGCAGACAGTCCGACTGTGCCGCAGTGACGAACGGACGGTGTGTTGTTTTTATAACAATTTTATAACAATAAACGCGCGAGTTTTCTCTAAAAATAAGTTCAAGTACATATTTAATATGACGAGTAGGATATATCCTAATCCAATATATATATTGTGCTGTTTTTGGTTGCATGAATTCGTCAATGATAATTAATTAATTCGCATTCAGAGATATTTTTTTTTAGATTACCTTGAAACTGAAAGGTAAGACTATAAAATAATTTTACTTACTAGTAGGTAGGTACATATTGTGTGTCTTTTTAATGGATAAGTAAGTATTTCCTTTTATCTTCCGAAAATAAAAGATGTCTGGATTAATAAATCAAGTGAATAGAGTAAAGGAAAGTGATTGACATGAGTGAAATAGGTATAGGTCGCAAATTTATAAGACCGACCGATTTGTTATTCAAATATAAACATGGTTTTTAAATAAATCTCCCAATCCAAAAACAACACGCATTTTTATTGAACAATTCAATTCACAAAGTATTTTATTTGTTTATATAAAAAAAGTATATTTATAATCACAAAACTAAATGGAAACACAACGTAGGCAAATGTAGTTTAAAATGCTGGAGGCGGGCAGCCCTATCATAGTCTTTATACTATCATGGCCCTATCGCATGTTTACGTACCGCGCGGCTGTAGGCATTTATTTCAAAGATACGGCAGAGTTAGGGCGAGCGCGCACTACGATAAAAAATCGTTGCGAAAAAATATCGCAAATCTGTGAACCACAGAAATACACTACAATCCGCGCATTGCGAAAATAAATCGTGCGTGTATGAAATATTGTAGTTTGCGATTTTATTTCGCATTAAAAAAATCGCAACGATTTTTTATCGCGGTGCGCGCTTAGCCTTACAATACTGTATAGATAATATTACCGTGCCGAAACTGTCAAGTTTTCCCAATCAAACTTGAATCTTAATGCTTTAGCGATAAAGTTGAAAATCTATTAACGAAATTTGACAGATTGTAGTAGCTTGATGTGCTGGCGTCTGTACCTACCTCACACAAATTCATAAAATATACTTAACACTACTTGTTAAGTAAATATCAGTGACAGGAAGTTATAAAGTAGGTACCTACTCGTATTCATTGATTCATTCTCTGTCTCCTGTACTGTCACCTCCCGATGGTTAATTCCACGTGGTACTTGCTTGCCTCCCTATTTGTCCCCCACTTCACTCTTTCGTGTACAATCATTGACATCCGTGTCGGATACATTACACATTGCACGTCGTCATATCTTTGCGTCATGTTGCAGAGAAAACTTTTTAGGCGCACTTTGTGTTCTTTCTGGACTAACGAAACTTAATCTGACCTGTGATCGGATTGGATTTTTAAAAACATTACAAACATTTATTTAAAATAGTTTAAGTTTTTGATGTTTTGCAAATAACCTTGTATAAAACGTTATTCTTAATTAAAACTTTAATTTATTAAAAAAAAAACATTTCTTAGATCAATATAGTAGGATTTTAAGAGTCAAAAATAAAACAACATTATCTTTAGTAAACTATGAATTTACGCTTATTTGAAATTGCAACATATATTATTATCCGATCAATACGAAGAATATTTGATTGTTCACAGTTAAATAAAAATTGGTCAATTTCGAATATCTAAATTAAAGCGACGTTTCATTGCGTTCAGCACATCACTAGTAGAGATAGTGTGGCAATTTTTTTTAACGAAATGACGGTAAGAAGGGTCATTTTATTGCAGCTAATTAATTAAAAGTCTGACCATAGATAGTACTTGTAGGTACAGTGTCGACCAAAAGTCCATGGGCAATCTCACAAAGCAATATTTTGACGTTTAATTTGACTTACGTCCTTCTAGTTTCAAGAAAATAAACACATTGTCGTCAACAAGTGATTGTAGTTCATAATTTCAACGTTATAATATGAGTCAAGATGACCTAGCGGTTAAGCGCGTGCAGATATAGATGCATGAATCAGTGAGCCGTGTGTTCAAATCTCACGCAGTAGTGTTCATAACTTGACTCAAAGATTATTTATACCAATTTTCGAGTTAATCAAGCCACTATGTAAAATCCTCCCCTGTAAAATTGACTACCCCTTTTCAGGCCGTCAGGGGTAGATTTTCGAAAAACCCTTATTACCTTGATACACATTATTCTTTTCTTTCAATTTTAGGTATAAATACTGAGTTTCGATTAAATCGGACCGCGCGCTAAAATTCTTCCATACAAACTTTGAAACCCCCCAAACCCCTTTTAGGGGGTAGTTTATAAAAACAAAAAATGGCCAACTTCTTAATTTACTTCGATAAGTATTCATGCCAAGTTTCAAGTTTATTAACTCAAGGAATAAGATTTTTCATACAAACAAAATCCCCCCATTTCACCCTCTTAGGGGTGGAATTTCGAAAAACCCCTTCTTAGTGGATACCTACTCTTCACGAAGAATACACCCTCCAAATTTCATGTCTCTAGGACCAGCGGTTTAGGCTGTGCGTTGATGTCTCAGTCAGTCAGTCAGTCAGGACTTTGAATTTTATATATATAGATAAAACGAATAAACATTTTTGTTATCATTCAGCACGACTTTTTTATTTCCACTTTCCAACACCGAAAAGATTTAAATTAAATACAACATAATCACATAAATAGTTAACTAATAAAATAATACAATAACTAATATTTAACTTGCTAAGTATAAATAAATAATAAGCATGAATACATTATAAATAAACATAAATATTACCTAACAAGTTTTTCTTTAAAATAGAAATATTATTATGGTTTCAAAGAAACAAAAAACAGCCACACATTGTAATTAAGATTCGAACTCGATCGTGAATCCATTGCTTAGCTCATACAGCTACACACACGCTGCACATGTTACATTTGCGCTAATTTTAGCAATGCAATAGTAAGAACAGGTCGCCACTATGACGCGTATTCTAAATGCAACAGAATTATAATGTTATTTCAGTCATACACGCACACGCACTGGCTGTATCGTGCTCGCACAGTTCATAGCAATGTAGTCCTTAGCATGCCACTGGAGTTTCGAGCGTTACTGTACCTAAGGTAGAATTTGTTTCAAAGAACCTTTGGAGCTGCCGTTGATTTAATTAAATAGTTAAGAGTGATATTTACTTCTGTTTATACTTCCAAGTTATTCACGACATTTCTAAGTGTCCTCAGTAAGTAAGTGGAAGTTTAATACCGAGTACTAACTCTGATTAATTTACTAAACTAATTACTTAGCAAGTTAGATTTGTGTGTTATCTTAATAGCGTATTAATTTAGTTTGTTGTTAGTTATAGGTACTTGTGTTCGTACTTATGTGTTCGTGTGCAGTAAATAAGAATTGCAAATGAGGATTGGAAATGGTTTATTGTGTAACTCTTTATTTTATAATAATAGTCCAGTCATTACGTCGGAAAAATCGGCTTCAAAAATAAAATGAACCGAGAAAGCCAAATTTTGGATATTACGTGGGGGGTGGCTAGAAAAGCTTAAGTTCAAATTGTCGACCAAAATAACCTTGTGCAATTTCCGCCATCTTGAAAAAACCCTTAAATTCAGTTTTTTCATCATAACTCGGTTCCCCGTTGAGATACGAAATTTTTTTTAGAATACTTTTTTGTTGCTCTTTTCATGATCTACAATTTAAGGTCCCATAAATAAATAAATAAATTTAAAAAAAAATTATATAAATAAAAAAAATAAAAAAAGTGAATAAATAAATTTCATGTATTTGATTTCTAATTTGGCTGCTTTATGAATTTTTTTTGTACTGCAATAATTCCCTGAACCATTTTCCATCCATTTTGACGTGTGGATACAACCGAGCGAGCGGCTAAATGAAAACCGGGCACAGTTTTACTGACTTTGTGGCGCGCTGGAGGTCGTAATTTTTGTCGGAAATGAAAAATAAAAAAACGAATTTGTAGGTCTGGACACGCTCTACAAGTTTTATTTCAAACATTTATCGATATCTTCCACCAGAAAGAAGTAAATAGCGAAAAAAAAAATTCTCCCCAAATTTTTGATATTTTTGATCGATATCTCGAAAACGACGATCGATACGTGAAAAATGTATGGGACCTTAATTGTAGATCGTGAAAAGAGCAACAAAAAAGTATTCTATAAAAAATTTCGTATCTCAACGGGGAACCGAGTTATCATGAAAAAACTGAATTTAAGGGTTTTTTCAAGATGGCGGAAATTGCACAAGGTTATTTTGGTCGACAATTTGAACTTAAGCTTTTCTAGCCACCCCCCACGTAATATCCAAAATTTGGCTTTCTCCGTTCATTTTCTTTTTCAAATGTATATAATGACTGGACTATAAATTTCCTTAGATAAATTAATCCTAATTGACGTTTAACGTTGTTTGTGGCATCGACGTTATATTCCACCCAAACAACCCCACGTAGAGTGAACCACACACCGGTGGTACCACTTTATCACCTGTCTAGCCTTTTCGCGGGGTCGGCCTCCAGTCTAACCGGATGCCTATCTGGCCTCCACAACCCAGTTCCTGGGTAACACGATACCCCCTGGCAAGACTGGTTGTCAGACTTTCGGGCTTCTGACTACCCGTACCACTTGCACTACGGAAACTGCCCTGGTACCGACATGTACCGGTGGTACCACTAGCACTACGGAAATGACCCTGCCATTGCGACACAAACGTGCTGTCAATCTCAAACTGCTAGAACCGATTTTTGATTAATTTATACAAGAATCAAATTCAGTATGATAAATAAATAAATAATATCAATCACAATCACAACATGAGATTCATCGCTTATTTACTTAAACATCTTCCCTACCAACAGTACCCTGACTTAAGTTACTTGTCATGTTCTCAAAATCAACAATACAAGCATTTTAGTCTTAATCAAATACTCCTTGTAAATTACTAGCCGTGCAAAGTATTTGTAAACACTGTATTGTAGGTCATCTGTTTTATAAACACACAAATTATGTTGTTTCGTGCAATTTATCAATGTCTGTTAACATGTGACGTGCAATACTGATATTTGGTTATGTGTGCAATGAATTATTAATGTACATAGTAGGTACCTAGGTACTTGAAACGTAGCCAATACCCAGCACATTGACAGACTCGCGTGGCATGCAAAGTTTCAATAATATTATATTTTTGTAAAATTTTCCTGGTTGTGGGACATTGTTAATACGGTAAGTGAATAACAATACAGTTCATTCAATTGAATGTATATAGAATAAGCTGATTACCGAATCACTTTACGGAGGATGAATAATTACTAAACATTGCTCCAAATTCAAGTTTATTTGTGCTCCTCTTGGTCGTGTACATCATTACTGAATTTTGTGACCCTGCAAGGCCGCCGTGGCTTTATGTATGATGTTCTTCCACTTCGTTCGGTTCTCCGCTTCTCTCAGGGCGCTCGTAACAGCGAGTCCGGTGAGGGGGTAACTTAGTCTGACCAGCGGTTAGGTAAACGGCCGCGAGGTCTTTTCTCCACTACCTTGCCAATCACCACCAACTTTTCAAGGTTTTCTGGCACTTTGGTCTTCGACTTATTGATAGTGAGTCCAACCGGTTCACTCTTGTATTCTAATTCTGCTAAACAGATCAGCTAGCTCCTTTTCTCACCGCATATCTCAGGTTGCTGATCTTTATTCCCCCAACAGACACACCTCCCTCCCATTCTTCTAAAGCTCTCCTCATTACGTACTTAACATATAAGAGAGAGAATGTGAGAAAGAATACCCATGTCTTATTACCCCATACCCCATTTTCTGTCGTAAAAGGACCTGTGAAGACGTCATTAACCCTAACCATGTATAATCCGTCTTGGTACAGATTGGCGATCAACGTGACGAGGTATTTAGGTACGCCCATCTCTTGTAATATGGGCCACAGGCAATCCCATCTGCCGCTATCAAACGCCTTTCAATTTTCGATGAAGCACATTAGTATCGGCCTTTACAACTAGAACGGCTTTTCTCAATTATTTGCCTCACATTTATGATCTGGTCTTTTGTGCCTCGACCTTTAACGAAACCTGCCTCGTCGCTGGGCTTCTGCCACTGAAGGTACGATTGTAGCCGTCCTTTGATTACGTAAACCATTATCTTGCCAAGTGCTAGCATGAGATAAAGTGCGACTGTCCTGTATTGTAGTTCTCGTACTTTCTTGTTCAGTCAGTGCAGTTTGTGCTAACACAGTATATTCTACAAGCAAAGTTATGTTATTGTTTTCTTTATTTTAGATTGTATTGCAGGCTTCTACGTTAGGAACTGGTCTTACATATAATTCAAATCTACCGTAACACCACATCATATTAAACTTTCGGCCATTGTTTGTTTCAAATTGTCAGAGCATAACAAATTGTGGATATACTCGTATGTATAACATTTTAATTGGAATGTCAGTGGAAAGTCCAGTACTTTACACGCCCTAACGAAACTTTACGGCTGTTATGGGGGTTGATTAATTAAGATAGCCTCTGATAAATGAACGCATTCCCGGAAAATTTGGGATCGAGGGGAGAAAATAGAAGTGAGTTAATATTTGAGTGCGTAAAAACTGGTCTTATTATACTTATTGCTCTCTAAGGAAAACTGATACCGTTTATAGATCTCATTCGAGAACATAAATAATTTAACAATTTTAAGAATCACACCATTCAGATGGTAAGTGGTTTTAATGTGCAGTTAGGGAAATGAATTGTGAAGTGAAATCAATTAGCCGTATTATAGCAGTTTCATACAACTGTGTAAGAATGACAGTTGCGATTTGAATATACATAACTTCTAAATGTACAGTTTTTTTGTAATTCAGTTAGACATTGCTTGAAGGCTCAGCAGGCGAGACGCGACGGTGCGACGCGATTCTGCTAGAACAATTTCCATGAAGTTATGATAGAAATTGCTCTACTAGAGTCATGTCCCCTGTCTGCGGGAGCCTTGATCAAATGCAACTAAACTAAAGAACTTGCATTAAACAAGCTAGGTAATGAGAATCAACTTTGAATACTATCGAGTCAGTACAAGGCAAAGCAATATTATCATGTCAAATAAAGATAAATAATAACGCTTACCTTTGGTTATTATACTTGGTGTCGTATTCCAGGTGGTACGATATAAAACCTTATATTTATTTTAAAGTTCTGTGCATAAAATATTAGAAAAGATAGGTACGGTCAGTACTCTACATAACCAGTGGGGTAATTGCGTAACGCACTATCAGTAGTAATGGGTTTCATTTTGACAGTTTAACAACTTTCATTGCGTTATTAACGTTGTTGAGCAGACACATATTTCGAACATATGAAGCAATGGATCAGCAATATCCTTCAAAATGATTCAAATTGAGATCGATAGTGTGTTACGCAATTGGGGTGATGACCCCTCTTACAAAGAAGAAGGGGGAAGAGGGGTCAATTTATGCAGACCACTGACTGTACTAATTAATTATCCTTGATTTCTTAATTAAATTTTGAGTAGAGTGCAACCGTGGATTTTTTTTAACCGTTGTTGGTTTGAAGTTGCAAGGAAGTGACACGGGATTCATAGTATAAATCCATCTTGGTATACATTTTATACCAAGACGGATTACCGCCGGCAGCTGAATGGTAATTACTCGTAGATGAATCTGAAATTTTCAAGAAACTTAAGCTGGGCATTAATTAATGCAGCATTTAGTGTTATAATAAGCTTTTTTAAGTTTCAAGAGTATTATTTTACTTTTGTGGTGACTTACATTTTTAATGGCATGATGGATTTCCGTTTTCTATATCTGTAGGGAGGGAACAAGACGTCTATAGTCCGGCCGTCGTCGAGAGAATGCATTCCTGACGCATGTCAGTGCGACAATTCTAGTAGCTAATAAAAACACGCATCCTTTTGTGTATGAAACTGACAGATACCAAGAACGCATTCTCTCGTCGACGGCACTGTAAAACTATTCTTTTCACAAAAGTACCCGAGTTAAAAGATAAAAAAAAACAATAAAAAAATCACAATAGACTGCAATTCTCGAACTCACTTCTAGGCTGTGAACCTGTGACATTTCCCTTTGTATGCTTTCTTTCTTTGTAAAAGGATTTCTTACGTCACTTAACTTCAACATCGGATCTCTATACCATAATCGAATCAGCTGCCAGATCAATTGAAATTACAGGCCCTGTTATCTCGGACAGATAACCAGATAAGCTAGCGGAGAATCAATTCTTAGTTTTAATGATAAATGATTTTATTTTGTAAGTAGGTTTGTACAAACACTTTTTACCCGTCAATCATATTTTAAAAAACTAAATGAGGTTGGCGTTTCCTATCTGACTAGTCTGAGAAGAAAGGCCGAAACAAACTCAGAGGCCACAGTCTCTTTTAAAGTCCAGACATAATCTTGGTCAGATCATACGAGGGTGACATTGAAAGTTCTTACAAAATCAAAAACTGAACAAACTAGCAAGTTATTAGTTTTATTGTATGTTTTCAAAATAGTGTCCATTTACATCAATACATCGCTGCATCCGATGGAACCACTGAGAAAAGCACTTTGCCCACTCCTCCTTAGGGGTCTTTTCGACGGCATTTTGAAACGCAGCCACTGCTTCCTCGGCGTCCATAAAACGTTTTCCTTGAAGGTTTTCTTTTATTTTCGTTAATAAATAAAAATCGCAAGGTGCGAGGACTGCGAGGTCGGGGCTATAGGGCGTTGTCGTGGTGAAGGAGGATCTTACTGCGAGGTCGTTTCTCCCGAACTTTTTCAAAGACAATAGTGGCAAACAATTTGTTAGTGTACCACTCTGCAGTAACTGTTTTTCGATGCTCTAAAACAATTGTTGCGTAATGACCTCCTTCTGAAGAACGAGGCCACAATCTTTTTTCCCACGCTTCGACCTCTCTTCACTTTAGTTGGCAACTCCTCGGAAGGAAACACCCAGACAGCAGACTGTCTCTTAGTTTCAGGTTCATAACATTAAATCCAGCTTTCGTCACCCGTAAGTATGTATGTCGAACACAGCATTTGAGTCAACTCCGTTAAATCTTTGAACCATTTCACGACACCAATCAGCACGACAGAGGTTTTGGGCCTCTGTCAAATTATGAGGTATCCATCGGGCACAAAGCTTCCTGACCGCTAAGTGTTCATGGAGGATTTTGTGCACTTGACTCATATCGATGCCTAAGCTTGTCCGAATCTGCTGAGAAGTCACTCTTTTGTCAGTCTCTATCATACGCCGCACAACACTGATGTTATCTTCAGTCGTCGCCGTAGAAGGAAGTCCCTCACGCAGATCATCGGTGAGATTAGTGCGACCACGTTTAAACTCATTAGACCAGTTGTAAACCGTGCCACGAGATGGGGCTTCATCGTGAAAGGCCAATCGAAGTCTATCATAACTTTCTTGTTGACTTAAATGACATCGAAAGTCATAAAAAATCATTGTACGAAAATATTCTTTTGCGGAAAGAACCACACGGATTTTAGAATAGTGTATTGGGACTGACTGTCCAAAGTGCAGCATTCACTACCATAAATTATTGTCCGTACCTACTTACATACAAATCACAACTGTCATTCTTTGACAGTTGTATGGCTACAGTCCTTTCACAAATATTTTCCGTTTGATTTTGTATCACAGTGATCTTTATAAGAATTGCAATAAGGTTTGTAGCGGCATCTACAACGCCACATGCGAACAAGGCGTCATACTGACGTCACGCAAATCCTGCATCTCGCAAGCAGAGTTTACCGTGCAATTAGCATACATACAAATTTCCCGACATCAGTCGTTGGGGCAATTGTCCGCCAGACACAACACCCGTCTGGTCGGAGGATCCTCCTTTTTCTATAGAGTATGAGTGAACTTTACACCCTGTTCCTCATACCTCTATAGGTTGCTGTTCGGTTGCTGCAATTGACCAGTTTGTCAAAATCACAGCGATATTTATTCTTGTTACAATAAGGTTGCTATTGGGATGTTGCTCTCAGAGGTAAATAACTATGAATAACCTGTATATTACGGCAAATTGAAGAAGAGTGTCAATTTGCCTAACAATTAATTTACTTGGCTGTACATTTATGTTTAAGTGTTGCCACTTGTGGTCCTTGCGGAAGGCATTTAATTGAATGCACTTGATTAGGTAGGCTACACATTGGCTGGATTGTGTTTATTTGTGGAACACTCGTTCCAATCCAATGATAGTCTGTCACCCAGTAATAAATAAGTTTCAGGCGCAATGTAAACAGAGGGGTAATTGCATAAAACACTAACAATAGGAATGGCTTTCATTTTGACAGTTCAACAACATTCATTGCGTTATTTACGTTGCTGAGCAGACACATTTTTCGAACATATGAAGCAATGGGTTAGCAATATCCTTCAAAATGATTCAGATCGTGCTTGATACTGTGTTGCGCAATTAGGGGGCAGGTTTGTTATTGTACATTTCAGTACAGTTTATTAGTTCCGCCGGAAGTTTTGTTTTCTTTTCGATTTAATTTGTTCTATTGTTCTTCCAGTTGATTTCTGTTGGGACTTGGTGTTGTTAGTGAGTTGGGCCGTGATGTTATTTACACTTTTGTTAAAATAGGAAAAGAACTCGGGAGTTCTTTGAACCAATTAGGTAAACAAACAAACCAATATAAAATTAAAGAACTGCGGGCTAATTGCGTAACACACTATCAGTAGCAATGAGTTTCATTATTTACAGCTCAACAACATACATTGCGCTGTTTACGTTGTTCAGCAGACACATTTTTCGAACATATGAAGTAATGGATTAGCAATATCCGAAATGATTTAGATTAATAGTGTTTTGCGCAATTAGAGAGCTGGGCCCTAATTCACTATGGCCACTCAACGATTCCTTACTTCGAAACCACGTCAATTCCTTAGCTCATCTTATCGCACCAACCTGGCGTTCATTTCGCGCGGTTTCGTTTATTATGTCATAGAGAATGAGGCCCATGCTACGTGTTATTTTGTTTTACATCAACATGATCAAAGGCAAATTAAATATTTGCGTATACTTACATTATACAGCAAAATTATTTCTTCAGCACTTTTAAGAATTTGCATATTAGTGTTAGCGATACAAGTTGGCATCGGTTGGTTGGAAGTGTTGTTGATTCGTAGTACTAATCAAATGAAAAAATGTGTTTGTTTCAATTAACATGAGTCCGTTTCTTTGCGACGTTTGGAGTCGCCTCCAAACAACGAATAGCTTGTAGTACATATACTCCGCAACTTACACGTGGATTTTTTGTACGCAAGATACGCGCATTGATGTGGAGTTGCAGACACCAGAACGTACTTACTACCTATTATCTATTTGGTTAGAGACTCCACACGTTATGAGACTCCGCAACTTCCACGTAGCATTTTACAACAATAAACAAAAGGTGTAGACAATGAACATTCTAGTTGTGCCTTTGAAGAAGGCTACAGAAAAAGAGAGTTAATGACGCCGATTCCCTTGTTCACAAACTAAACTAAATTTATCTTTCTATTTCTTAAAAAAAAGGACAGAAGATAAGTATTAGTTTAATCCGTAAATGTGCTTAACCGTTTCATTCCTCTACACGCTTTTAACTCGATTATATCTATCGTTTGATAATCCTGGTTTATTTTATATTTGACTTTCTGACTGGACCACCTAACCAAACACATTGCACGACTCCCACTTTTAAATATAATAAAGAGGTCAGTGGGGAACGAACTCAGTAGGTATGTGATTCAATTAATTTCTTGTGACGTTACTATCATGGCGTCTTTTATTACCTACAATGAGGTCATACCTTTTCTCATGTCAATTTCCATATCAGAGAGAGCAAGGACATTCCAGTTGTTGTTGTATTATCTCAACTCCTTGCTGTAACTAAGAAGACCACATTGGGAATTCCGGCCCACATTCTGTGACAGGTTTCGTAGTAATCTACGCTAAAATCTTGTTTCCAAGTTTTGGCTTACCTATACTAAAAATAAATACAGACAGACTTTCCAATGTGTTTATTTAGGCTCAGTAAGGTTTTAAAAGGGCAACACGATCTATCTTCGTCGCTGGCCTTTACCGCTGTTGACACGGTATACTTGTATAGGTCAACAGTGCATCAACACGACATTAGTATTTCCTCGACTGGATATCGGTGTCAGGAAGACATTAACTTCTCACGTTCATTTCCGATATCCTGTGCCCGTGATACACGTGTGACCGATTTTTATTTTATTTCTGTATTTCATATTGTATTCTATTATGTCGCTGATATGCCTAGCTGCATAAAGAAGACCCTACTCAAATATCACTTAGCGTTTCGCACTTCATAACTTTATACTTATCGTCTTTTCAGTCAATTTCCTGTGCAAATAGATTTAAAGATATTCCATTGTATTGCTAAGCAACAGTGTATATTGACTTTTTCTTAGATGAGGACTATCGTCATCATTCTCGCACTTGGTGGATATGCAAACAAGCGTCTGCACGTTACAGAAACTGTTGGACGCTACTGAAGGTGCCAAATCGTAGCCGAATTCTGGGCCGACTGTATTTAGATTGCCATCGATACGCTAAGTAAAAGATCATCATCATCCACGATTACAAGACAGCTGTCGTTTTGGTAGTAGGTAGGTACAATGCGGTCAAGCTAACTCACGAATTGGACGTCAATATTATTGTATAGTTAAATTGATAATAAGACTATAAAAGTGGTACCTATACCACTAGGCCCAAGTGACATCAGCGGCGAACAAGCCAAGGCCAAGGCATGATGCGCCGGTAAGCGCGGGAGGACGGTGTACCGGTGTCGGCCACCGGCTTGCGCGGCGACGCGACGTGAACCGCGTCGGGTCGTCAATCGTCATACACTCCGGCCCGCAGGTCTCGTGCGCCTCGCGCTCCGGATCGCTGCTCCAATGCCGCGTGCGAACTGCCCGCCCGACAACGCGCGTCTTCTCTAATGCCCTCTCGTTCCCACTCTCTTTAGTAGCTTATTTCACTAAGTTAGTGTTCCCACGTCTGTCGCGAGTGAGTGACGTGTCGCGCGCGACGTACACATACACACGATAATAATAATAACGATACAATGAACTGTGAATATTTATTTACGATGCACATGAGTGGCACATTGTGTTAAATCGCCCATGAACGGTACGGATGTGGTTACTAGGTTGACTTCCCTTTGTTTGATCAGATCTCGGCGCAGCCGGTGCCACGGCGTGGTGTTTACGTTTTTCTGTTGTAGCACATGGTGTGAGCTATCGTACAACTTCTTGGCCGAGTGTAGCTGGCGCATTGCGACACATGTTGTAAACAACATTGTTTAACTCACAACGTAACAGGTCCGTAAAAACTAAGAACTATCCGAAACCGCGCCAATTGTCATATTATTGTTGTTCATAATATTTTCCCTGACGAACGGTAAACATATTTTATCAGCCCCTTCCGTCTGTATCAGTAAAGAACGGGTTTATTAGATAAACATATTTCTATACAACAGGTAATTGTGAATATTTGTAAAGTCATTACGTTATCAGTAGCTAGATTACTTTTAGACACTGTTTGATAATTAATTACACAATCATTCTGTTCCCCACATTGTTTAAAAAGTTACTTTATGAGTTTGAAAAGTTTACAACTGTCGCTGTAGTAGCAAAAGTCCCTTTGAAATAATATAGAATGCAGACAGTGTAACTTATTGTTTGTTTATGCTAACTTCATATACTACAGTGTCTAAAACAAGTTGTTGTTTGTTGAGTGGGAAGATCAGAAGAGGTTAAAAATTGTTCTTATTAGAAAATGAGACTGGAACGTAAAAGATGCACCAATATAATAAGCATAAGTTGGGAAAGTAAAAACTATACCTTCAATTATTTAATGAAACTTTAAAACTGCCGAAAAGTCCGTGTCCGTGTTACTACCTACTACAGCATTGCCTGAAGGCCAACTAAGTGCCAATATTTAATTCTTGTTTAACCAGCCTGTTGACATCATATCTAGCGAACGAACAGACAAATAAATGCACAGAAGCAAAAACAAACACAAAGTATCGTATAAGTACATACCATAACAAACTGTAAACTGGCGAAGAGGATATTTATTTTTCAATTTAAACACAAAAATTTGAAATGTATAGGATTGATGTAGTCTCTGAACTTTAAAATAGGTCGCGACGGCTTCGTATTTAATTGTATTAAATTAATAAAATCATCAGGTCGTCAGTGTCACAATACAACTTAAACAGGTATTTAGAACGGAAACTACGTAATACAAACGTTACATTTTTGATGTTGAGCTTGCAATCTCACCAGTTTTTAGTTACGTAATAGCTTATATGTCACGTGATATTCTAATACATTAGCTGAAACAATAGCCTGCAATATCATTCCTATTGTTTTACTTATATTTCTTGAAAACATACAATGACATTGAAATTAGACTTACACGTTTGTAATTCAATGTGATTAGGTCGTGTCGTCGTCGTTGAATCCTAAATCGATCAACACAATCGTAAAAATTTACATATTTCGATGTATTTGTGAGGCAAAAACAGTTGATTTAACTCTTTAAAAAAATAAAAATGACGGATTACGACGATTAAAAAACATCCGCTGTTTTGTAATCCTCATAATCCGTCATTTTTAGTCTGAAGGGATCCCGTGATGAGCTGTTATCATGACATTCTTGATAAGTTTCTTTGCCTTGTAATAGCGAAACTTTATGCTCACGTATCTTTTTATTGAAGACCAATTCTAACGCCACCTCTGGGGCCAAAAATTTATGCAAAACTGGTCAATAGGGTGATTTTCTTCTTGCTTGCATAATATGTAAGTTTACAGTAGGGTAATGGCGTAACACACTAACAGTAGGGATTGCTTACATTTTGACAGTTCAGAAACATTTATTGCGTTATTTACGTTGTTGAGTAGACAAATTTTTCGAACATATAAAGCAATGGATTAGCAATATTCTTCAAAATGATTCAGATTATGATTGATAGTGTGTGTGTGACGCAATTAGGATGCTGGTTATAAAAAGCTGATGTTCTCAATTTTTATGAAAAGAAAAGTGACTTTGGTGATCCACAGTCTTGATACTCTTGATCAAAATTAAGCAGCAACGTACATGGTTGCTGATTTATTTTGTGAAATGGACTAGATAGGCACTGATTCCCAATTTAGAAATCTCAAAATAGAGTTTCGGTACACGATGGGCCGTTTTAATTAAAGCTCCGAATCAATCTCACACCGACATTAATTTACCCCGCCGCGTCACCGGCATGTTAATCCCTAGATTAACATTCAACTTGTTTTATAAAGCCTTATTAGTGTTTACGCACGAATTATCTTGCCTGAAACAGGCGAATCGTCACTTTTAAGTAATAAGTACGAATTTAAAATGTGCCAATTCGTGCGAGTCGCCTATAGAAAAATAATTTCTATATATTCGACTTGCACGAATTGGCACATTTTGAATTTTATGCAATAAAGTATAGAAAAAAGTTCACTAGCGGAATAGCGCACAGAAGTGATAACAGCTAAATATTATGTACTTTTTTCTTAGATTAATATCTAAGCCGTTTTAAAATTTTTAATGTTCAAAGCCATGAGATAATTACTAACTTAATAAAATATAATTGTTACGTTTATTTTATTATACTTAATGTTATGTATACGGCCATAGTGGTTGACCTCTTGGAGTGGCTGCGTCCTTAGCAAGCGATTTGCAATTACATACATAGACATTTAAAATATAATGTCCTCACAATTTCTTACATGTTCACGCAATTAAAATGATTATTTGTAGGCAAGTAAATAAATAACGAATTTTCGTGACCATTTCCGGCAGTCGAGTTAGATAATGCTAAATTCTAAATATACGAAAAATACAAAATAAAGCTGGATTAGGACACATTTTGTAACCGGTCCTGTTTTTTATAATATCCCAAAAATTAAGTTTTTCATTTTAAATATTTAAAGCAAATTGACAACATGTCCAACTGCTATTAAATTCCCTGGCTGATAAGTTATATAACTTATCTAAAAATAAATAGAAGTAAATCATTGAACTTCTTCAGTACATTTTATTTAAAGAAAAAATAAGTAAGTACATAGGTAAACGATTAAATTGCTCGACCTTGAACATTGTAAAGTTGTGATAACTGATAACGCTATACTACTTTTGGTGCATATTAATAGGCCTTTCCTTGTTTTCTATTCGGTCACAACAAACTTATATTTTGGTACTTACGATTACATGCAACTTAGTTGTACTGGTAAGTAACAAGCTATTTTTATATAGCTGTCATTAGATGTAAGTACAAAATTAAATGCCGCATCTAAAAATAAAATACTGCTAAAAATTAGTTATTTGTTTTTTTTCCAATAAAGTTAATTTGATAACGCAACACCGACATTATTACTGACGCTATCAAAGACGCTTATAATATGCAGATACATTAGTGGTCTTTTTTTCACAATTTTATTAAGATAAACTTTGTTAGGTACCTAGTTCTTGTTTCTATTAAATAACATTGCGTGCCTCTCGTCACGTTCGCAATGCAATGATTCTGCCATGGTGAATTAACTTGGCACGCAGTGAAGGTAACTCCCCTTGTACCTACGCATGCGTCCTGTCCCAAACGTTTGTATTCGGTGCGTCCCTCAAGGCCCTGCGCGGCGTTCCCGCTTTGCCACAGTCATGATCACGAACCTTCTAAGTAGGACGCGACCTTGGAAGTCGTTAAACCTGTTCTGTCCCCTTTCGGCTACGCGCTGCAGCTGGTGTGCTCTCTCGCTCTTGTATTACGAAAAACACTTGACCTCTGCTTGATGTTCTTGCAGCGAGCTCCTATATTGTCATTTTCGTTTTGCACGGGGTAATGAACCCTGGTGCAGGTATATATCATAAGTCGGTATTCATTAAAACAATGATGATGCCGCACTGGCCGGTAAATATTTGTGCTTAAATATTTTTTGTTGTTGCTAGCCCGAGATCTGATCAATATTCAACGAAGATGAATGTGGTAAAGTTAGGACTCAGTGAAGTTTAAATAGACAGTATTCAAAATGCACGGACTTACACACTTCTTTCATAAACACCATCGGGAGTCAACTCCTCCATTGGATAAAGATGACAGCAGCGGAGACAGCTGGTATTCTACACTGAGTTCAACAGATTCACGTAATGTACTAGCAAATGAAGGCGCCGCGTCATCATCGGCTGCTCGACCTATTCCTATCCATCCGAGAGGCTCCAGTACCCAGCGCAGCTTGAGAGCTAGTTCAGGGAGCCCCTATGAGTTCGCATCTAGTCCCCGCGACCGCTACCCCAACTTTGCGAGTTACATTCGTGATGTAATGGAAAGAGGCTCTCCAACACAGCAACACTATTACACCCATCAGCCAGACTATAGGCGGCGTAGCGACGGAGAACGCCATCCAATTGGTGTCAACACATACCATCCGCCACGAAATGACTACAGAAATTTTGTTTCACCTCTCTATAATGATGCTATGGACGATATTCAAGAACACGAGTATAGCAAATGTGAACGTTATGGTGAAATCTCTAGTTCAAAATTGAGCCATAGGAGTCGTCATGATAACAAAAGTTTTGCTCAAAAGTTAACAGAGAGTGTGACTGGCAGCAAAGATCACAGTAAAGAGCATTCCAAAGATCAAAGCAAAGAGGACAAAAAAGATGAAAGGCGAGGGTCAGGGTCAAGCGTTAGCGGACATCGACACAAGCACCACACGATACAAGAGTTGATACGAACGTTTGGTAAAAAAGTGGGGCAGTGGCGGCACGAGACTGGGGAAGGTCGGCGAGGCTCTTGCGCTATTCCGGCCGCCAGTACCGACGAGGCTCGTGCTATGGACAGTGATGAGTTTCGTTCACGATCAAAGTCTCTCGATGGTGATCACTCGCATAAAATTCTAAGGCGGCAAGTGCTTGAAGATTGCGGCGCTACGTACCAGATTTACGACGAAATATTGAGAGAAGGTATTGTATCGGTTCTTGACAATATTCTATCGCTTAACCAGTAAATTTAAGCTAGGAATTTCTAATACAATACTGATTACGTTACGAACTTATATTTGTTGTTGGGGGAAAGCATTGTTCTCGCTGTACAACTGCATAATAGAAACTATGGAAATAACCATACAGCGAGCCGTCAGGAGACAGTATTTAGAATCTTCTCGAAATACGACAGCGTGTTTAAAATAAATACTTCCCGATAATTAATCTACGTTATGCGCTGAAGTCATTTGCGTTTAAGTACTTATCGTCATTAAATTACTATTTACGAGGAAACAAATATCAGTTATCTGATTTGCTAGTAGTTTTTGTTTAACGCTCGCTCTGATTCGCATCATATAGGACTTTCACAGCACACTTTCATGCGGTTTTATGTGTGATGCCGTAGAACGTAACATAACACTTACACGCATTCATTTGGTATTAATATGATCCGGTATTAATATCGGATCATAGGCTCAGCTATTCAGCTTCGGATTACTAACTAGGCTGATTTTTTTTTCCTAAGCTTCTATCCTTTCTTCACAGAGAGTTAAAACTGAAGCTAGCTCCTGTTTATTTTCTTCCAGTTTTATATTATCAGTGTCCTGAAGGAGGTTAATGCTCACGCTGCAGCGTTAAAAGGAAATAGTTCTCGAAAGTGTACCTTGGAAAACTTGGAAAGTATCATCTCAATCAACATTATCCAGTTGTACAGCAATAATGTGGCAGCCTGGAACACTAAACCTAAAGTTTTAAGAAGACATATCGCTACCATACCGAACACTAATTAGCTTTGTTGCCGATTCGGTGACGTTCATTACTAAATAATCTTCAGTTGGTGCAGATGCGGCGTTGCGTTTATTTTAAAATGGGAGCACGATACGCTATGCCCGTCATCTGTGAATGACCGCATGTATTATAAGTCCCTTGGGAATGCTCTTAACATTTGATGCACATTAGAACATATTACGATAAAAACTGAGGAATCCATCGATAGATATATGGATTGACTCACAATAATATCGTCAATTTTGGACTTATTGTACATAGATGAACGATCATCACCATCACGATAGTCGACCATACTCGATCGATACCTAGTTTCTCTATTTTAATGAATACTAGAAGGATACACGATCAGCTATCCGCTATCGTGATACGCAGTGTTGTAAACCCCTTAATGGACATGGACAAAAATAGTTGAGTATCTTTAAGAACTTGTAACTTGGGAAAAAAGATTTCAAAAAGTATAAAATGCGTCACTTGAACGTTTACACACCTCCAATGAATGTTCCTCCTTGATTGACACTTCGGTCTACCCCAACTTTTATATCTAAAATAAATCTTTACTGAGTTTTGACAGTTTTTCCATACCCGAATTGTCAGACGTCAGTCTTATTTCACGGATAAAAGATCTTGAGATACTTTGGTAAAATCCTTAAGTCTTTATTATTGCTTAATCATCTGCTGCCTTTTAAAAGTCTCTCGGTTTCCATTGTCTAACAGGAAACCAATTACTAAGAAACTTTCACTTTCTCCGTGGTTTAGCAACATTTTATAAATATTTTGTAATTGTAATTACTAGTCATTAGTAAATGCCGCTGCTTATCCAGTACCAGTTGCGGAAGAAATTGAAGGATATTGCTAATCCATTGCTTCCTATGTTCGAAAAATTTGTCTGCCCAACAACGTAAATAACGCAATGAATGTTGCTGAACTGTCAAATTTAAACCCATTGTCACTGATATTGTGTTATGCAATTACCCTGCAGATAGTGTTCCTTCAATGCCTTTTACTTAAATCACTTGAGATTCCCGTGGGCATGTAAGTGACTTTTGAGAGGTTTGTTATTAACAAACACACTGGAATTTTACAAAATTACAAACATTACTGTGTTTGTAATTTATAACCCCATTATAACTTTCCTGCAATCTCGGGGTTGACTCACAGAAGTTATTTCATTACAATATTTGTTGAGTACCGTAGTTCGTGTATTAAAGATAAACTTTACGTCACGTGAACTCATGTACTACGAGCCCTGTCCCGTCTGGATTCAGTCTGCCTCGTTCGCTGAGGTCATCTTTTTTAAAATATATATCAGGTCATATTTTTTTAAATTAAAGTCGCTTTTCGTCTGTCTTTGTGTTATTCTTCTATACTACAGAACGGATTTGGACATGGTTTTGATTATCTTTGAGAGTATTTATTCCGGAAGTTTTATGTGTATAGGTATATAAAATTCATAACAAAGAACAAGTTGTCAAGTCGTAAAAACCTTGCGTCTTCCCGCTAAATATACTTTTAAAGACTTTTTGCGTCGAAAACTGGTTGCTCTGCTTGCAAAAGAGGGGATAGCAGTGTGTTTTATTTACCTTACTTATATAACTTGCTGTTATGTAACCCACCAATATGTCATGAGTGCAATGTTGTCTCACGCTAATCTTACAAGGGGCCCAACAAAACGATTTCTAATTTCATTCATAATTAATTCATTTCTCATAAGAAGAGACATGAGACATTGTCATTTAAAATTATCGGTCTGCACGGATTCGACACTGGTGAACGAAGCGTGGCTACGAATACAAAGGAGATAGGGCTGATAGCTACTTAAGTATAATTTTATATAACACTATAGCGACCCGATTGCGGCGCCCGTCACATCGGCTTGTATTCCATACTAAAATTCCTCGAGAAATTCTTAAAATTGTGGTGAAAACTGCATCAAAATACATCAAGAAGTTGAAAAAGGCTCAAAAAAGTAAGCTCCTGGTTTTATATGTCCTATTTATTTAAAGAATAGATATGAAACTGAAGAGTATAAAGTAGCAACACTAGCAACAGTAGTGTCCGTATGTACATACCTACCGATTACGTCATCCTAATCAGGTTTCCTTGATATCTGTGAAGGCCACGATGACACTGAACACAAAACTGGAACTGGTCGTGCTAACGAGAGCACGACGAGTTCCTTTCGACAAATATTTTGGTAAAAAACGGAGACAACTTTAGGTAAAGTAAATACTTTAATTTAAATTAATTCACCTCAATTGGATGAAGGAGATGCTTCGAAGTCAGGTTTCGAGTTTTCACTTTTCACTCGTCGTTCAATGATGTGTTAATGATGAAAGTCACTACATACTTAATAGTGCAGTCGTTAAAAAAGTTTTAAGAGGTGTCGTATAAAGCTATGAGTAGCATAAAACCCACGTCAAGGCTGTGCTTCATACCTCCTCCCGCTAAGTCGGTTGCTTCAACAACGTGAAGTGTATTTATTAATATTCTGTGCTCTCCATGCAAAGAGCTCTGTAATGTAAGAGCTCTGGAGCTGTTTTTTAACGGTACAGCGGATAACTCTCCAGCGAATGATCATACTTGAAGGGGAAGGGCGGGCGTTTTTGGGGGACTGTCTTTTGTAATTTTGACGTTCGAAAAGTGCTGATTCTCAGCCTAATTTGAATAAATGAGTTTTGATTTTGATATTTGGACATTGGACGAGAGTTACAGAAAACTTTACTAATCCACCAGGGCCCTATAGGTACCACAAAACTTTACAAGTCTCCAATTCTACATCATTGTTAAATTCTTGAAAATATTGCGTTACACAGGAATTACAAATATGTACATTGTGGACTTGTCCCTACAATTTACATATTTGCAAGGTTTTCCGTTACAATTATGTGGCTTCGAGTTTTGTGGTAAGCACGGCTACACCTCAAGCTGAACATAACCAGTATAAAAATTGAGCGCTGAACTCGCATTGTATAAGCAATGCGAGTTCAGCTAAAACGGGAAATATATAGCTTGACTAGCTTCTGCCCGCGGCTTCGCCCGCGTGGATGTCTTAAATTATTCCACGGGAACGTGCTTCCAGGATAAAAAGTATGTTCTTCCCCAGGATGCTATCTATCTCTTTACTAAATTTTATCGAAATCCGTTCAGTGGTTTAGGTGTGAAAATGCAACATACGTACAGACAGAATTTATAATAATATATATACTATATATTATTATAAATTCTGTTCAGCACTCTGCCCGCGACTTCGTCCGCGTGTACTTTACTCTAAAAATATCGAAGATGTATGTTTACGATCTTTATCATTTATTTATTTAATTCGGGTTAATTTTAAAGATTATATGTATAGATCAAATGAATTGGATTTTTAAATAAACCTTGTCCCGTTTTACCACGACAGGCTTTGTTTTTAAAAAAGCGTTTGGTACGTTTCCATTTTATGACTTATAGCCATTTTCGAGTTAGTCGAAGCAAGCAGTAAAAGCCACCCCTTATATTATTATAATCTTCTTATAATCCTCTTCTGAAAAATTAACTACCCCTTTTCACCCCGTTAGGGGTAGATTTTCGAAAAACCCTCATACGTGTTACTATTTATTTTTAGTCTTAAGTACACACACTGAGTTTCGAGTTAATCGGAACGCGCGTTCAAATTCTTCCACACAAACTTTAGCACCCCTATATCCCCTTTGAGGGGTAGTTTTGAAAAACTAATAATGATAAACTTTATTGCTTACTTAGGCGAGTATTCATGCCATTTTTCAAGATTATTAACTTAACGAATAAGATTTTTCATAAAAACTTTGTCCCCGCTTTTCACCCATGGGTGGAATTTTGAAAAATCATTTGGGATGTGTTCATAACTTGACTCAAAGATTATTTATACCAATTTTCGAGTTAATCAAGCCACGCTGTAAAATTGACTACCCCTCTTCAGTTTCGAAAAACCCTGATACACATTATTCTTTCATTTCAATTTTAGGTATAAATACTGAGTTTCGATTAAATCGGACCGCGAGCTAAAATTCTTCCATACAAACTTTGAAACCCCCTAATCCCCTTTTAGGGGGTAGTTTATAAAAACAAAAAATGCCCAACTTCATAATTTACTTAGATAAGTATTCGTGCCAAGTTTCAAGTTCTTTAACTCAAGGAATAAGATTTTTCATACAGACAAAATCCCCCTATTTCACTCTCTTAGGGGTGGAATTTCGAAAAACCCTTTCTTAGTGGATACCTACTCTTCACGAAGAATACACCCTCCAAATTTCATGTCTCTAGGACCAGCGGTTTAGGCTGTGCGTTGATGTCTCAGTCAGTCAGTCAGTCAGGACTTTGAATTTTATATATATAGATATGTGTGGCCGTGTGTACAAAGACACTTGAAAGATTTACAAATTTGTAAATTGTATTTAATTGTAAAGTTTGTGGTATGGGGCCCTGATATCCAGTGTTTCAAATTCAAGTAAATAAATTAAACAGAGTATTTTATTTACAAAAGGAAATAAAGTAGGTACAAGTCAACGAATCTACTTTGATGTAGTTTTTTACACTGATTTCCTTTTAATCCAATTAGATCGGTTCTATAGCCACCTTTTAATAGCCTTCCAGATTCCTTTAATAGCGACGCCAGCCATCAGGATAGTTAAGTATTACTTTTTTTTCTTGCTAGGGCTGATTTTTCCATCGCCTGATAACTTTTATTCGAGGAATAAAATTGACGTTTGACAGCCTTTGTACGAAATAACTGTCAAAATTATTCCTCGAATAAAGTTATCAGATGATTCAAAAATCAGCCCTTAGTTGATTATTTCTTCCAACGAGGCCAAAAGTAAATACATTTTAGATAAGTAGGTGTTCATACTTTAATTAAAAAAAAAAAAAAAAAATTTATTCATTAAAGAAATTGCAGGTAGAGTTTTCTGCAGCCAAATAATTGAATAAATACTGAAGTACTCACATTATTTTAGGTATTTTTTGTAAATACAGGATCATTTGGGAAAAGGCCGAAAGCTCTGTCGCGGCGAGTAAAACTAATAACGTTGTTATTCAATTTCTGAGAATCTGAAAATAATATTTTCCTTGCCCCAAATAACATTAGTGATCGACTTATCGAGATTTTTGTAGGAAGATATTTATTTAGGTAGTCCGTGGGTCATGGGTAAATATATGTTACGGACGACGTCGCTTATAATTGAGATTCAGACAAATAAAGACTGATTTAAGATATTAATCATATTAGGGTTGTTTATATTAGACATAAGTAAATATTATTGTAAGGCAGCACGGAGCGGGGAAAGAGACATGCGTTTTGATTGGTCGTCCGGACGAATCCCACTCCGCGACGCCACCCACTACCTGCACTTAACGCAAAAGTGTATAAAAGACGCGGTTGAACTCATCCTCTGCCTCCCGTCACTCCAGACGAAGTGCAGGATATCATCAAAGGTCTCAAACCCAGAAAGGCCCCCGGATCAGACGGGATCACCAATAGAGTGATCCAGCTCTGCCCTGCCCCTCTAATATTGCTACTGGTCACCATCTTCAATGGTGCCATGGGCAACAACATTCTCCCACAATCGTGGAAAGAAGCCACTGTTATTGGCATCCATAAGCCCGGAAAGCCCAGGTCGGAACCGCCGAGTTACCGTCCCATCAGTCTGCTCAATGTCGTCGGTAAGATCTACGAGAGGCTAATTTATAAGCGTCTTAGAGTCTATGCTGAAACAAAGGGCCTCATTCCCGAAGAGTAATTCGGTTTTCGAACCCAAAACTCTTGTGTTCAGCAAGTCCACCGCATCACCGAACAAATCTACACAGGATTCCTACGTGGTATGATTACAGGTGTTATTTATTTCGACATAACGAAAGCTTTCGACAAAGTCTGGCACAACGGCTAAGAAGAGAGAAGAGAGAGACCGAGTGTTTTTGCTTGCGCATACGCTATGTTCAAACAACAATAACTCTTATAGTATCTATATAATATAAAACAAAGACGGGTTTGTTACAACACTTATAACTCGAGATCGGCTGGATCAATTTTCATGGTTTTTGTTTCGTTGGATTTGTCTCCGCCCTGAATAGCAGAATACATTTTAAAAACAATGAAAACTTGACGAATACATAATTATGAAAATGAATCATTTTCCATTTAATTATGTTCCTTTGTTTTGTACCTGTCAAACATTTGTTTTCCTCCTGTCATCCTGTCAAATACTGTGATTGACATTTATGCATGCGTTCAGAAATGTATTTTGTGTAAACTATTTAAAAAGGGTGAATAAACTTTTGTCTGTATTTTTTTAAATCAATTAAAAAGGTTGAAAAGTGTATTAAGCAGATTTGAATAGAAGTTCCTCAAATATTTATGCGTGCGTTCAGAAATAATGACAAATGGTTAACATCGGTAGGAGTAGGGTAGGAGTAGGGTGGTAGTAGTAGGGTAGGAGTAGGGTAGGAGTAGGGTAGGAGTAGGGTAGGAGTAGGGTAGGAGTAGGGTAGGAGTAGGGTAGGAGTAGGGTAGGAGTAGGGTAGGAGAAGGGTAGGAGAAGGGTAGGAGTAGGGTAGGAGTGGGGTAGGAGAAGGGTAGGAGTAGGGTAGGAGTAGGGTAGGAGTAGGGTAGGAGTAGGGTAGGAGTAGGGTAGGAGTAGGGTAGGAGTAGGGTAGGAGTATGGTAGGAGTAGGGTAGGAGTAGGGTAGGAGTAGGGTAGGAGTAGGGTAGTAGTAGGGTAGGAGAAGGGTAGGGTAGGGGGTAGGACACCACGCGATAGAAGTAGCGCCGGGCAGCTAGAAATAATTTATATGGCAAAACAACGTTTGCCGGGTCAGCTAGTTATTAATAAAAGTCATTTTTAATTAAAGTCATTCATAAACCAAAGTGGGTATCACGTGGTGTAAAAATTTGCAGTCGAAAAAAGGATTTGCTATGGAAATTCAGATTAAACTCAACAAAAGACAACACATTAAAGTACTTAAATTATTGTCGGTTATTAAAAAAAAAAAAACTGACAAAACGTGCGCAACATAAATATAAAATAATAACGTGTCATAATAAGACTAAAACAGCGTGGCGGATTATAAACAAAACGAGACTTAACACCCCAAAAGAATCCATTGTCAATGGATTCTTTTGGGGTGTTAAGTCTACATAAAAATTGATGAAAACATCGTCCTTAATAATCCAACAGAAATAGCGAACGTATTTAATAATTATTTTATTGAAAAAGTGAACCCCCTTCCGGGTGCCGGGAAAAATGTAACGTATTTAATGAATCACCAATTAAATTCAACGTTTCTCGCACCAAGTTCACCCTACCAGATTACTAAAATTATAAAAAAAACTTAAAAATACCAACAGTGTAGGATAAGATGGTTTCTCTACTTAAATAATTTAAGCAGTAAATGAGGACATATTTTTTATTTCATTTATCCATTTATTTCAGGCATCATATAAAACACATACAATACCATATTAATATAACTTAAAAATACTATAAATACATATACAACATTATAACCACACTAAAATCTAACTAACGCACACGAAGTGTCTGCGTCGTGTTTCGCTGACTGGTGTCTTGTAGCCGGCCACGAAACTGGCGGTACACAACACCCTTCGGCCAGAACTCTTCCTTGAGGAACTTCTCGAGATGATTTGTCGGTACACGCACCACGAACAACTTGAAGTTCGTGTTGTGACGCGACTCCAACTTCTCGACCCTCAAAGTCCAGTTGGTCTTCACACGCATGTACTCCACGATCATGCCATGATCCATCCATGTATTACCCATATTTGCAAATAAATGCTATTGTATTGTATTGTATTGATCACCTTCGTAGAGTGGTGCAGTCTAGACACGTACAGCTGCGGCACGGCAGCTCGTCGGGATTGCTGGTCGCAGCAGATGTTGGGTCCTGCCAGCGTGGGGCCGCACTGGTTCTGACAAGGAGGCTTCTTCTTCTTCTCCTTGATGAAACCATCCTTGTCGCTCGTGCCCTTCTCTGGACCCTGCCTTTTCAAAACCTTGTTGGGTTTCGATCGGCTCCGTTTACCACCTTTTAGTTGCCCCGCTAGTTTTACCTGCGAGTTTTGCGACTCAGCAGGCTTGTTAGCGGCTAGTATTGCTGCTTAGGCTCGTTTGGGGGTCGGCGAACCTACACACGTCGTGGTCTCCACCTGTGTCGAGGGACGGCCACGGCACGCGTTGCAACGCATGCATTCCCGGCAGTTCGTGACGCATTCGAGCCCGCCGACTCGAAACTGCAGATGGAGGCGTTTTGTGCCCCGCGACGCGTGTTCACATTTATGGCGTCAGCGTCGGTAGATGACCTACTTGCAGAAATTGCGTTGCGCAAGAGCACTACTTTTGCCCGTAGATGACTGATGATATTTTTGGACATCTCCAGCTTATACTGCATCTCGACCTGTCTTTGTATCAGAAATGTAATATCCTTCAGCAGCCTGGTGACGTGTCGGTCGTGGTCGAACGTGACGAGAGGCAGCTTGTGCAGATCCTTCGCCACGAATTCAGGCACGTCGTCCGAGTCGGTCTCCTTCATCAGCGTTATGATGTCCACGTGTCCTCGGAGACTCTTCTCTGTACCGTCCCTTCGACGAGACGGCATCTGGCTGACTTTGCCGAGCGTTGTGAACAGCAGCAACTTGGCACTGCTAATCTCTTCCTCCTTGTACGATGATTTGCAGATCTGCAAGATGCTGATATCGTCCATGTAGTCGATGGCATGTTTGATGAATGCCAATACTTCGTTGGCTATGAGAGTTTGGGAACTCAACGGAAAACGGATAGCGGCTATAGCCGCGCAATTCGCGAATATAATATGCGTACTGTGCAGCGCAAACGCAACCGTACTCGACCGCGCATCGCACCGCATTGCCATCACCTGAGTCACATTATGAACTTGTCGATAACAACTGGAATATTTCCACAAGATCTTAAACTTTCAGTTAAAAAACCTTTATTCAAAAAGAAAGTAAACAGTTCATGGTGAATTATAGGCCTATTGCATTATTATCAATATTTTCAAAAAAAAAAAAACAAAATAATCTGTATTATCTTGAAAAAAATTAAATTTTGTGCAATGAACAAAAAGGCTTTCGACAAAATAAAACCACAAATATGGCCATTTATGAATTAATCCGAAACGTTATCTGCCACGTTGACCAAACAGTTCCAGTTTGTGCTATTTATTGCGATATGTATGCATTTGATTATGTAGATCATAATATACTAATCAGTAAACTTGACGCATACGGTACAAGAGGCAACGCTTTGGATCAATTCGATCCTATTTAACGAATCGACAACAGATAACGATAATAACTAGAGTGATCCTAAAATAAAAAAAGGAGAAACGTTCAGCTTCGAGAGGAATATGTCACATACGGTGTTCCTCAAGGCAGTGTGCTAGGGCCGCCGTTGTTTAATATTTATATCAACGACTTCCCAAAGGCAACGACTCAACCTATGACATATTATTATGATATTTGCTGATCATTGTACAGTTTCAATAGCATGTAAGGACATTAATAATTATAAATCTGACATAAATAATTCACTGACATCTGTAATTTCTTAACTTGAAAATAATAATTTAAAAATAAATTTGTCAAAAACAAATATGCACTATGGACAAAGATTGCATAATCCATTAAAGGTAAATTTGATTCATGATAATTACACTATAAATGAAGAAACCAATGCACGTTTTCTCGGTTTAATTATAGACAGTAAAATAATTGGAAAGAACACATTGACAATTTATGTAAAAAAATCAGTAGTCAATCATATGCTTTGTATCAACTTGCTCCATCCATCAACACTGATGTGTTACTCACAGCTTATTATGGACTTGTTGAATCTGTCCTCAGATATGGCATTATCTTTTGGGGCAACCGGGCAACCCATCGAATAAAGATATGGCATTTATAATGCAAAAGCGATGCCTACGTGTCCTACATGTTCGGTATCTAAAGTACAACGCATAAAATACTCACACTTCCTTCACTTTATATGTTGGAAATAGCCCTATTTGTCAGAAATAACCCCCATTTGTTTCCTCAGATATCGGACATTATAATACGGAATCGCCGGGACAATAGTAAAATTCGTGTTCAGCCAGCTAAGGCAGCGCTACTGTATAAAAGCGTTGTATGCAGAGCGCCAATAATTTATAATAATATCCCTAACTGTGTTAAGAAATTAAATACAGACCAGTTTAAGAAAACATTTAAAAACATACTGACAGAAAAGCTGTATAATGTTAATGAATTTTTAAATGATAAATCGCTCTAAAGTTACTGACTGAATCTATTCTATTTATTTGGATAGCATGACTATTGACCTAGTTATTAATGTTGTTATCGTTGATTTGTCTATGTTATTATTTTTTGTATTTTTATTTTGAAATTTTATTGTCTTTCGACCTAATTTGTACACAGCCATGGTCAAACATGTTGAACCAAAAATACCTTGTAACACCTATAATAAGCATCATACCATGTATTATTATCTACACATGTTTTTGCAAATACCTAAATAAAGAATTTGAACTTTGCGGGCTATCAACTCTAGTGCCTAATGCTAGGTAGAGTTAGTCAAATTTCTAAATTCAAATTCCCAATTCAGAAACCGCGCGTAAGACGAAGATCGTGGGCTCGTATAATCAAATCGAGAATATACAGTTTTTGAATGGTTCTTATAAAATGGGTTACTGGGTGGAGAGAATTTATCGGGCAAAACCGGTACAAGTATGGCGCGCGTTCTACTTTGGATGCAGCGATGTAACCTTCGGCTCTATAAAATATTTTCAGACTTGGATAATCTCATCGGCGCGCGGCGCGGCATTTTTCATACACGAGATTCCTATGTATTACCTATGTAAAGACTGGGAAAAGCTAAAGCGGTTTCATCTGGCTAAATATATGTGTGGGGAGGATTATGTCGCCTTAGACTGTATTGTATGTACCTACGTATTGTAGGTAGTCATACCAGCTTTAATAGAACAGTTGGCACATTTTTCGATAGTGGAATAATAAAGTTATTCATTAGCTATTTGATAATTATGGCACACTTGGTATACTTGTTTCGTTTAGTATCGGTATGGGAATTAAGTCTGAATATGTTTTCAACACTCTAGGGTACTTTCCAAATTTCCATGGTCTACACTATAGTAGAACCATTGACTACGTAATTGAGGAACAGTATCAGAATTTAACCTTATTGTTCACCGAACTTCTACTTAATTAATGAGGTTAAAAGGTATATTAGTACTCCACTGGGGCTGGGGACCAACATAAATAGGTACAGGTACAGCACTTGGCCATCTTTCAGCAGGTACCTGCGGAGGACTAGTCCTAACAGACTAATATACTCGCAGCGCCCCGCGGTTTCACCCGTATATGTGTCGATCCCGTAGGAATATCGGGATAAAAAGTATCCTGTGTTATTCTGATGTAAGGTATATTACTGTAAAGTTTCATCATAATCCGTTCCGTAGTTTCTGCGTGACAGAGTAACAAATATCCTCACAAACTTTCGCGTTTATAATAATAGGAGAAAGTATGATTATTAGGATTTTTATTCTAAAAAGAGGAACTTATTATTATTTATTGAAAATGGAAATACAAAACATTGTATTTTAGGCTGACATTCGTGGATCTTTGACAGTCGTTACGTGTCATTTCATTTCAAAATACTGGAAATCAGCTACATCCGGTTAGACAGGAAGCCGAACCCAACAAAGTTTGGAAAAGGCTAGGCAGATGATGAAAACCATTGTATTCTAGATTATTTTTTCCACCGAAACCTTTTTTAAGGTAAGCAGTGATAACTATTTTGCGATCAGATTATTATTTTTTATGATCGACGTCCTTTACCCTTTTAGCAATGACAATATTTTCACGAGTTTAAAGTTGCGAAGAGTTTTCTTGGTACCTATCAAATCAATCGTAAAACTAATGTTTTCATAAGGAACTTGGAACGACGAATATTAATTGGAAACAGTCTCAAGTGGAATGTTAATTTAATAAATTGTTAACAGTCTACCTACAATATTCTGCCAAATTAACCGCTTTCAGTTTATTGATCACTTCACTAATCAAATCCGTCGGCTTTAGGGGTTCAACATGGTCGGGGGTAAAGATTGTGGGGGTTGAACATGGACTAATTCAACTATTCAGTTTATACCGGCTTACCTATTTAGTTTATAGTTTTATACTTATCGTCTGTTTCGTACCAGACTGCAGAAACATAAATTGTAATGAATTTAAAGTCTGTATGATAAGTATGTATGGTCGATCGTAAAATAGCAAAGGCTCCCGCAGACAGACGTGACGCGACAGCACGAGTAGCACGACGCGACTCTAGTAGAACAATTTCTATGAAAATATTATGAAAATTGTTGCCAAAATTGCTTCGCGCCTTCTTAAGCCTTTACGTATAAACGAGACCTAATTTTGACAAAAAAGGCGTCGACAATGCTTTGCTTTCAAAAGAGGTGTTTTTTTTTTTTAATGAATTATAATTAAAAACATACCTACCGAAATTTCGCGCATAACCTATAAATAACAGCATTTAAGTCTTCAAATAATCAAAAAATATACCCTCGAATAAATATCCCCTAATATAAATTCGAAGACATGTGACATAATTATGCCAACTCGTACTGGGCCCGCTGATTATGCTGCTTCTTGAAGGATTGTCACTACAGAGCGACGAAGGTATTCAATTAATTTAGTTACCTGCACCCTAATTGCGTAACACACTATCAATTACAATCTAAATCATTTTGAAAGACATTGTGAATCCATTGCTTCATATGTTCGAAAAATTTATCTCGTCGATAACTTACGATTTCTTAATTAATAATATAATAATAATATATTTATTTAAAGTACTTATTAGCTAATAGGCTAGATTGTAATGTAATTCAAGGTACTTCATAAAAGGAAAAATAAAAAACGGAAACTAAATGTTGTTGAACTGTCAAAATGAAACCCATTTCTACTGTTAGTGTGTTACGCAATTACCCCGCTGTTTCCTGAAGACCAGTACCTAGGTATGCCAAAACCAGGGCTGTGTGTCTAGCAGTGTTACAGTTACAGCATTGAGTCCTTTGTAGACACACGTTTTTTCTATGGCGCGCTATATACGCCGTACCTACCCTAATAAAACACTTACGAACCGTGCTTGCACACGGTGTATAAACCGTGCCATAGAAAAAACGTGTCCGTATACAATCTTCCATAGTGATACATACAACACGGACGACCGTGCCTATACACTCAAATAAACCGTTGTTTTTCACGGCATGAAAAACATGTGTGTACAAAGGGCTTATGCTGAGCGATGGCCGTTTTGCGTGGATGTGACGTGACGCATTTTCCCCCAAGTTTATATTTTTTTTGTTTATGGTTTTCCTAAGCGTCATGTTTACAACAAATAACTGTATTGATTAATGATAAATTTAATTTTAACTCAAAAGGCCAATTCCCGTTGTAAAAAACGTTCAAAATCTAATCGTAATCTCATCTCAGCGACAAACAATGTCAAAAATATATGGAAATTAGAGGTTTTTTTGACAGATTGAGACTGAAAGTCCTGCTAAGTACCTACGTTGCCGTGGGATAATTTCGGACAAAACTCCTAGTTAGAGAACATTAGTTGAAGTTATCTTTACTCTTTATGTAAAAGGGATGGTAGTTTAGATTTTAGAAATTGTCACTGAGCAGGCGACCTACAGCCTCTCGTGTGATTATTTCCTTTACCCTGTAGATACAATTTTTTTTTCAATCGAGGGCTTATTTCCGATAGGAAAGCTATAAAGTTTCGATAAACATGCTTTATCTGCCTAGCTTTTTCCCAACTATGTTGGGGTCGAGTTCGGGTAATACGATACCCCTTGGTAAGACTGGTTGTCAGACTTTCGGGCATCTGAGTTCTGACTACCCGTAACGACTGTCAAAAATCCACGAATGAACCCTTTCGATAAACATGCTTCTAGTAACTAATTTCCTAAGCAGGTATTTATTGATATTTCAATTATTATATTATTACATATACTAGTTACTTGCCTCGCACGGTTTTTACGAACACAACAAAAGGTTAATAAACGCATTAATACAGATAAAATACGAACACTTAATTATATTTTAACTTCGGGTTTACTATTTGGAAATCTGGAATCAATCTTGAATTCAATCCGCAAATGGTTATGATGTGTTATGATGATTGGTAGGGAATTAATTAAACCAATCTTCTTTTCATAAAATAATTTTGAGAAGACTCCTAGAATTTTCTGAATATTTATATTTCCTAATAACTAATATTGTAGCTCAATTAAATGTGTACCTAGACACTGTGGTCCAATTCCAATACTTGCCTTCTTCATGTATATTTAGATCAGAAGGTATAGGTACAAGCACGAATATAAATGTACTAGGTACTAGGTTTTAATTTCATATGATAACCCCCCTTGACATTAATTACCCCACTTTAAAATGTGAACCTCCATTTCAAAAAAATATCCTTATTTTCATTGCAATAGGGGCTCCTATTGCAATGAAAATAAGGATATTTTTTTAATTTGTTCACGTGATATGTACATATCTCGACAAACTCTATTTGAACCTATAGCATAGAATTATTAAAAAAAAATAGAAACGTTTTCTATTAAAAAAATGTCATTATTATATTTTTATGGACGTGAAATAAACCCTGAAATAGAAACCAACAGATTTTTTCTACACATTCGTTTTTATTTCGAATGACTGCCTACAAAATGTCTCGCCATGTGTGAGCTCGAACACTACGACCAGCCGTGAGTTTGAACACGAATTTAAAACAGGGTGGCCAATTTGAATATACAGGGGGAATTTTTCAAGTGGGCGTGGATGGCTAAATTCGGAACTATGAGGAATAGCGAAAAGTACTCAAAGAAGTCACGGGCTCGATTTTGATGAAAACTAAAACTGCATCATTGGATTTTAGAAAAATCAATATTTCTAGCCAGGAATCGAACCCGTTGATTTTGAAAAAAGAAACCCTGTATTATTACACCATTCGATAGTGTACCTAAAACTAAACTAATATTTTATATTCTGTCCTTTTCTTAATGAAATAGAAAGAAAAAAATGCACTGAACTTTTTAGTTTAGTTTGTGAACAAGGGAATCGACGCCACCCTCTTTCTAACGTAACTATATTACTACAGCGCAAGCGCTCTTAGGGCGAATTTCACAGATGCAATCTGGGGCCGTATTATGGAGTATTAATGACATCATGATTGCAGTCCAAAAAGGGATGGTGCGGTTGGCCATGTATAGCTCTCTCTCGCACTGGGAGCATGATGGCATTACGTCATAATACGGCACCAGCACTCGCACGGCACAACCGCGTTCAATTTCATTGGTGAAATCCGCACTTAAAATCATATCAGCGATTTTCTAACGCGTGGGCTGTAAGCAAGACTGTCGCTGATAACAGGCTGCTGATAAGTGACCTAACTGGTTTAAATACGAACTGCACGTGATGAATCGAAACCACTACACTTGATCTCCTTGATTCCCCTTTGACTGAGTAACACAAAGTTAAAATAAGTAATATCACACTGTGAAGGCTCCCGCAGACAGGCGCGACGCGACTCTGGTGGAACCATTTCTATGAAATTGTTCTATAGGAATCGCACCTTTCTGCGAGCCTTGATAGCAGGCAGGTTCATAAAAACTTGTTGGTTATTATAATATAAAGTTGAATATGACCTGAGATCTTATAGTTGATGAATAAATGACAACAATATTATGCTGAAGCCAGGAGTAGAAGAGTGACAAGATTATGAACAAGTCTTCACATGATGTGACCAAGATTATGTCTGGACTTTAAAAGAGACTGACCTCTCACTTTGTTTCGGCATTTCTTCTCAGAGTAGTCTGATAGGAAATGCCGACCTCATCTAGTTTTTAAAATATGATTGACGTGAAGAGTTTAAATACTAACCTACTTAGGGCTGATTTTTCAATCGACAGATAATTTTTATTCGTGGAATAAAATTGACGTCTGACAGTTTTTGTATGGAAGAACTGTCAAAAATTCAAAATTATTCTTCCGATAAAATAATCAGGCGTTGGAAAAATCAGCCCTTACAGAAATAAATATATCAGATAAAAGATATAAGATAAAAATTAAGTCAAACTTATGTCCTACTATTTTCTAGTTTTATTATCCCATATAAAAGTGGATTAGGACGACGATTACCTTGTTATCCAGTAACTTGGTTGTAGAAATTAGAGCAGTCGCTTCATGTGAAATACTGGTATTTTTCTGCATCCGGTTAGACTGGAAACCTAAAATCATATCAGATCAGATGATGATACAAGTGGATTAGGACCAAACGAACAAAGTACCAAAACAAAGGAAAGACCAATTCGTGTTCACGGTGACATTTTGCTAATGGCACATTCTACGTCAGATCACATTATTTTCTTGATATTCTTGAGGTTTTAGTCTGGATAGATAGACCAACGAAATAATGCTCTGTATCTGTTTACATAAAAAGGATTTGATAAAGTGGGTGAACGGGAATATGCATGATTCCTTGTTTGGTTATTATTATAATGTAGGCGAGCACTAAAATGTTATTTTGGATATTCGACCTGTAAGAGTTTGTATGAAAATCTTATTCCATTAATTAATAAACTTGAAACTTAGCATGAATACATTTTTGAATATTTAATAGATGGTCATTTCTTTTTAAACTACACCTCATAGCGACTTTATGTGGTGTTAAAGTTTGTTTGTATAGAATAATCTTAACGCGTGGTCCGATTAACTCGAAACTAGGTATTAATACTTTTCCCAGTTTAGTTACTTACAAGATTTCAAGTTTTTCCGAAAAAGAAACAGTTTGTCCCTAACGGGACAGAAAGGGGTAATTAGGCTCTTAAAGGGGAAGCGTCAGGGTAGCCCGCGAATTTCATATTTTCTTACGTTTTTTGCAATTTGTATGTCAGTGTCAGGTTGTCATCATTTGCCTAGGCTTTTCCCAACTATGTTGGGGTTGGCTTCCAGTCTAACCGGATGTAGCTGAGTACCAGTATTTTACATGGAGCCACTGCCTATCTAATCTCTACAAGCAAGTTACTGGGTAACACGGTAATCGATGTCCTAATCCACTTTTATAAGGGATAATGAATATAAACTAGAAAATAGTAGGACATACGCTTGACTTTATCTTACTTATATCTTTTATCTGATATCTTTACTTCTGTCAGTAGGTTTAGTAGGTCAGTGTCAGGTTGTATGTTGAACAAAATATGATTCGCGACCGTAACAAGCTTGTATTTATAGAATCATAATCATTAGATCATCGATACAACCCTCAATATATCACTAATAAATGACTATTTCTTAAAATATCAATAAATAGGTTTACACGGGATACCCCTTTTTTTTTGGATGGGATATCATCAAATGACCTTTCCCGCTCTGGGCTGAGCGGAAGGGCGTGTCAGACTTTTACTGACTAAAACCCACCCGTGTTCCTTCACGGTACCTTGTTGAACAACCCGCGGCCTTGGCAGGCATCGGCCCTAGCGGACCCCGTCAGTTCGTGCTGACATCTCTTTGGGGCGCGCGTGGAACACAACGCGCCGTCGACCCGGGCCTGGTCACTACCGGGCGGCGAGCTACCGCAAGCCCGCGCCTACGGTGGCCGGGAGTCGGCTGTTGACTCCCGTCCAGGGCGTCTCCTACGGCGACTAGGGGCGTGAGGGCGCAGTGATTGCCTCTCCCTCACGCGCTCCGCCTCCTCCTTCGCGAGCATTACTGCTTCGCAGAAGGAGGTGACTGCCTCCCATGCACTCTCGCTCCGTACCATGGCCTGGACCAGGGCCGGACGCGAGAGATCGCCGCCGCCGATCGCCGCCATGAGGACACGCCGCCAAGCCGGGCAGATCTCCAACACGGGCTACCCTTGCGTCTCCCCCTTATGGGAGGATTTTACTGTTTGGCTTGATTAAGGGCTATTTTTTCCATCGCCAGATAACTTTTATTCGAGGAATAAAATTGACCTTTGACATTTTTTGTTTGCAATAACTGTCAAAACTTCAAAATAATTCCTCGAAAAAAGTTATCAGATTGTAGCGGTATCTACAACGCCACATGCGAACAACGCGTCATACTGACGTCACACAAATCCTGTATCTCGCAAGCAGAGTTTACCGCGCAATAAGCATAACATACTACATACAAACTTCCCGACATTAGTCGTTGGGCAATTGCCCGCCAGACACAACACCCGTCTGGTCGGGATCCTCCCTTTTCTATGGAGGATGATTGAACTTTACACTCCGTTCCTCATACCTATAAAAGATGATTGAAAAATCAGCCCTTACTCCTTAAAATTAAAATTAGTATAAAATAATCTTGAAATCAAACTGTGGAAGGACCTAAACGATTTTCCAAAAATTTACTCCTGTGGGTGTGAAAAAAGGAGTTGAATAATCTTATTCCTCTGTGGTTAATGATTTTCAAGTTTTTAATTATAATAACGACCTATTATATAATTCGTCATGTAACGCCTGGAACTTCGCCCTTCTTAGCTTTTTACTCATAACGAGTAAATGCGGGCCGAGCCTTGTGTACTTACCTTATTATACTGTGTCTTAGGTACCTACTTTTTTATTACCATACAACTTGATTTGAAAAACATTATTTATGCCATTTGTAGCTCAGTGCTACAAATTGCATAAATAATGTTTCTCGGCCGTACCAATTTACGGGTGCGCGGGTCACAAGTATACACACGGATAAAACAGCAGGTGGTGACTAGCACATTCAATAATGGGCCGACGAAAATTGTCGCTAGCACAAAGTAACGTACCGGCCACATATTTGTGGGGTCGCTATTGCCCAACAGCTCGCCACATACTACCCTGCGAAATATTAATATTATAGAGTTTCCTTTGTGCGTGTCGGACTGCTGACAGGACTCAGGACGACGATTTGTTTTTGATTGTTTCTAAGTGCTATACACTTGTGTGCTACACACCAGTGTATAGCGCTACAAGATTATTTTGGCGCCAAAATGGGGACTAACGCCTAGTGTTTTAAAAAAAAACTCGAGTTCTAAGTCTTACAATAATAAGACTTGAATTCTCATTGAAGGCTCAGTTGTTTTTTAAGACTTGAGTCTTATCTAAAAGAACTTGAGACTCGAGTTTTATCAAAAGAACTCTAGAAGTGGACTGAATAATAATAAAAGTCTTTATCTGGGGTTATAAATGAATTAAGTAGAAAAAAAAATTGTAAGTAGCCATTGTTAATTATCAAATGAGTTTAAGTAAAAAACGATGAAATAAACATAATAATAAATATATTAAATGACAGAAGTCAGTTGTATATTTGATTAAGTACATGACTTTGAACTGATTTTATAATTTTATAACTTAAATATTGATAGCATAAGACACCGACTTTACAGCTGACTCGGTTCAACGTAAAGAACTCATAGGACTCAAAATAATCGTAAATAAATAAAGTTTTGTCCTAAGTCGGACTCGCACACGAAGGGCTTCGTACCATACGGCAATACACCCCGAAAAAAAAAACATTCCCTTGTATGAAGACCCTCTTTAATTTTATTTTCCTTTGCTCTGCAGTGGCACAAGGCTAGTTAGATTAGATTATTTTATTTTTGTTATTTGTTGTTATAGCGGCTATAGAAATACATACTTTATAAACATTTCAACTGTCTACCTATTCGGTTCATGAAAACAGCCCGCTGCCAGCCACACCGCCAGCTAGCGGGCGGGCGGGCTAGGCGTCCGAACATTTTTTCATACTTCGGTAGCTTATCTCTGTAGTTCGCGGTGTGAACCCAAGTATGAAAAAAGGTGAAACGATGCCTCGCTCGGCTCGCCCGCCCGCCCGCCAGCTGGCGGTGTGGCCTGCGCTTCAGACGGACGGACGTACATCGGAGGCGTAGTAATAGGGTTCCGATGGCACCTTTTGGCAACGGAACCCTAAAAAGACTTGAATCTCGAAATGAAGACTAATAGTTTACAACACTATGCCTCTATCTTGTTTTCTGAATGCATACATTTCACAAAACAATTGCACAAGCATTTACGCGCCAAAAGATCCTTGCAGTAGTGTACAATTACCTATTTGGTTCATTGGTTGGTTTGATAATAATAATAGCAACGCGTTTAGATAAAAGTGCATTCCAACGTTTTATTCTTTTAGTGAGATCCTCTGGTATATATTCCGTTCGATGAATGTTTTATATTCGTTCGAGGAATACCTAACTGTGTAGTTAAAGGGGTTCGAACCTTTGTGGCATATCGATACTGGAAATATGAAATAACGTAAGGGACAAAACTAAGGTTTTCAGGAGAGCAAAAATAAGATATTTTTCTTACAAAACTGGCTATAATTTTTTAACTATATGTTTTATGTAAAAAGTGTCTAGGACAAAGTTTCTTAGATTTCTTCATTCTTTGAAGCTAAAATAGTAAAAAATCAATAAAGCCTACAGTTTCAAAGATAGCATGTCCCTTACGTTAAATAATAATGAATACGAGTGATATACGTTTACAAAATTTTAGATGTAAATAAACGGCATTGATGTATGGGACACTTAAGGAAATAAACATTTAGAGTTTTTCAAAGTAAAGGTCTCTTAATGGTACAGTCTTTAGTGTTAATGCTGTTAACAAATATAAAAAATAGAATTTTATACATTCGTGACCTACTATGCCTATGCCATATAGTTTAAAACTACTTGCTGACTCATAGGGATAAAAAATAAACGAATAAAAGAGATCAAAACTTTTATTTGTGCTCACTAATCCTCTTTTATAAACGCAATTTAGGTACTCTCAGAAATTATGTTAAGTATAACATTATTAAATTCTGTTTTAAATCACAATAAAAATAGCTATTTTGGCTTACTAAAATTAGACTCATTGTCCCAAAAGAAAAATAAAATTCACTTAAAAAATAAACAAATCAGTTTTCTTAAGTAAATAGTAATAATTAAACATAAAAAAAAAACAAATTAACTTCTTCCTTAATAGGAAGCCTACAGATAAATTGAAAAAGTCTCAAAAATTAGTCATTATCTTTGTCAGTCTCATCATCGTCGGTGTCATTGAGCCTATCTTTAATTATACTCTTATTATGAAGATTCAAATATTCATTGTGAAACTTATTTGGAATTATACCATTGTCACATAATTTTTTGAGATCTATAAACTTTGGAACTGAAATTGGCACATCGGCGTCGAGGCAACGATGACGGACGACCTGGGTCTCGTCCTCGACAGCCGGTGGAACTTCGTCGAGCATTTCCGACGTTTGGCCCCCAAACTGGAACGGGCCGGGGCCGCCTTAAAGCGGCTCCTGCCCAACCTGAGGGGGCCAAACGCCTCCTGCCGGATGCTTTACGCGGGGGTCGTGCGGTCCATGGCCCTATATGGGGCCCCGGCGTGGGCGCGTTCACTGCGGCTTCTAGCCGCACACTATCTGAACGCGCCCCAGAAGGTGGTAGCCACAAGGCTGATCCGGGGCTACCGCACGATCTCGCGCGAGGCGGCAAGCCTCCTTGCCGGACTGCCGCCATGGGATCTGGAGGTGATAGTCCTCGCGCGCCTGCATGACTGGCGCGCGGAGGCACTACGCCGGGGGGAAACTCTGCACCCGTGGTAAATCGGTGTGGAGCGGACGGACCTCCGGCGCGATCTCATGGCGGAATGGAAGGCGCGACTATCGCAACCCAGCGCAGGGCACGCCACGATAGTGGCGATAAGACCCCTCTTTGAGGAGTGGCTAGAGAGGCGTCACGGCATTCTCACGTACCGCCTGACGCAGGTCCTCTCCGGACACGGGTGTTTCGGGAGGTTCCTGCACATAATCAGGCGGGAGGAGACGCCTGGGTGTCACCACTGCCAGGATCGCCCAGAGGACACGGTGGAGCATACGGTGGAGGTCTGCCCTGCTTGGGCGGAGCCCCGCCGTGTCCTCGTAGAGGCGATCGGCAACGGCGGCGACCTCTCGCGTCCGGCCCTTGTGCAAGCCATGGTCCGGGGCGAGAGGGAGTGGGAGGCAGTCACCTCCTTCTGCGAAGCAGTCATGCTAGCGAAGGAGGTGGCGGGGAGGCTGAGGGAAAACACCTCACGCCTCAACGGCCGCGGGAGACGCTCCGGGCGTCGGGAGCCGCGTAACGACTCCCGGCCACCGTAGGCGCGGGCCTGCGGGGGCGGTAAGTAATGGGTAACTCACCGTCCGATCAGGACCAGGCCTGTGCCGGACGGCGCGTTGTGTTCCACGCGCGCCTCAAAGAGATGTCAGCAGAGGACGGGGCCCGATAGGGCCGAAGCCTGCCAGGGCGGCGGGATCTTCCGAAAGGGTTACCGCTGCCCTGGAAAAGAAAGGACTAAGGAAGGAACACGGGTGGGTTTTAGTCAGTAAGAGTCTGACACTCCCTTACGCTCCACCCAGAGCGGGAGGGGTCATTTTATGATTTCCCATCCTCAAAAAAAAAAAAGGGTCAATATAATTATGATAATTTGAGTCACAATTTAATGTAAGGGACATAGTATTTGTACCTTCTCAGGGAACACTAATGTATAAGACAATAATAAAACATCTCAAATTATGGAGTAACTTATGTGACCTGTTGTAAAATGTACTCGATTTTTATTTAATGTAAATACCAAATACTGTGAGTAAAGAGACTTACATTAGTTTTTATAAAAATATTAATTTATAATGTCATATACAGCCAGTTTCTAGAAAAAAAGTGGTCTAGGCCTACGGAAAATATGTGATGTAAAGGACATTTTTTTCAAGATATCGAGATTTTAAATATACCAATCGATAGAGCAAAAAATTCCGAATCCAACGATATATATAACTCATTTTCGACCAAATGTCCCTTACGTTATTTCATATTTCCAGTATCGATATATCCGACCCGCAGCCACTTTGATTTTTTTTTTCGAAGCTTCCGCGCTCGATGATTGTAGTTTATATGGGTAGCGTACACTTATGCAAACAAAAAATGTCAAGGAATATGGTACCCTAAAGTGTTACGTTTCCGATATATTAGGAGGTAAAATCCCCATAATTATGAGAGCTATGAAAATCATTCATCACAGGATCGGTCTGATACTACCTATTGATAATTGTACACACATGATGAAAAGTAATTCCTAGTTCATAATATATTTTGATTTAATTAATTTCAGGAAAATATGTAAAGTAGGTCGTATTAATAAGAGAAAAAGCTTGTAAAAAATAAGTCGCATTAATTAATTTAAGGAAAATAAAGGGAATACTTGAATACTTTTTATCACAATGTGTTTTTACACGAACGAAATCAATTATTTCTTCGTACGATTGTGCAGTTTTATTACCGACGCATGTTTCCTTATTGTCTATATAAATGACATAACTAGCGGCTAGCTACTATGTAGAATGTTAACTTATTTTTCTTTCTGGGTCTTAGTAAATGCTAGGCAATTAATTATTGATGTAAGATGAGACTATAGGTCTATTCATAGAAATGTAAAAAACAGGAGAAGTGGTAAGGAGGCGGGTCTGTCGTCGCGGCATGCCCGAAATGACCATGCACTAGGCTAATGGCCGTCTCCGCGAACTAGTGCACTTTCCACCGTGATCGTGAAAAAATATAAGAATGCCGTGTTGTTCAGTGGTTTCTTGTAAAAAACCTAAGCCAAAACCAAAACTTTCTAAATCATGGAATCACTTACCATATATAAATATAAGTATTTTACCATATTTCTTCTTCTTTGTCTTTAAAATCATGAAAAACAACATATTGCAAAATATTTCTTGCTTTTACTACGTTAATTTTGTTTTCAAATATCGCAACGACTGTACTATTTTCCCAGTAAATACATTGTTCCTTAACCACTACCTACCTAAATATGTCACTAAGTGACTAGACAAGCAATGTAAAAAACACAAAACGATACTTTATTTATGCGGGGCATCGCATGCATGTTACGGCCAGCTAGTGATGTGGCTGTGCAGATCCACTAACGTAGGCTATCGACAACAATGTCAAACCTAACGAATATATAGTTAATTTTACAATTTGTCAACCGTTTTAACACAGTTGGACGACCTAAAAAGATGACGTTTAAATCCGGTTGCCCCTTGAGAAATTGTAATATAATGTAAACAAAAAAATATTTGATATTTTTTATTGATTTATAATATACTATTTTCTGGACATATCGTTTTTTATTTATTTTATTTTCAGAATTCCAAATATTTTATTACAATAATAAATCGGAGAATTGATAATTTTCCGATTTAGTCAATCACTAGCGTATATGTAAATTAATGACTTTTGCACAGCACACACAACGAATAGCGGCAGAGGTTTTTGTGGGAGTAAGTTGTACGGTGCAGGGTAAATGCACGCTATGTTTGATGAGTTAAGGTTTATAATTGATTGTGTAGTACGTTCCGATTTATAAATTGCAAGTACTTGGTATATATTGCTTTTACTGAACTACGTGTGTAGTAGTGGCGCGGTAGTGGGATCTTCTTAACGACACGACATGGAGTTCTGATACATTTTCAACCTCAGGGCATATCTCCTTCTATCCTATACCTAGGTATGGTTCTATTCGTATATTAGAAGAAACATAATTCTAGTCGTGTTTCTCTTTTCCAGGGACCTGAGTGAGACTATAAATATTGAGGACCGTGATGCTTGAGGACCAAAGATCTATTTATATTTGAATTCAAATTTTGAGATAACTTTCAAGTTATGGAACAACAAACTGCGAATGTCTTACTTAACAAAGTTCAAGTTCCATTGGAACCAAAAATTTATTAGGATCTTTTGGTTACAAATGGTCGCTCAAATATCAACTTAGAATAAAATTTCACTAAAGTAGATTAAGTGGCGATGGAATGTAAATTATTTATGACGTTATGAACACTGCTATAGTACTTATTCAATGATGATGATACTGACGGCAAGTTCGTTTGTTTCACAGGAGCTCACTTGCGCAGAGCCACATCGCAGGACGCGGAGAAGCGTCGGTCATCGTTAGGACATGTGCCGACCCTCCGACACCGGGCTTCAGACGCCTTCCTCGACCCTCATCATGCTGCCATACTGTTCCGGGATTCACGAGGGGTGAGTGTCAAACGACTTGCAACCGAGATTATACAGGCAGTTACAGTACCGGCCGTTGATACGGAGTTTTAGAAAGATAAAAAAAAGTTTTGTGGACGTCGCGTCGTCTCCGTCACTCATAATGAGTGAGGGAGATGCCGCTTACAGTCATGAGCATGAATATATTATTACTATGGACAGATCGGAAATAAATGAAATGTTTATTTGTGTAAGTAAATCTTTTAAGACAATTTTATACGTCAATATTATGTTGGTCAATTTTTTAAACCTGATGACACCGGCATTTCCTAGCTGACTGATTTCTGAAAAGAAACGCCGTACGTACTAAATTAATAATAACCATTAATTACTAATAACCATGCATCAGATTATGACATTTTTAACAGCGATAAACTCGTAGTTACCAGACCTACGTTCACTCATTAAGAAGCCTTACCGTCGAATGAAGCAATCTGAGTAACTAACTAATACTAATTGAGTAATTAGCAGCTGTTAGGTATCCTTCGATTAGCGACTCAGAATATAACCCATTAATGAAAATATACGATGCATTAGGTATTATAATTTTATTAGTCTTCATTTTCATTATTCTGAATCTAAGTAGGTAAATACGGCTCTCTATAATAATAATGCTTTATTGAAAACAAAGTAAGTACACAGTTACATAAGCGCACTGCCTCCTGAACTAGGTTGTAAGCCTGTATCTCAGGAGACAGTTCCCTTCCAGTTTACATAATTAAGTACTAGATTCTTACAGCGTTCTCAAGTAGTTGAAACTAAACACAAAAAAAAAAAAAAAAAAGTAAATTATACAGAACAAGGTTAATTTAACTGAGAGCGCACGTAGTGTGTTGTTCCTTGTGATAAATGATGTAGGTGTGTGTGAGTGTGAAGGGGTGCTTGTGTATTGGCACTGTTAGTATGTGTTCGGATTAGTGATGTTGTAATGTATAAATATATGTATGTAGTTGTGTATGTGTATATATGTATGTATGCATATGTGTTTTGTATGTATTAAAAATATGCGTACAAAAAAAAAGGTATTTAGGTAGGTTGTTGGTTTGCGATTATACGATATTGGTTAAGAGTGGTGGTGAGTTTGTTATAGATACGCGGTGCGATTGAGTTATAGTGTCGTTTTGCAAAAAAAGATTCTATGTTGGTCTATGTTGGTAAGTATAATATATTGAAATTAATTACGCTGTGCTTAAGGTTCAAAATTATCAACTCGGCCTAATGCAGTCCACTGCTGAATATAGGAGGCCTATGTCCAGCTGCGGTACAACACTCTGTCCTAGTTTTTGAAATGGTGGAAGTGGTTTTGGTTTTGCTATCGATTTTTGTAGACGAAAAACAGGCACTTGCAATCTTATCATCGTCAGCAGTCAGCTCTCCAAGCTGATCCTCTGTTCTCTTTCTATCCATCTAAATATGAAATGGTGTTTATCTCAATACACGTACCATCAACTTATAAATTATAAAATATTCGCTGAGGTCGTTTGTCAAAGGCAACCGGACAAAACCTCTACAATATCTACAGCAAGACCGAAGAATAGATGGAATGATTGTGTGAGGGTGTTATGAAAAAAAAAGAGTGAATGAAAAAAAACGTGTCGCGCCGACCCTAAGTAACATGGGACAAGGATAGGAAGAAGATAACAGCATCACAAGTTCCCTAATTTTTAAGACGTGCCCTATCTAAATACAACCACTGTTCAGTGCCTTATGGGCTGCCTAAGTACCTGTTAATTGTAGTTAGGACGATAATCATTACTTGGCACAATTACTTAGTTAAGTACTTACTATGAACGTATGTTATTAACTGTTTGTGGTCTTAGTAAGTTATTGTTTCTTTAGCGCACAAATGACACGTCCTTGCAAACGCAAAATTGTGGCGGTCCCCCAATGGTGGGTTCTTTTGTAGAAACTGATTTTCTAAAAAATATTGCAGGCTGTGTAGAAAGTTTCCTAGAACTAAGCTGTGCGGGGCATGGTTAATCCCAGGCTAGTTACTAACTTTCCAGGGAAGTTTTAAGACAAACAAGCAAAAGATAATCTTTCGGATTCGCCATAGAAGTAACACTTGGAACATACGAAGCGAATAGGTAGCTGCAGTTATTATTGCCAAGTGTTAGTTATGAAGCGGGCTGTGTGTCCTTAGAAATTAAAATTATGGGCGTCTAGAGTGCTCGATATAGGATTCAGTGATGTCAGTGTGCCGGCGCGGCGCCATCTATTAGATATTGGCAAATTGTTAAAACTATGACGGGGTTACTCTCTCTAGCGCATAGGTGTCGCTGCATATAAATAGTGTTGTAGAAGCTGTTCAATATCCGTTTTTGCCTTTGTCTCGTTTTTGTGAGGTCTACTGCTTGTTGTAACAGTTCCCCGTTCCTTCTCAACATAAAATAAAATAACGTAGTACAGAGCAAAAAATAACAAGAATGTAAAAAATACCGTTGCAGTCAAATTGTACCAGTTTATTAATTAAAAAGTGGTCACTGCACAGCGTCTGCAACTATACGCCGTGGCTTCCCTTAATTGCCTTGTTATCTCATAACGTCATCACGGTAACCAACTTTTCGTGCTAGCACCACTTGTTCTGTTCCTAACTAGCAAACTTTCAACTAGGCCGCCTAAACTCAGTGACTCGGAGCACTCAGACTGTAAAGGGACATAAAGTGGCTTGTATAATGGCAGACGCTGGACTCAGCAAATGAAAATACAGGTTGGAATTTGAGACGGGACAGTAAAGACTATTATAGCTGTAAGCAAACGCAGGCAGGCCGGAAAACGTTCTTAGACGTTCTTAACGTTTTGTGTTATTGCTAACTATATTCACAGATTTTGGAAAAATATACAACCTGCTAGAAAAACTTAAATTCTCTCGTTTCTTATGATGCATATCGATGTAGTTTCGTATAAGAAATATTATGTCCGTAAGGATTGAGGTGCCACATTTCGTATCTTATCCACCTGCTCTATAAATTCAAATTATTTAATCAAAATCAATTGCCAAATGATGACATGCACACATAACCTAGAGCAAATAATTAATAATAATAAGTAATGTTTATTCACAGAAAAAAATTGTACATTATTTCACAAATAAAGTGCTTAGTCTACAGTTACTGTACACAAAACTATTATTTAATTAAAGGTTTGAGAAAAGCGTTTTTAAAGTTCTAGGCTTTAGGCGGGCAATAATATGGTACTGAATTCCTTTGATTTGAATTTGGAACCTCAACAAAAAAATCGTATGTAAACTAAAAAAAAAACTTTTTTATGTAAAAAAAAAATTCTATCAATATATCGTCCGACCAAAGCAATGAACCAACCAACCAAAATAATGTAAAATATTAATTAAATACATAAACAAAAATAATAATTGAATAATGTGCGGTTTCTATATTATCTGAGGCGGAAATGACAGCATGGAATGTCATCGCAACAGCTGACCGGTTGCTGTGACGTCATATTTACAATATTATTTAATGGGTTTTTAATGCAATGGCATGAGTTTAGATAAAATAGTGTATGGAACTGCACATAAATAAGTATTTCTAGGTTATGTAATACTTTTATAAACTACTTATTCGAAACTCCAATAACGTCGCAGTAGGTGCGAAAAGTAAAGTATTTTCCTCGGGCATATAGGTGTCTTCGTCTTGGGCGAGCTTGAAACCATCGCTGCATAAAGAATTCTAGTCTTTCTTAACTCCTCTAAAGCTAGAATCTTTCGTTGCTTTCGGGATTCAATATACCTAGCACCCGTGATATTAGACACTGCTTTATCCCCTTAGTGAATAATCTACTATTCAATCCTTCAGTAGGTATAGGCTCCTAAGAACGTTTTCCTGTAGCTAAAACGGTTGAGGTAGGCCTTTACTGCCCCATCTGAACAATACAGCCTGTATATCTCAACAGGCTTTTATTTAGTTCCATTTAGTAGTGAATTATTCTTACAATTTCTTTTTAACAAGAAATTGGTATGGCAATCTGTCTCAGAAATGTGGCCAAATCACCTAAGATCGAAGAATTAGCGCCATAGGCATTTGGTATTATTTGTTTTGATTTTAGTCATTTCAGTCAGCCGGCATTATACTATTTGCTTTGTCATTGAAAGTATTTACCAATATTTCGCGCACTGGATTTTCAACTCTCTGTGTTGAGCCGAGCAGTGAGAATCCAACAGAGCTCATCCTAGCGCGTCTGTTGGGTTTTCAACTCTCAGAGCTAAGCAGAGCGTTGAAAATGCACTGGAGGAAAAAAAATCGCCGCGATTAAAATACACCCGTGCGTACCTGGGGTTGTTCAGGTTTTTGTAATTACCTGCACTACGGGTGTGCCAATTATTGGAATCTGACATTTTCACTAAAACTCATTGTGACAGGAAATAATTTTTTACTCCACATTTCAGTTGCCGGTGGCGGACCCATTTCTGGAAAAAGTCAGCCTTTCCGACCTAGGTAAGTTTATTACCATCTTTTATTTATTTTTAAAGTTGTGTAATAGTAGTAATTTAGTACTTAACTTCATAGGACTTACTGGTATACTCTTTTCGACTTTTAAGAGGAAACGCGGTCTTTAATACCTCTGATTTCTCCCTGGGTAATGACACAAGAGATTTTTTTTAACGATACTTTCTATGCCTACTACGGCCATATTCGTATGCTTGGTTTCTTTGTGTTTTTTTTTCGGAGTTTGTTAATGACAATATTGCATAATATACCTAAGCTAACAGACTTAAAATAATATAAACATCTATATAATATAAGAGGGAAAACAATCATCGCTGTTAACAGGAAAAGTGCCTAAAAGGCTGGCAGCACCACAGAACAGCTGTTCTTTGGGCAGTATTGTCAACTTGCTTAAACCTATGAATCAATAGAATAGTAATTTCCTTCAAACCCTTCGAGTTGTGATTAAAAGCGTGTTACGAAAGGGCTTTGAAGATCCGTGGCATACCTACTGCCGCGCCTTTACGTGACACCCACATCAACTTTGAACGTTAATATCTCGGAAACGTGACGCTTTACGGGGTTTGGTCCCATTATGTTTTCTGTTTGCATTAATGACAGCTATCGATTTATATAGGATAAAAGCGTGGCAGCCATATGGAAAAAAATGGCGTGACAGTGGGTAGGTATACCAGCCTCAATATAAAAATCTTCAACCACCTTAGGGTGCAGGAAGAGAGCAGAGGGTATTCCTCTGTTTCTGGATATTGTCTGTTTGTAAGGAATGAACGAAAACGACAACGTGACCGTGTTTCCTCTTATGGAAACTTTCGCTTGAAGTGACCATTTTGAGAACACTTTTCCTTATAATAAATCTCATGGGGTGTTCGATGATTCATGGATAGGTATGTCAGCAGTCCCCTTTATGTGAATGCGTGTTTTCCTTTGTTTTTATTTAAAAAAAAAAACTTAGTGTTCCACTAGGAATTACTCGTGTATTGTGGGTGCGTTTAAAACATTTGAACTCACATACACAAACAGACCCGTAACAACTACCTGTAGGCAATACAAATATTTGTTCCGTGCGGGAATCGAACCCGCGACACGCAGCCCAGCAGTCGATCGATCAGCCACTGCGCCAACCGTGTCGTCAAGTGTCGTTATGAAACATAAATACATATCAATTATTATAAATAATATTTTACGCAAACATTCGCGAGAAGTAAGTAAGTAAATACGTTTGCTTAGGTCAGCTCGCATGATAGATGTTAGAAAGGACCTTTAGATAAAGGGTTTCTGTCTCAGCAATCAGCAGAACCGATTCAGATACGGATCATCCCATTGGAATCGTTTCTACTTCGGTGACTTTTTCTGCTACTACTGATTGTCGGCAAATTGGAAATAAAATTTTTTCGTAACTTTTATAGCCTCTTCTATAGCTGAATTTCTTTAAGGCCTAATAAATACCTATATATAGGTACTTAACTAGTAACAAAGATAAATGGATCAAATAACTTAACGATCTTTATTTCCATGCTTCCCAGTATAATGAATACTTAATATCTTATACAAAAGATGCAATTTTTTACAGAAAGCTAGTAGACATACAAAGGTACGTAATTACAATAGGTACACGCATCAAATACATGGCTCTATAATTTTTAGGATTCCGTACATAAAGGGTACCAACGAAACCCTATTACTTACTAAGCCTCCAATCTCATGAACCGAAATAGGTAGACAAGTTGAAATGTATTTTCATAGAGTGTATATTATTCTATTGTCGCTATAACGAAACATCATCATCTGCCTATCCTTTTCCCAACTATGTTGGGGTCGGCTTTCAGTCTAGCGGGATGCAGCTGAATACCAGTATTTTACATGGAGCGACTGCCTATCTGACCTCCACAACCTAATTACTGGGTAATACGATACCCCTTGATAAGGTAAGACTGGTTGTCAGATTTTCGGGCATCTGACTACCCGTAACGACTGTAAAACAACCACGAATGACAGCCGCGACCAATGGCTTAACGGCTTACCTTATGAACTATATAATGGAACCCATCGTGTGCGAGTCCAACTCGCACTTGGCCGGTTTTAATTGTCAGGCAAACACGCTTATGGCGTAACAATACCATAGGGGCAATTCTCGTAATTTTAAGAACGTTCACAGTCTGATCTCAGTCTCAATCTGTCAAAAATGTCTCTAATTTCCCTTCATTTTGACAACTTTTTGACATTTGTTTGTCGCCGAGATGAGACAGCGACTAGATTTTGATCGTTTTAAATTACGAGAACTACCCTTCTGCCCTTATTGCAGCTGTCATTAGATTGTAAATTAAATAACACCCGCTGCTCGCTGTGTTTATGCGACCCTGTTTGCACGTCATAAGAGCATTCAATTAAACTCGCTGCCATTTCAAATTAATTTCGATTAGCCTTAATGTGGATTGATGATGAATGATTATGGAAATTAGGCCCCAGTACCGAATTTTCTATTACCAAGGTAACACCCTGAAAACGCGAAAAAAAATAACTAGAATTTTTTCACGTTTTCTGGGGGTTTGGTCCTTGTCAAACTAAGGGAGGATAGCACAAATGAATCTGAACGCGGAACTCAGTGTCGATTATCCACAACAATGATGACACTGATACCTCTTGAACGCGGTTCGGGGGATGATTTTTTGTTCTACGATTAAGTACAAAAAAGCAGTGCAGTTCAACTTCTGTCCTGCTATAAGAGCTGGTGGTAAGCCCCCAGATTTGCTGATCGCGAACAGCACTAAAAGTGGTTTTGGTGGGTGGTTTGTGGTGGCTTTTAAGGATTTTTTCATTTAGGTATATGTACCTATCTTGCAAATCGTTGCACAACGTTGTTGCAGAAACAAGTTTTGATGTTCCTGAAAACATGTTGCACACAACCACAGTGCCATATTTTGGCAAAAAAAATATGTTTGCAACTTTAAGGCCCGTATTACAGAACATCGCTCAAAACTTACCTATCTAAAACTAGTTTAAGAGGGAAGCGCCAGGGTTTCCCGCGAAATTTTCTTACTTTTTTTTTGCATTTGCGGGTCAGCGTCAGGTTGTATGTTAAACAAAATATATGATTCGGGACCGTAACAAATATGTCTTTGCAGAATCTTAATCTTCAATACGACCGTCTAAGTTCATATAATAACTCTATTGAATGGCTATTTCTGAAATATCAATACCGTGGCGCTTCCCCCTTTTTTTTTTTTTTTTTTTTTTTGTGGATGGGAAATCATCAAATGACCCCGCCCGCTCTGGGTGGAGCGGAAGGGAGTGTCAGACTTTTACTGACTAAAACCCACCCGTGTTCCGTCCTTAGCCCTTTCTGTTCCAGGGCAGCGGTTAACCTTTCGGAAAATCCCGCCGCCCCGGCAGGCTTCGGCCCTGTGGGGCCCCGTCCTCTGCTGACATCTCTTTGAGGCGCGCGTGGAACACAACGCGCCGTCCGGCACGGGCCTGGTCCTGATCGGACGGTGAGCTACCCATTACTCACCGCCCGCAGGCCCGCGCCTACGGTGGCCGGGAGTCGTCACGCGGCTCCCGACGCCCGGAGCGTCTCCCGCGGCGGCTGAGGCGTGAGGTTCTCTCCCTCAGCCTCCCCGCCACCTCCTTCGCTAGCATGACTGCTTCGCAGAAGGAGGTGACTGCCTCCCACTCCCTCTCGCCCCGGACCATGGCTTGCACCAGGGCCGGACGCGAGAGGTCGCCGCCGTTGCCGATCGCCTCTACGAGGACACGGCGGGGCTCCGCCCAAGCAGGGCAGACCTCCACCGTATGCTCCACCGTGTCCTCTGGGGCGCTTCCCCCTTAAAGTCATTTAAATAGTTGAAACTGTTTTTAAGTAAAGCTTGAGTCTTATGAGTTATAAAATAACCTAAAATATGTTGGACAACTATTGTTTACGATGTTTTAAAACATCAGCAAACCTCGTTAACTCCAATGCAGGCGCGGTATCTAATATAAACTTGTCTTTATCTGCCAAACAACAAAATTTTTCAGTTTTAGCCATATAAAATTTAACGATTCTTATGATAGCGATAAATTAGTTCTTTTATCGCCGACACAGCAGTTACTCTCGCCATTTTGATTGTGTTCTCAAACAGCAGTCACGTTTACGGTTTACGTTTCCATTCGTGTTTTTCTAAACGTATAATTCTTAGTTAATTACAAGGTTATAATGAAGAATTCGGTTAAAAGACGTATTTAGAATTCGTCCAGTCCAGAAATTCAATACTTATGATGCATAATTGTCAAGTTTATGATTTGATGCTCACGCAGTGTTTCGTATCCGCAAAGTGAAGAAATTAGATATGCTTATATATCTGCGTCAAAGAAAACTCACGTGGACAGAAGGTATCAGAAATCGTATTATAATAAAGTTATATTGTGGATGTAACTATGACAGCATTACCTATGCGAATTAATCAAACGTGAAAACTTCCATGCATTTCATGAACAAATGTTTCCAAAGCCGCAGAGTCGTTCCGATATATCTACTAAGTAGTACCACTAGTACCTACACACAGTGTAGTAAATAATGAGTTGTATGTACTTCTAACAGAACTATAACTAGTTTCCCTTGAGAAATGAACTACCATTACTAAATCATAGTGCGGAAATACACAGTGGAACACACTTAGATGCACATACGTTTTTCAATCAGTGTACTTCATCATGATGAATTAGTTACGTTATACACATTATGGGTTTACCTATCGATAAAATTATAGATGTAGGCGCCAAGGGCTCCACTTAAATGAACGAAATGAAATGTTTATTTATGTAAGTAGTTCTTTTAAGACACTTTCACACGTCAATATTTTGTTGGTCTTTATTTTAAAACTAGATGACGCCGGCTTTTCCGGGTTACCATAGTTTTAATTATGATAGTGTATTGTTGTACACTCATAACTAAGCCTGGCATCTTCCATATTTCGCAGCATAATTATGAAAATAGAGATCAACGAACGAGCGTCTTCCGTATGATGACTGGCATGCTCATTTTTAATTTTCTAAACATAGAGCGCGTGGTGTACCGAGAACGGACTAAATAACGTCAAACGTTTTAAAATTCCGTAAGCATAATTGAAATGCAAACCGGAACTGATAGAATTGTTGTAGATAACCATGAAAAATAAGTAGGTACCTAAGTAAAGGAGTTACCATGCGTTCATTAAGTACATTATTTTGCTATTTTTCATAACTCAAACCGTAACTATCGCTTCCAATGTCAGTTGCGCTTAACTCTAATTGTTTTTAACGGTTATTATTTAAGTTAGTAGTCATAGTACTTAGCTAAAGTATATTTTAAATCAATTCAATCGATGCAGTCTACTCTTTGAGAGGATCGTCTTGTTAGTGACATAAATAGAGTGAAACAAGCTAAAGATACTACCGAATACAAATGCGTCACTGTAGACGTATAATTGTCTCTGCGAGGTGGTGTGTGATGCATAATCGTAGCATCTCCTCGGACACACGGTGGGCGTGGGCAGACGGCCAAGCGACGGCGACGTAGCAGCGGGCGGGGTGCTAGTGGTGTCAAGTTCGTCGCGTTTCGGCGTGGCCGGCGCGGCTGGCGCGCGCGTATAATTAGCAGTGAGCCGTGGGAGGCGCGCCGGGCCGCACCGAGTGGCGGCGGGCGATGCGCCGCCCGGGCCCCGCGCATGCTGCGCTTACATTACTTCTCGGACAACCCCGCGCTCGCCGTCGACGACGCCGAAGAGTCCGTCTACTCCATCGACCTCATCAAGGAGTTCGAGGCCGTCGGCCGCGCTTGGAAGGCGTTCCTAGCTGACTGGCTCCTCAAAGGTGCCGGCTTGTTTATGTCACCCACGCTTCGCGACCGCTTTTGCGCAACTCTCTACCTGTTGATGTTTGCGTTTTGTTTTCGTTGTGCCCGTGAGTGCGGTGACGACGTGATGATTGAGTCGCTATACTCCGGTGTCTTCAGGCAGTGCGTTGACATCGCGGATTATCCACTTTCAGTACTTACCTCTGTATTTATTAGAAATTTTGGTAGATTTTTTAGTTGGCAGGTAAACTATGTCGTACTCGGTAGTTCCATAGGTGTACGGAGGGTGTTCACGACAACTTAATTTCATGTGTTTTGCGCTGCCTGCTGTATTTTTCAAATGTGTTTCTCAGATTTCAATTCTGATATGAACCAAGACGGGGCAGTTTTAAGAGTTTTAACTGAAATAACATTCAGATTAGTATTTAAATACAGTTTCATGCATGACTTCACGAACTCAGTCCACTTGAGGTTTCTAATGACGTCACATCCTTACCGCCGCGTGTGCAACGCACCAGCAATGAACGTAAATAAACAAATAGGTATCCGCATCTAACGTCTATTGAACACTATTCGGATAGCAACGGCTTTTTAGCTAGACGTTTATGATACCTACGTCACAATATTTTTTTCAAACGCACCGTTTTTTCATAACTGGTCTGTTTGGTGCCAAAACTGTACAACTCGGTGGTCTATTTGATAAACGTGGTTAAACTAATCAGCTGAATATTCGGAATAAATATGTGACAATCATATATTTCTCCAGGATAAACTCGGCTTCTAACCCTCGTTTTCTGAATGCCGCTTTCAATGTGTTGTTGGTTGATCAACAAAGTAACTTCGACGAATCACATGATTCAAAACATGAAATTGAAAAGCCTTTCAGAATACCTACTGGGAGCCAATCTTTTTTATCTATCTATCTATATGTACATGCGTTTCTTCTTATGTTTCAAATTGACGTTATTTCAAGTTAAACAAATATCAACTTTATTTTAATGTTAATTAAATTGATTTCAGAGTGACTAGCACTATTGAAAAAGTTATAAAAATGTTTGAAGTTGCAGCGTAAACTGAACTGTATTGTGTAGTGATTAAAGTCATTTTTCCATAAACTCATATTTGTTTACATTTTTGGCGAATATGTCGCGATTTAAATTTAGCTTGTATTGTTTTCCACACATTTCTGCCCTCTGCTTATTCCAGGACAGTTCTTTCGGCAAGACTCGACTTCGTCCCTCCATCTTTGTATTGGGACTATTCTACATGCACCTACAGCAGGTGCTTTACTTCATCCAAACTCTCTCTGGTTTCCTTCCATATTATTTGATTTAAGTTCAATTCCTATCTGGGATCCTCTTCATCATCTACATACATTCCAAGTTTTCTTCCTCATTCCTCAACTATTTCTGCTACACTAAGCACCCTTCTACCTATCCTAATTACGACAATTATTCATCGGAATGTCCATCTTATTTTCAGTTCGGCTCCGCATCTGCATTCATCATATCAAACGCATGACTCATGCGCATCGTAGTTTATCACTGAATACAGTTGTGATAAAATATTTATTGCATTACATGCACACTAGTAACAGACGGCAATCGAGGCTTTAGAAGACAAACACTACGATTTAGAGTGATGCAAGTGTTAGGTTCAGCAATTTATGTTAGCAGTTCCTATTAATTTAAACTAACTTATCATAACACTAGCTTCTGCCCGCAACTTGGCCTGCGTGAAATTTGTTGTTTCCCGACCTACGCCGTCTAAGTCTCTGTCCCACTAGTACATTATTGTTTTCGGTTAGCGTTCTTTCCGACTATTTTTTCTTTTTGCTCGACTCGTTAGTTCTCTCCTAGCGTGATGTTATGTAACCTAAAGTCTCCCTCAAGAATTGGGCTATCAAATGTAAAACGATTTTTTCAAATCCGACTGTTAGTTCCGGAGATGACCCCCTACATACAAACTTTCAAAAATAAAACAAATTTTACTTCTTTATATAGGGTGGCAGGGACATCGACTCGCAAACTGTAACCATGACTTCAGCACATGAGTTTAGACCCCATAGCGTAGAAATTTTTCGTCGGTTATCGAAAAAAAAATCTTCTGTTTCATAGAAAAGTGCAATACCTACGCGGTCAAAATGTATGGAACAGCAATATTTTTTTTTTAATAACCGACGAAAAATTTCGACGCTATGGGGTCTAAACTCATATGCTGAATCCATGGTTACAGTTTGCGCGTCGATGTCCCTGCCACCCTGTATAATAACATCACGCCTGTGTTCAATTAACGTGTATGATTTTATTCGGATTCTTGAACACTGAAATACTAGTTTCGGTGCTTATCTACCCTATGAAACTACGAAATCTTAGCGCGGTGAGATTGTGTCTATCGATCGTGTCTCAACTTCCGAAGCTGAAGTTGTAACTTCTAAAATACAATCACTTGAGAAAATTATCTTCAGCTCTGACTCTACTGTGCATCAACTAAACTAAACCTAAACTTCTAATGTCGCTTACTCGGAGATAGTCTAGAGAGAGAGTTGGAATATAAAAGAACTGTGAAACTAGGTTGAGCTAAACTTCCATTCTAGTTTAGACTACACGTCAAAACTTTTCTGCCTAGACTGCCTCAAACACACGCTGAAGTTTATTGCGTTAAGAAGTTTGTCTGCACTAAGGTTTATTGTATTTTGGTCGCTCTATTCAATAGTAGACATATAAATACTTTAAAGTCGAAGGCACTGTTTCCATCTGGCATCGTCGTCGAACGTATACGCAGCGGTAACGCGATGCCAACGCCGCGTCTACGCAACCTCGTCGCGTCGCTAACTAACGCCAGATGCAAAGGCGTCCTTAGTTTCACTGGTGCACAATATGTGCCATTGAACAGGAAATATGAAGTTAGCCCCATTTAATTGTCTCAAACTAAAATGCATTTAAAGTCGCGGAAACTCTTGGGTGCCCTTGGAGTAGTTGCATTAATTCATTAGCACTTACTAAGTGTCATAAGCGTTCTAAGCGGTTTGCTCTTCCGGGCCACTATTTAAAAATGGCAGTCATTAAAAGCTTTCTATGTTTTATGTTACAAAAGAAAGCCGCAGATCAATAATCAGTATTTTCCTTTTCTTTTACTTTCCCATGTCATTTTCGTAGTCAAATTAAATAACAAAGTAATCGGAAAAGGCAAATGATAATGTCTTCGCACTACGCGTCGTACAACGTATGACTCCGTATCAAAGTAGCGACAAACAAATACGCGACAACTGTTAGGGCGACAGTACGTTATGTCGACCATCAGTGGTGCGACAGCACATCAGCTCGATGTACGTTAGTGCGACAGATTGTTTTCACGACAAATGATGGGACGACGAAACTTTTGATCGACGAACGATAGCGCGACACAATTTTCGCTCGACAAACTAAAGAGCTACAAACGTTGAAAAAAATATATAAATACAAAAAATAAAAAATGGAAATTGTAAAATAAGTTTTACTTTACTTATACTGTATTTTATGTCACTATTATCACTATTTCTTAATATGACATAATATGTAAGCGAGTCCTGACAAAAAATCTTTTAAATTCAAATTATCTTTTTGGGCCAAATGTTGTTGCAGTTTTGTATAAAATCTACTTTTCGATTTTTTCTTAATTATTTTGTCTTTAATCCTTTCGACTAAACATCGTGTTTTTTTGCTCTTTTCGCAGTTCTTCGACGGATATGTATTTTTTTTTTGCGCCTTGATAAAAATTTCTCCTCTTATGCCAGCTTTCAACGGAGCTTTGGAAAATAGGCAAAGCTTCATCTAAACATTTGACGATGGACCAAATGCTGTGTTGAAATACAGGCGGCACGTTAGTAACCGTCAATTTCAAAGGATCATTCTCGTTTGTTTTTAGCGGTAAATTTTGAAACGACTAGTATTTGGAGTACCACTTAATAATTTCTTCAGCCTCATTTGGAAGAATTTCTTCTTTAATGTATTCAACGTCGCTGGGATTTCCTAGGGTGGCAAAAAAGATAATGCAGACAAAATGGTGTATTTGATGTGCAAAATCAAAGCTGTTTCTATACTTTGTGGCTAAACCAGCAGATTGCACATGTCTCCAAATAATCTGCGTTAGATGAAAAAAAACAGCATTTTTGATTACTCTCTGGGTTCACTCTTTTGACCGCATTAATGGCTGATTTTTCAAAGTCAGTCATTACTAATCGTTGGTTGAAGGTCATCATCATCATTACAGCCGAAAGACGTCGACTACTAGACATAGGCTTCCCCTAAACACCACCACTTCGACCGGTTCCGTGCTTCTCGCATCCAACGCGTTCCTGCGGCTTTAACAAGGTCGTCGGTCCACCTTGTGGGAGGCTTTCCAACGCTACGTCTTCCGGTACGCGGTCACCACTCCAGTACTTTTCGGCCCCATCGGCCATCTGTTCTGCGAGCAATGTGCCCTGCCCACTGCCACTTAAGTTTGGCAATTCTTCGGGTTACCTTGGTTTTCCTGCGGATCTCATCATCTCTGATTTGATCACACAGGGAAACTCCAAGCATAGCCTTTGGGTGCCCTTTGGGTGACTTTAAGCCTTCTAATAAGGCCCATTGTGAGCGGCCACGTTTCAGTGCCATAGGCTGGCAACACGCACTGGTCAAAAACTTTCGTCTTGAGACACTGCGGTATGTGGGACGAGAAGATACTGCGTAGCTTCCCGAATGCTGCCCAGCCGAGTCGGATTCGACTCTTTCTCGAAGTTGGACCTACCCAACTGGGCAGTTTATCCTAGGTAAACATACTCGTCCACGAGTTCGAGTGTAGCGTCTCCGATCTTCATGAGAGTGGGTGTAACATGGGCATTTGACATGATCTTGGTTTTGTCCATGTTCATCACTCTTTCGGAGGCTCTCCTGAGGTCATCGAGCATTGTACTGAGGTCCTCCATAGTCTCAGCCATGACTACGATATCGTCAGCAAACCGAAGGTGAGTTATGTACTCGCCATTAATGTCAATGCCAGCCCCTTTCTAGTCCAGAACCTTGAAGAAATCTTTCAGTGCATCATAATGACATAAAATACAGTATAAGTAAAGTAAAACTTATTTTACAATTTCCATTTTTTATTTTTTGTATTTATATATTTTTTTCAACGTTTGTAGCTCTTTAGTTTGTCGAGCGAAAATTGTGTCGCGCTATCGTTCGTCGATCAAAAGTTTCGTCGTCCCATCATTTGTCGTGAAAACAATCTGTCGCACTAACGTACATCGAGCTGATGTGCTGTCGCACCACTGATGGTCGACATAACGTACTGTCGCCCTAACAGTTGTCGCGTATTTGTTTGTCGCTACTTTGATACGGAGTCATAAAATGCAGCGTAATCGCGGCGTTAGTTTGTGGATGGCGTAGCGTATAGGCGGCGTCAACCAACGCAGTGGCACACTTGGGCAACTCTTTTTAACGTACCATCATCATTCTCTTTCTCTTAACCCAATATCTTTGGGGTCAGCGCATCATGTATTTTTCTTGCATATTAGAAGCAAGCTATTAGTCGTGCATCATATTTTCACTCGTCATGTTACTAGGGATTTTTGGCAGAGTTTTACAGTAGGCTGACAATCTGACATCAACCCTCCTTGGGAATGCTTTTCTTGGTGGTCAAACCGCCACAGCGCGTGTGAACCAAGGTGCTCAAATGGTATGCACTGGGTCTCAAGCTCCCTTGGTCGCCTTACGACAGCCACGGAACATGATGGAGTGACCTGCTCATTCTTGATCGGGGCCCACATGGACCTAGATTAAGAATGACAGTGACCTCTTTTTAACTTGACATGTGCCCAAAAATAAATGATGAACGATTTTATTTCTGTACGTAGGTTTGCACAAACACTTTTACACATCAATCATATTTTAAAAACTAGATGAGGTTGGCGTTTCCTATCTGACTACTCTGAGAAGATAGGCTGTAATAAACTACGAGGTCACAGTTTCTTTTAAAGTCCAGACATAATATTGGTCGGATCATGTGAAAACCATGTAGATCGATGTCTGAAATGGTCTTTTGAGGGAAGAACCACACAGATTCCGACCTGACCAGTGGACCTGACCAGTCAGTGTACGCATTTGTCAGTAATCGTGCAGCTCTACTCAAAACTTATGGAGTTCAACGATCCACTGATCATTGATCATACCATATCACGTATTAACTACAAGAGTGTCAGCTACCTAATGATGTCGTGAATTCCACAGAATAATTCAACGACGAATTACAACATCCGTGTTGCATGTATGCAGCTCTGCTTACTTTTCGTTTCCGTCAGCTAATTGGACCCGCGAAATAATCGTTATAATTCAATAGTACCTATTATATTGTTTGATAGAACGTTACGAAATCTATTGTTTGCTTAGTTACTTCGGCGATTTTTTGTAACTCGATATTGGCGACGCGACGTGACCGCACAATGACTTCGACGCGCAATAAAGGTCTGCTGATGTATCTAAAGACAATTGGGAATTCAATCGAGTGTCAGCCTCACGAAAATAATAAAAGAATTGTCGTCAATGCCGTTACTTTCAATCGACCTTTAATCACGAGATGGGTTTTTTCGATCATTCATATTGTTTTTGCTCGACTTGGTAGACACTAATTTTAACGCATGTTACAACAAAACAATTGTGGTTTAATCAAACACATTCGACACGCGTAACTTTTTTCTATGGATATGTTTTAATACCTTGAAGATAAACACGTACCTAATGACAGCTTATAAAGAACTCGTCTTGTACTTAGGTAAAAAAAATCTGGACGAAACATGATTATAAAACGTGATTGTGTGAATTTGTGAAAATAAAACAAAACTTACTACCAGTACTTGTAGGTAGTACCTGTAGTTTTGTGAACTAAACTTGTTACTTGCCTTGTTGTGCGATCGATTACGCTTTGGGCCATAATCATGCCGAAACCTATAAAGTGAACCTTTATATGGTGGCAGGGCCTCCTGTTGTAATAAATTAATAATACCGATACTTAAAAGGACTTCACTACCGCCTCACTTCATATAAGGCGGTGTTGTACGCTCTATAACTATCATGGATTTTGACAAGACTTATGGGGGAAACGCCAGAATAGCCGCAAACTACAAATTTACTTACGTTTTTTACAATTTTCAGGTCAGTGTCAGGTTGTATGTGGAACAAAATATGATTCGTGTCCGTAACGAGTATGTATTACCAGAATTATAATTATTAAAATCATCAATACAATCATCTAATATAATATATCCCTATTGACTGATATTTCATGAAATAATCATTAAATTTTCGCGGGTTACCCTGGCGCTTCCTATCCGTCTATCGAAGTCGAAGTTTTACAAAGTTTGCTTATGGGCCCCATCACACGTACCACAACCACACCACATAGCAGCGACATCATGTGGACAAGCAATGGTTATGTGTGAATAGTGTAGCTGCAGCTTCTTGCAGTTTCGTTGTGGTAACTACAAAATTTCGACGTGGTTGCGTTGTCGCTAGTAGTTGCGATGTGGTTACGTTGTGGCTAGTGTCTGCACTTGCAGACAGACATAACGTTGTGTTTGTGATGTGGAGGGCCGCTAGTGCGTGCTCTCGCTTAGGGTTGCGTTGTGGCTGCGACGTGGCATTGATGTGGTCGGTATCGCCCACAAGATTGATTTTAACGGCCAAATGTGGTCCGTGTGAATAAAATATTTATTTTCACACAAATTAGCACCCGTCCACGTTTCTGTGGCGTGGTTGTGGTACGTGTGATCTGTGGTGTCCATTTACAGGTATTTTAGTTGCAAATGAAAACATCACATGCATTCCAGTGCTATTTGATACTCCCCAGTCACGGCGCAGTCACTTTGTAATGCAATGACTCGACACGAAGGGAGTGTATAAACATGGTCATATTATTGAAGTGTAAAGACTAAAATAATCTATATAAGTAGGTACTTAGACTTTTTCTCATATAGTATGCGGAAAATAAACTTCAAAGCTTTGAAACAGTAAGTTTATCGTACGTATCATACTTTGCTACTTCCGACGATGTGCGTAATGGACCATGCAGTGAAGGGTTCCGTAGTTAGGATGAATATTTACGCAAGCTCTGTATATACATATATTTTACCGACCCCAAAAGTAAGTTTGTATTTCATAGTATTTCTCGAAAAAACTATGAAAAACAAAGTTATTACTGCAGTTGTGACTGACCATATCCCCATAACTCGCAAACTTATTGCTCGGTTACATGTACGGGGCGTGTCGTCCCTAATTATAGTTTTCGTGATTTCACTACATCATTGTTTAGCGGTGCACGGGATACACTTTCATTCTACAGGCTTCCGGACAGACATTCAGACGGACAGATGGACAGACAGACGGATGATGATAAGTTTCAGTACCTACCTACCCATTTTATGTTCAAATAAGGGTGTTTAAAATTATTATTGTTACCATTTGCCAAGCAATAAATGTATGTACCTACAATTTTGAGGGCCATAACGATTTGGTTAAACAAATTTTATTGCCCATAAAGCTTCGCCTAAACTTTCCTTATAAATAAAAAATATTTTTAATACTGTACGCGTCATTTGCTTTCTCACAAGCAGGTTTATTGGTTAAATTATTCTATACTATATCATCGATCTGCGATCCTTTAACGATCTATATTCAATTATTCATCCATACTTACTTGGCATCATTTCGACGGCACGGTTGGCGCAGTGGTTAAGCGATTGACTGCTGCGCTGCGTGTCGCGGGTTCGATTCCCGCACGGAACAAATATTTGTATGACCTACATGTATTTGTTCCGAGTCTGGGTGTTTTTCTATCTATAATATGTATGTATTTACAAAAAAAAAAAAATGTATATAAGTAGTTTATCAGCCATCTTGTTACCATAACACAAGCATTAGGTTGCTTAGCTTGGGACAAATGGTGCTGTGTGAAATGTCCAGGGATTTATTATTATTTATTACTTAAGATATAGATTATAGTAGATATCTATATACTCGTATATACTATACAAATAAAACGCGCTAATCTCTGGAACTGCCCATCGGGTTTGAATAATTCTTTTTGTATTTGATAATCCAATTCTTGAAGGTTACAGGCTATTTTACATCACGCTATGGCTCTTAGGAGAAGGCTAAGCGAAAACGAAGAGAACCTAGTAATATTATAAATGCGAAAATAACTCTCGTATGTCTGTTACCTTTTTACGCATTAACGACTAAACTAATGAAAAGACAATGACCAAAAGTCGTACCAAAAAGTCTCATGCATCAACCACCACATTACGCATCGGGGATTTGATATTTGAACAGGGAATTTAATTTAAAGTAAAAAAGTGTTGATGTTGTTGTATTCCCTATACATGACGTTCCGGTTCAAATGATATGATTAATATAATCTTGAATTTTGAAAGTGTCATGATCACGTCTTTCAAAAAACATGTAAAAAAAATATACATTGCCGGTTCTACATTAATTAAAAATAACTAGAATAAAGTAGAATAGAATCTTTATTTAAACGATTATCATTTTTTTAGAGCAATAATGGCCGTCCCCGTATAACTTGTCAAAAAAAAAAGTACATACCTACTTTTCAGGCAGTCTTGATTTTTTGAAAATCTCCGAAACCCGGGTTTTGTTTACAAAAAGAACTTTTGTAGTAGTTAATATGATAAGAGTAATGTATAAAAAACAAAGTTTGACTTTGATGCAGCATGGTACGGGATTCCATACATCCATGAGCATTGTCCTTTGGCATTCGGATAAACCATCATCACTCTCCAGTCTTCACATACGAACAAACCAGGGTTAGGACATAGGATACTTTTTACCCCGGCAGTATGTTCACGTGGGATAGTTTCCATCCTCTACGGGCCAAGCTGCGGGCAAAAGCTTAGTTCTAAATAAAGCCAGCGGATTTAGTACGAGTCGTTATAACATGCATATTGCACTGAACATGTAGAGCGAATGAGATACTCAAAGCATCTATTGGTTTTGGCGAAGACATGTATTCAAATTTCATAAAGCTTTGAAGATCCGTGGCATTCCTACATGCGCCATTTTGAAAATGTCGGCCACGTATGAGACCTAGCTGACAGTAATGCAAACAGAAAGATATTAACTTCAAAGTTGATGATTGAGTCACGTGATCAACTTTGAATGTTAATGCATCCTCGTCAAATTCTACTGATTCTCGACACGAATCAATAATAAAACAAGTAGGTATTTTTTTTTCTAATTTTCGGAAATCGGGACATGTGGGACCCGCATTTTAAAACGCTGCCTGGGTGAGACCGCACTGTAATTGCCCTTTTACACACACATAAAAACGCGGCCGCTTATACGATACCATAACGCGATTCTGTTCTTTGAAAGTGGTGTATTCTGAAATACTGTTAAACTTAAATAACCAAAAAAACAAGTACCTATGTATTCATTATTTACCATGGGTCGTAATTTTATTTGATTATTTATGTATTTCATAACAGCCTCCTGAAATTTGACGAGGATGCAAAACAACTGCTTGTAGAGTATCTTAATTTGACAGGACTAAACGAATATTTATCTTCTGTCTTAATGAAACAGAAAGAAAAATATGCACTGAACTTAAATTTAGTTTAGTTAGTGAACCAAGGGAATCGGCGCCAATATCTCGGAAACATGACACTTTCCGGGGTTTGGTTATATTACCTATGTTATCTGTTTCGCTACTGGTACATTGGTATATGTATGCACGCCTAACAGATCCTGTGCTAGAATTCGGCTTCGAATACGGTTTTGATAGGTCGCCCATTTCAGGCAGCTTTGCATTATAGGGTACAAGACCTTCATGAAACAGATATCGGAATAAGTTTCAAATCACATCATAAATTCAGTTAACGGAAAACGTTATCACTGAAATTTTCACATAGTTGTCTTTTTTTTTAAATAAGGTACGTCAACAGTAGGCATGTACATTTAAAATCAATTTATCTATATTAATAATAAAACTGAAGTTTGTTAGCTTGTTTTTTTGCTTGAACGCGATAATCTCTGGATGTACCAGTCCGATTTGAAAAAAACTTTTTGCGTTTAATAGTCCGTTTAATAGTACTCTTGAGGAAAGCTATAGCACGCTCGGACTCTTAGGAGCCAAGCAAAAAGAACACGAAGCCAAAACGAAGTTATAGCGCAGCCTGGCGATGCGATGCAAGAAATTTCACGCGGACGAAATTGCGGACAGAAGTTCTTATGTAGTGTAAACGGCATTCACATACTTAACTTCTTCGAAATTATAGAAAATTAAAAAAATAACACATAATATCACGCTTCTATTCCCTGATGGGTTAGGGGGACGGAACCTATAGTAAAACAGCTTTGATTTAGGTGAGTCAAAAAAGTATTTTTTTTTAATGCATGCTGCTCCGTTTATCACCTTTGTACCTACAGGAAGATTACTGGTTATTTTTATCCTACATCTTCCCACTGCTGGGGAAAGGCCCCATAACTTCCAGCTCTTTCGATCCAGGGCTAAAGTAGACTGCCGACACTGGTCGTTTGTTTTGTCCAGCTCTTCCCGCCATCTTCTGTGGGATCTGCCGCGACGCCTTCTAGCTGTGTCAGGACTCCACGTTGTGGTTATTTTGGCCCACAGCTTATTGGGCATACGGCAGACGTGGCCAGCCCAGTCCCACTTCAGCTTAGCGACTTTTTGAGCAACGTCAGTAATCTGTGTTTTGGAGCGCAGTGTGGTGTTGCGAATATGGTCTGTCAATTTGTCGCCTTGAATACTGCGCTCCATTGCACGTTGGCTAACCTTGAGCTTGGACTTTTGAATGTTTGTCAAAGACCAAGTCTGGTATCCATAGGTCAGAATGGGAAGGTTGCATATGTCCATAATTTTCCGCTTTAGTTTCAAAGGCAGATTTCCTTTCATAATGAAAGATATTTATTTATTTAAAAATACAAAATAAGTTTACAGTACAGGAACACCAAATCGCGTATACTTAGGTACCTATGCTTAATCAAAGAGAAAGAAAAAGTATCACGATACCCCGTTGTAAGACTGGTTTTCAGACTTTTGGGCTTTGACCAGGTACCCCGTAACGACTGTCAATGGTCTACGAATGACAGCCGGGACCAACGGCTTAAAGTGCTTTCCGTGCACGAAGGGATCTCCACGGACCGACCTCGGCAATCATTGCTTAACCTTGAAGATCGACCCGTGCTGCTGTTATTATTTAGCCACGAGCCAATACCTGACACACAAAGGAGTTGACCTTGTGTTGTTTAACATCAAAATTGATTACGGAATATCTTGAAGTGACATCTTGAATTCTTCACGGTCACTCGTTATTAGTCGTGTCTAGTTGATAGACAAAAGAATGGGTAAATCCACGTGTCAATCTAACTTTTGACAGCGAATTTGCATTTGCAACTGACAATAAACAACTATGTATAAGAAAGAAAAATATTTTATTTGGACACGCACAGGAAATACAAACAATAAAAATTTATATAAAATCTAAGAAAATCAAGAAAACAATTAAAAAAAGAGCATTACAACTTTAAGTTTACTTAAGATGTAAACTAATAAAAGGGTGTGAAAACACAAAAAAAAAAGATCTGTGCGAGGCTAAACAGGCTCCTATTCCAGCATGAAGCTACGAAATATAAAAAAAAATACTGCAATACTGGTATTCTGAGAAGGCCCGTCGATATTCCGTCATTGCATCATGAAAAAGGAGACTGTCACATCCTCCCGCCCTTATCCATTTTTTTGTCTAAGCAACTTACATGTCTTTATCTTCCGTAGGTACATTTTTAGCAGTCGTCATATTAGTCTTTGCCTATCTAGCATTCTTTCACACGGTTAATCACTTTTTCTTTCAGTCAATACAACTCAGCCTATCGCACTGCTGGACATAGGCCAGCCACCTTCTTTAGGTCGTCCGTCCATCTAGCCTCTGTCTGTCTTTTTCTTTGGTCTTCCTTAATGTCTATAGCCTCGAAATCCATACTCACTAACTACTAAGTTAGTCTACTGAGTTATTTTCCACACTACTTACTTTTCCAACTTTTTCCAACATCATTAGTAAGTTTATTGTAGGATATATAACTTTTAGCCCACCTTCGCACCGAAGAAAAAAATATCGCAGCGGGATTTTAGTGCGCATTGGATTTTCAACTCTCGGTGTTGAGCCGAGCATTGAGAATCCAACAGAGCGCGTAAAAAACACTGGGTTTTCAACTCTCGGCGCTAGGCAGTGTGTTGAAAATCGCGCCCGTGCGTATCAGGGCCTATAAGCATGTGTACATAATTATTATAAACCTGTTTGGGATATATAAGGAAAATAAAGTAAATCAGCTGTTGAGGAATATAGTACAGCAACTTCGATGTGTGTGCAAGGATAAACTAATATTATGTACCCAATTTTGGAACACATGATATCATAATAATAATAAAAAATCGTGCATTTGTTTAGAATCATCAAATTGTTGGTTAGGAAGTCTGGCTATTTAAATAAGTTGACCCAGCGTAGAGCAGTCCGGTTGCTAGCTGGTAACCCTCAACAATCTTTCATGCTCTATGGAGTATAAAAACACTGTTGCGTACCTACTGTTGTTCAATGTTATTCAGGTAAATGGCGACAAACAATATGTTAAAATTGACCCATTTATACCCATTATAGAGTCGGGTAATATTGGCGCAGTAGGTACTTAATCATAATCACCTATAATCGCTACTTCGAAACGTAGCGAGACCCCCCAGTAAACAAACAATAATGAATTCAGCATTCGAGATTGTATACATTAATATACAATCTTGAATGCTGAATTCATTCAGATTCGATCAGAATTTAATGACACGCTTTTGTTTTTATCTGTTCGTACATTGCCACTATTAACTAATCTTAACACGAATGATACGTTATCTAATCGTATCAAGTCGGTATCTCTCTATCAATCGATCATTCCATATCTTTATATTATACTATTTTCAGAACATTTTACGTAATTACCGTCATTCAACTCTTTAAACAAATGCTTCTCTAAAATCTATCTACCACCACGTGGATTGCTTAAGTAAACAACGACTCTTTTACCTTCATTTTAATCGAATTCTATTCTCAAAATCTTAAAAAACAAACACACACAAGGAAACTGTAAAATAACGCTTATCATCACACTGTTTAAATTCACCAATGGCGATTCAAATGTGATAGTTGTGTGTACATACAACGAACATATACGTATGTACAGAGTTTATAAATAGGCGTCAAAAATGAGTCATTTCTTATTTTATGTCCGCGTTGCCGTACAATGAACATGTTCCAATGATAAATACTAAGTTCTTTTTGATGATGCTTTTTTCAGAGGAGGATGAGTCCCAGATATTCGTCAAGTTCTTCAAGTTCCACAAGTGTTACGACCTGATACCGACTTCGGCGAAGCTGGTGGTCTTCGACACACAACTCCTTGTCAAGAAGGCATTCTTCGCTCTCGTTTATAACGGTCAGTGTGAAAACTGTTTGCGTATGGCGTTTATATTATGTTGAGTACAATGTGGCAGGTTAGTTTACAACCGCTTAACGTGTTTTTGTTTTAGCACAAAAATATATTTTACTCATCATTATAATGCTGCTGTTATCTGCTCGTTCTTTTCCTGTTTTTCAATGTCATTTTTGTTGTAATGTGTTTTGTTAACCGTAGTTAAAGATATAGCGAATCAAGGTATCAGAAAATTGTTTCCTGTTATAGTAGTTATAATTTTTTTTGGCACCTTGACCCTCTCTCTTTTAACGGCTATGCGTTCATCGTTTATAACTAAAAACTTCACTTTTGTAGTTATGTCTGAGCGAATGAATTATTAAAGCGTTGCGATTTCAACTTTACTCTGGCTAATTGTATAAAGCGATTTTAATAGCGTCCTAATGCCATGCGAGGTAATTAAAGATACCATTTGATGATGTAACATTTCTGATTTATTTATACAGCTGGTGTTTGCAATGTTCGGCCGAACCCATAAGAAACAATACGGCCGCGTTGCCATGGAAACTAAGGTGTATATCGTTCCAGCATTTTTTAAACAAAAATGGCTTATTTTTTAATTATTTAAGCTCGATTCGCAACTGCTACACCACTGGTTGGTTTGCTATTTTATTTATCTATGAATAGATTAATAAAAAATCCAATTTCAAAACACGGATCTATACCGGTTACACCAGTCTTTAAAGCCTGATAAGCTAGCTTTTATCAATGTTATTAGAAGATAAGGATACACGATAAAAATGTCATTGACTTTACGGTTTCAGTAAGATTTTTCTTATAAATTAACCTTGTATTATGTAATAGGCGTCTATTTACAGTCTCCACCGCGTGGTTGTATTGTTTCTTAAGGAGGTTAATAAGTAAGTGTCAGACAAAAGCAGAAAGGCTATGGCGATACGACCTTTACCTTTATGTCCCCGATTTTAAAAGGATTTTATTAATAAATAAATGTTCTGATCCTGTCACAGATTCTCTGGTCATTTACAATGTGACTCCGCTCGACGGATATTAAGATTAAGACCCTGCTATTTTGGTATCGGTGAATACATTTGATCCGTGTGACATCTAGTAGGTCAATTCGTCCGGAATACACGACCTATATTCTGTCGTCAATGATAAGATAAACCTATATAAAAATAGGTCAACATAACACTATAAGTATCTCTTCTGCGGGCCTCTTAATATCACAGTTTCCTTCGCTACAGTTGGATCATATCATTAATGATGTGACTTTTCCAAAAATGCCGATGGCTTCTTACTTATACTAAGCTCAAGCTGGAAAAAATGGTAGTTAGGGAATACTGCCGTAACTATTGCTTTGCGGGATTTTGGCAGACAAAAGCAATCTGCTGCCTTTCATACGAGTTAATACCTATCTGACGGGAAGATTAGATTAAAATATCAATAAAACCTCGTATGATACTCGACAAAAAAGCCACCATTTCACTTTCTATCTGACACTTAAGTATAAGCCTATAGCTTTATTCACACACACCGTTTTAATGTGGGAATTTTCGTAATTAAAACCTGCAATATAGCATGTATTGTTCGCTGCAGTTAGCTATGACATTAAGGCATACATGTCATTTGTGACGCTTGTTATGCTTGTAAACACGCCCACTATAGCAAGCCCGCTATCCGTCGGTACTTAACGGATAACCTGGCTTTCCACCATATTAAAATTGACATTTTATTGGCGGTTTTTCCTCGCTTACATCCCTGCTTCCTTGCAATCCTCTGGCTGAAGTCAGCCTTAGTGTTGCCAAGTATATATCGTATCGTCAGAATGTCTAATAAAAGCACGTCCCACAGGATGAGGCAGAAGCACAACAAGTTTCTGTCAGTTGTTGTTTCTTTCAGTTTGTGTTTCTTCAGGGCCCTAATTCACTATGACCACTTAACGATTCCTTACTTCGTAACCACGTCAATTCCTTACCTTATCACGACATCTACTATTTAAGTATTCTCTATGACACAATGGCGTGGTTTGAACTGTCAAAGTACCTACATGTTGTCCGTACGGTTGACATTTCGATTCCTTGCCGTGAACATGACACGATATATTATTGACGTGGTTTGCATGTGGTGAGATTTCGCGGGGAATAATACAGAATTGGGGCCCAGTAATCAGTCATGTACAAAACACTATTATTACAAGTTTGTAGAAGCTTTTCAAGTGTTACGCATCAATCAATGTTCAATAGCGGTTCACTGCTTTAAATAGCTTTCTACTCCAATTTCCCCTTAGTGTCAAAAGTCTTTATTGAAATTAGGCTGATAATCAGCACTTTTCGAACGTATAAATTACATAAGGTGTCCCCCAAAACGCCCGCCCTTCAGCACTTCCTAGTGCTTTAGTTGGAAATAAGAAGTGGCGCAACAATCTCCCCAGCAGTAAAATATGTATGTCCATACAGCTACAGGTTCCCACCGAGTTTACAGCATATCCTCTTCTCATATATTTATCGAGTTGGCAAACTATGTTTGTCCATATGCTATGTTGATCATGTTAGATTTGGCTGTGGTTGATATTTTTCGCTTTTTTGTTGCTATGCTCAATTGTGGCTGATAGCAAGGCAACAACAATGTAGTATAATTACGCATAGCTATGCGTCGTTATGGTTTTTTAACTTATAAATAAAAATTAAATGCTGTTCGTTGGTAAGCTCAAGCATCACTTGAGAACGGCTGGACCGATATGGCTAATGTTCGTTATAATCTGAATTAGTTCTTTATGGAAAGAAAAATGATAAAAGTTCGGAAAATCTAAAAAATGTAAATAGGCGATCGATTCTGTAAAAATCTCACCGTGAAAAGTTGTGTTGTTGTCAATCCCTAGCATTAGTTGGAATGACAGCTCACTCCACGCTCACTTCACCTAAGTTTTCACGGTGAGATTGTTAAACAATCGCACTGCAGGCAGTCTGTCGGGTCAGCTGGTTAAAAATAAATATGTAGGTAAAGTAGAGGTAGAACGCAACTTGCTGTGATCCTTGCAGTATGCAAGCATCTTTGTTTCGTTATCATATTTGTGTAAATCAAGTCATAATTATGTAAGCATGCAATTTGTAAGCGAAGCAGCGCATTGAAAACTGATTATACCCCTGGATAGCGGACTTGTGGCAACAAAAGTATCAATTACGGTAATGACAGCCTCATTTTTACTGTGAAGGACATTTATGCTTCCATTAGGTGGAGATTGTAAATTAAAACATGATTGTAGCAACATCAATACAGCTCCAAAGATTGTACGACGTTAGCCAGCGTGTGGGAAGCTGAAGATAGCTCCGACACTGACGCCTCACAATCCGCTTACAATGCGAGCATGCCACAGAATCTGCATAAAATCTAATACAAATGCCAAACGTCAATCGTTGGGCAGTATCCCACAACAAACAACCCCATTTTGATCCTCATGACCCTGAGCACAACAACAACGCAGCCTCCAGTTCGGAGATGAAGGTATTAAAACCAAAATGAGCATCCTCCTTTGAAAAGAGAGTTCGATCAGAAAGGCGATGCGTGTAGTTAGCCGCTGCCCGATGGTTGTTGTTAGACTCTCTTATAAATGCAAGTTTCATTGATAACACTGATAGCGCGATGCAGAATTCTGTGACGTCAGTGAAAGCGTTATCGTCACCTTCGTACTTCGCTGGCTATTAGCATCGTATTAACAATGTAGCCGTGGTTGTCTCTACAAATACATATAATTAATAAGATGTACTTCCGAAATTTATAAATACATTTAGACAATTAACAAATTCCATAGTTGGCCATCCATTAATCGAACATTATAACCATTGTATTATTCACTCTCTCAATACTGATGTTGGCTACCAACACAAGTCCAACGTTTTAAAACAACATTGGCTTCTGGCCGCCATCAGCCAATACCAATAATTGTCGTTGCCCACAGGCGTCCGAGCCGCTCCTCTATGGGACTCTCAGCGGCAGAAGTTCGTCGGCATGCTCACCATTACGGACTTCATCAAGATACTCCAGATGTACTACACCAGCCCGAATGTCGCTATGGAAGAGCTAGAAGAGCACAGACTTGAGACTTGGCGTCGTAAGTATAATAATAATAATAATATCCCTGGACATTTCACACAGCACCATTTGTCCCAAGCTAAGCAATCTAATGCTTGTGTTATGGTAACAAGATGGCTGATAAACTACTTATATACAATTTTTTTTTGTAAATATAATACATATTATAGATAGAAAAACACCCAGACTCGGAACAAATACATGTAGGTCATACAAATATTTGTTCCGTGCGGGAAGTATACTTTGATTTTTTTTTGATAATAATATTGAGTAGCGATTAGGTTATCACATTATGGGCTGATTTTTCAATCATCTGATAACTTTATTTGAGGAATAATTTTGACAGTTATTTCATACAAAAACTGTCAAACGTCAATTTTATTCCTCGAATAAAAGTTGTCTGGCGATGTTTAAATCAGCCACAGTCAGTCCATCGATTATTACAGTCTGTCAAAACATTTTTTTTTACTAATAATATAAAACTGACTTTTCCACACAAAATAAATAGCGTAAAAATTGGCACGAAATAACCCCTCTTGATAATAAGGTATTAGACATGCGCAGGGCGATGGCATCAACAATTCGACACAAACTTTTTTTATATTGTTACCAAATAATCACAAATTAAGTTTAATGTTGTTAAATGCTAAAACGAAAAAGGTCCCACGACTAGAATGTTAATTTCTATTAATTATTTCTATTGTGTATGTATAAAATACGTAATGAACAATATGTGGTTTCAATTAATGTGATATTCTAATTAATTGTCACACTGTATAATATGAATATCCTAAAATTAAAACTAAAAGACCATCACAATATTCCTCGTATCACCGTTGATGGACAGCGTGTTGTTCGGACACGCTGTCACATCAGGCGATGAAGATCCACAATCCCCCCGTACCCCGTAGAAGATGGGGGGACGAGCTGAACAAGCCAAACGACCAGTGGTCTCTCATTAGCCCTGGATCGTAAGCTCTGGAAGTCATGGGGAGAGATGTTTGCCCATCAGTGAAATGATACAGGCTAAGAGCGGTTTCGCACTACGTCCGATCCGAATCCGAATTCAAGATCCGAGTTCAATCCGAATTGGGAATGTTCTAAATTCGGACGGATTAAGTTCGGATGTAGTGCACAACCCCTAATACAAATAGTACTATGGCTACTTCGGACCGTCATTTCTCGGATTCGGATCGGATGCAGTGCAGAACCGTTCTTACAGTAACATCTAAACTCAGGCATTTCTTTACTAATAGCTGTATAAACCAATTTTTTTTTTCAGATGTTTTGATGGGCTCCGTGGTGCCTCTGGTGTCGATCGGGCCGGACTGCTCTCTGTTCGACGCCATCCGTATGCTGATCACCAACCGCATCCATCGGCTGCCCGTCATCGACCCTCGGACTGGCAACGTCCTCTACATACTCACACACAAGAGGATACTGCGTTTTCTATTCTTATATGTAAGTATTGTATTTCTGTATAATATGCTAAGTAATAACTGCCGCACGGGTCGATCGATCAGGTTAAGCTAAGCTTGTCGCGGTTGTTCCGTAGATGGGTGACCATATTATAATTTACATACTTAGACCCCTCCGTACCTCGAAACCACGTTTCAGTTGTCATTTTTGGATCTTTGATAGTCGTTACGGGTCGTCAGAAGCCCGTTTTGCCAGCCGAATTTGTCTGCTCGACAACGTAAATAACGCAATGAATGTTGTTGAACTGTCAAAATGAAACCCATTGCTAATGATAGTTTGTTACGCAATTACCCCGCTGGTCTTATAGACAATAATTAAACAAGGAATCAACGACTGTATTGTCATACGAGTATTAGTTTTCCTTGCGCAACTACACACTATAAACTTTTAATTACTTAATCCGAAAGGGTAGGAAGAGGTGCCGAGGTCGGGCGGTGCTATTGGGTTTTTCGTCTCGAATTGTTCAATAGCAGCCCGGTATTAGGAGTTTTGCCTGGCTAATGGTAAGACATTAACCACATTAACAAAGAAACATAATAAAATAAATACGAGCCCACCGTTATCGGGAACAGGGTCCAAGCTACCGGCGGTCAGGGCTCCAGAGAGAGGAACCTCCTGACAATGCGAGCCGTGTCCAGAAGTACTTCTTTCTGAATGAAGCCCTTGATCCAGCTGCCCAACGAGAGCCTCCTCAGGTGTTGGTCGAGGCTCTTGGCTATTAAGCCATTGGCTGTCACGACTATCGACTATCGATCGACTGGCTTTTTAATTGTTTTTGTATTTACGGCATTCAACCGGTTAATTAGCGATGGGTGACGTGACTAAACTTCCAATTAATATTATATTTGGTTTAATGTTCTAGATAAACGACTTGCCAAAGCCTGCGTACCTGCAAAACAAGCTGCGCGACCTGCGCATAGGCACGCTTAACGACATCGAGACGGCCACCGAAGACACGTCGATTATCGACGCTCTGCGCAAGTTTGTTAACCGACGCGTTTCGGCGTTACCGCTCGTTGACGCTGATGGACGCCTCAAGGACATTTATGCAAAGTTTGACGTTATTGTACGTATCATTTGGAGTTTAAAATTAAATCTTGTATGACAGCTCTGTCAATTTCGTGAGACACGTCAGAATGTGTTACTATTAAGTTTGTTGTTGAAAACTTCAGCATGTTTACACGCTAGCTCGAATCATATTGAAGTAAAGGATTCGTAAGTTATATTATCCAGGTTTTCGTACATACGGTTAGTGACAAGAGCGTTGCAAAAAGTCACTAAAACTGATTACGCTGCTTCGTGTACTTATATTATACTAGCGGACACGGCAGACGTCGTCCCGTCCGAAAATACAATAAAAAAAATAAAAAAAAAGCAGCGCCACCTACCGGGTCCAACTGTGTATCGGTTTAAATAAATTCCAATTGTGTATACAAACCTTGTCCTGACAATAACAAACAGAAAAAAAAGAATTATCAGTCAATCGGAAGTTATGCGCGTGCATACATTTCGGTGATTCATTTTTATTTATATAGATGTACCTTATCAGGCCAATCTGGAAACATACACACTTCTTTTCCCGGAAGGGTAAGGCAGATGAAAATAAAATAAAAATTAGTTGAAATACAATTGATAAACATAATTAATACATATTTATTTTAATCATTAGTCATTACATTACAGATGACTACAACCTTCGACAAACTGTCAAAACGTTCAGTGTTACTCAGTGTATCCATTATGATTGTAGAACCTGGCAGCTGAGAAAACATACAACAACTTGGACGTTACGCTGAAGACTGCCAACGAGCATCGCAACGAATGGTTCGAGGGCGTCCAGAAGTGCACCCTTGATGAAACGCTTTTCAATGTCATGGAGAGGATAGTGCGTGCCGAGGTAAATCTATCTTCTTTAATATGCATAATCAGCCTATAATGTTCCCACTACTGGGACACAGGCCTCCTCTTTCTGTCAGGGGGAGTGGGCCATAATCCACCACGCGGGCCCAGTGCGGGTTGGTGGATGTCACATGTCTTCAAATCTTCAATAAGTATATTATAGTAATGATTGATAGAGAGGGCGTTGAAGGTCCAAAGGAAATAAACGCAGACAAAGTCGCGGGCGAAGAGCTAGTAGTTAATATAAGTATGAAATCGTCAACCCGTCCTGAGCAATAGTTGTGATTAATGCTCGTGCCTTCTTTGTATGAGAAGAGGGCTTTGCAGTGGATCAGTGATACACCGGTATTATTATTTTGGTGGACATTTCTTGATTGAAATACAATGTTATTTTTCTGATCTTCCAGGTACATCGTCTGGTTGTAGTAGACGAGAACGACAAAGTGATCGGCATCATATCTCTATCCGATCTTCTCATGTACCTCGTGCTGCGCCCGACCGGCGAGTGCGGTGCCGGCGGGACCAGCCTGCGCAACGAACACTCGTCTATTGAAGAGAAGGACGAGACTATGGCTCTGGAGGGAGCCACCGGCGCTGATGGTGGCGAAGCTGAAGGTGACTCAGCAGAGGGCAGCCAAGCAGAGGGCGGTCAGGACGAAGCCGCCGCCCTCAGCACGGCCGACGACACCGAACAGAAGAACACCGTTGACAGCGAGTGCCAAGATCCGTAATGTGATTCCTTGACGAGTTTCTTAGTTAGAGAGCTGGCAAACGCGAGCGCGGTTTATTTAAGTCTGCATTTCCATTTTGTTAAATGTTTAGCAGTAGCAACTAACCAGTGTAAGTGGCGGTAAAGTTGATCTGGGTTTGAAATGTGACTACAGGCGGAGTACTGTAATATGACAAATACCTTCGATTTGATGCAGAAACTTTCTTGGTGATCTGGTTCAATAAAATTTTAAACAGGATTTTCTACGAGTGCGCTTATAAAGCCTCATTTACACGGTTCAATTTGTGGCAGTGACATGCATGAAGTTGAAGCAACAATAAAAGTTGCAACGTCTAAACAGTGTTTAGATAATGCGAGTCAATTGTTGCTTCATTTTTATTGTATGCCACCGGCAAGAAAGATGCATCGTGTTTATAGGGCTTAAGATTTTTAATTTTGACGTAAGTAAGATTATGTTGGTTTTTAAATAAAGGTTAATTTGTTTTAATATTCATAAAATTTTACGAATAATCATGTTCATCATTCGTTGGTCATTATCATCAACTTTGTCATGTTATTAATACCAAGCCTGACATAAAATTCTTTACAATCAAATGTATCACCAGATGGTAGTGAAGTTTGAAAAAATAACTGACTTTTATTTTGCTTAAAAGGGTTTTGATATTTGTTTTTTTTTTCAATTCCACTTTTGATATGATATTTATGTGTATTTTCTTTACTTGTTTATATAGTTGTTGGTGTCACCTGTAATTATTATGTTTCATATAATAAACGGGTCAGGTACCAACAGGTCGCTGTAGGTATATAGTTTCGTCAAGTATATAAACGCGTTGTTATCTACGCGTCGCGTGCGCTACTCCACTTCAAAGGTACATGTTTCACAGAGAGAGGAGTGTTAGAGTGCGGAATTTTCATCGCAAATTCTCCAATCCTACGTTATTTTTTCTAGCCTTCGATACTGCTGACGCTGTTATTACTTATTTTTTAAAAGATATGTACGCACGGCTACACATCAAGCTATACATAACCAGTGTTGACTTCTGATTGTACGAAAAACCTATACAATGAGAGGTCAGCTAAAACTGGAAATGTATAGCGTGATGTGTCGCCGTGTGTACATGTAAGATTCATAATTTATGGAGTCTCTGGGGGAATTTATTAAAGTCAGTCAGTAGACGAAAAATCTGTTAATGACTATTATTATATTAACACCGTAATACATTCGAAAATTGTCAATGGAAATTCCGCTTACTGCTAATAACCATACTAAGATAGAATTAAGTTGATATTATAATTCTGCATTCTCTCGGTACCTAGCCACAATCAGTAAGTAACATAACGTACGTTCACACGTACAATGTTTCATGTTATTTTAATTAAACGATACGACAAAGGTACGCGCACATTCAGTGTATTTCCTACACAGTCATAACCGGCCATGGATTCGCGGTATTTTTGTCATGTTGTAGTAATCATATATGAATACCATACTCATATATATTGTATCTCATAAAATATTGTAATATCCTCGATTCAATGTTATCACAAATGTTAGCCGATGTATTCATTCACACCTCAACACCTATTTAAATGTATGTAGTTAGCAGAGAATTGTCTAATACCCCCTCAAACTCTTCAAAAAAAAAGCTATCCGCCAAACTAACGCTATTTAGTTTATAATCTTTTGTTTGATAGTAATTATTCGAAAATGGGAGAGTTTATCAACATATAAAAAAGCTTTCGACGTAGTATCAGGCCCTTTGTACACGGGACGGTTTCTTTACGGTATAAACCGTGCCGTAGGCAAAACGTGCCCGTCAAGCTTCCATAGTGATCCAAACAATACTGACGACCGTGCCTACACACGACGAATAAACCGTATTTTCCACGGTAAGGCCGGATTTACATTACTGTGTTGTGTCGTGTCGCCTTCTGACGCAGTTTTAGCCAATCAAAACTCGTTGTGATTTGACGTAGTATTGGATATATTCGTTTGGTTGGTGTATTCCGCGTCACGACACAACACAACACAGAAATGAGCCGGTGGCTTAAGAAGAACCTGTACAAAGGACCTTACGATCAAAATTATATAACCTCGAATATAATTTCCAAATTAAAATCCAAATTTGATAAATTAACTATTTGTTTTCTATTAATCAAATCAAATTTTATTCGAAAACATCCATCGGGTTCTTACTAACTTCAACTATATCCGTCGACCCTGCTTACCTATCTCCTTTGGTGACCGTACAAAACAACTATGAAATTGACTGTTAGAATCAATAAAACAGTAACATCGTATACTTACTTTAAAATATACATTCTTCATTTTGGAGTAAGAGAAGCCAATGGTCAAAATTACAGGACGCTCCCTACATTTTGGACATTGACTTTTAATCTTACGGATAGGGTTATGATCATGTATAAATTTGTGGCGATTCGATTTATTACTAACAAACAAAGCAATGTGTACCGATGCTTCCCGTAAGTATTATAAAATTGTGTTATTAATTTATGAGTAGAATAACGTTTTAGTAAAGATTTTATCTGTTAATAATGTTGTATTAATAAATTCAAATATTTTTTTCTGTAGCAACGTCACTTGTAAAAATATGTTCTGTAGCAACGTCATTTGCCTATATTTAGTTGGGATGACTGTTCTTGATGTTTCAAACCAATGTATATAAATACGTAGTTCCAAATGAAATGATACATACGTTTCTTCTTAATGTTATTGTGTTCAATATTTGAGAGAAGGAAGCGCACACGCATGATACGGCATTATGAGGACTTGGAAATAAAAATTTGATTCCGTCACCATTTTTGTTTTCTTTTTGTACCTAGTAATAATTTTCACCCGATCACGGCAGAGGAAGGACTTACGATTTTCACTGGCTATGATATAATAATATAAGAGCCGAAGAAGATTTCACTAAATTTTGGAAGTCCACTAGTAAACTCGATGTTAAGCCTCCCTGCGAATGTTGACGGCCGAAATGACCCAGAAGGTATAGCTATTTTGTTCATGGAGCACTTTAAGGTACGCTCTCCTTTGGGTCCTTCGACCACTATGCCGCGCCATATTATTGGTGAATAACAGTTCAACAACATTCATTGCGTTATTTACGTTGTTGAGCAGACACGACATGACACATTTTTTGAACATATGAAGCAATGGATTAGCAATATCCTTCAAAATGATTCAGATGGAGATTGATTGTGTGTTATGCAATTAGGATGCCGGACAGGAGACGTATCAGATAAGGGAAATTATCGCCCGATCTCTCTTGCGACAACTGTAGCAAAACTGTTGGATAGTGTGCTTGAGTCTTGTCTGGGTGAGTACATAAACATACATTACGCACAGTTTGGGTTTAGACCTGGACTGTCAACTGAAAGCGCGATTCTGGCTCTCAAGCACACTGTCCAATACTATACGGAACGGAAGACTCCGGAGTATACGCCTGTTTTTTGGATCTCTCCAAAGCCTTCGATCTCGTTTCGTATGAAGTGCTTTGGAGGCAGATGGGGGATAGGGGTATGCCGGCGGGACTGTTGAAAATATTTCAACTCTGGTATTCGAATCAGACTAATTGTGTTAGGTGGGCAAATTGCCTCTCAGAGTCATACAGGTTGGAGTGCGGAGTGAGACAGAGGGGATTGTCCTCTCCAACCTGTATGTAAATGACCTCATAGTCGAGCTTAGCGGCATGCGTGTCGGTTGCCTTACTATTTTAGTGGACACAAGCGTGTCCACTAAAATAGTTAAACGTAAGTGTAAACCAAAATAGTTCTGGTAAAAGTGCTTATTTAATGTAAATTACTGAAGTGGCAAGGGTAAAGAAAGGTCCACTTTAGATGCCCGGTCAAATAGAAAAGGTCTGTATAGAGTAGTTGACAAAAAGGGTTTAAGGGTACAAAAGCTTGCGGGGTGAGACTAATATACCATACCATGCTACAGTCTTTACTCAATTATTGACGTGAAAACGTCTTTTCGCTCAATTTACTTGGTAGTAAGTAAAATATTAGTTGAGGGAACAGTCGGGTAAAAAGTGAGTATTTTTATCGTGGTTGTGGGTAATAATAGACGATTCATTATACTAGCAACCTTTTCTGTTGCGAACCCCTTGGTTGTGGTAAACTTTTTAGTAAATTTTTGATTTGAATGTTGTTCGTTTCTTTTTTGCTTTTACTTGTATTACCATCACACCACCAACCATATATATGTATACAGCACTGCGATTCTGTAACCATCTCACCGTAAAAAATTAGGTGAAGTGAGCGGTCATTCCAACTAATGCTAGGGATTGACACTATTGACAGCTCACTCTAAGCTCACTTCACCTAACTTTTCACGGTGACATTTTTACAGAATCGATCGGCAGTTCATTTTCATCGCCTTCACTGTCAGTGATGGCTGATTTTTTAAATCTGATAAATTTTATTTGATGAATAGATATAACAGTTTCGCATATTTTCTATACAAAAGCTGTCAAAACGCAATATGATGAATTATTATAATGATGAATTTCGGGAAGAGCACCAATCATTGGCTTTGGGCAAGGTTGGAGGCAGTGAGGGTAAGGCTTTGGGCAAGGTTCGAGGCAGGGACTGTAATACCCTGTCTAAAATTAGACTGCGCCGACGTTTTAAATGCCGATGCCGGAGGACTATGGATTGACATAGTCATAGGGCGGGTGTGGTCGCATGAGAGTTGGAAAACAACAAATACACCATTTATTTTGTTTGTAGTAGGTATTATAACCAGTACAGAAGCTGGACGAAGGCAAAGCTCCGCCAAATCAAGCAGGACCTAACAAAAACTGGTGATGGGCCAGGAGCGTTCGACACATCTTGTGATTCCACACTCGATGGTTTTACTAATAGTTATTTAAGAGTTCCGTTATCTAGCGTCCAAGTCAGTCATCAAGTCCTCGTCATCAGGTAAAATGAACAGTAGGTACTCGTTGAGACACAAGTAGCCACTAGGGTTCCGTTATCTAGCGTCCAGGCGTAGCCGCCAATACCTCTAAAAGCTATTCATGTCCTGAATTCCCAGCAGATCATTAGCAATTCCTTTAATTTTCGTTAAATGGTTACACATAATAGTTTAATCACCTACAATTATTCATTTCATAACAATCATATTTGGTGTAAACATTGGTGGACCATTTTACGAATTTCCTAAAACTGTCAAACAGGTAAATTGCGTGATATGAATTGCACACAGATCATATTATGAATTGTCAGTTTGTGACCATTTTACGATTTTTAATATGATTCATATTGTTATCCTATTATGATTCTGCCAAAGTGGCCTTTTTAGGCCCCCAGGTCTATCATATGACCAGCACGATGGTAGGTACATAGGTACTATATTATTTTGCTATCATCGGAATGTTGCACTTGGGCGGTTTTAAATAAAGTTGAGTTACGCAACGCTCCAACCTTCTAGTTTGCTTTGACTTTACCAACGCTTCTAAACTTAGCTGAAACTCAACCATAAGTCTAAACAAATCAAACAACTTTTCAAGAGGGTTGATGTTGGTAAGTATGTCGTAATAGCTAGCTAACTAAAGATGTTATTTTGGTACCTATTATATTATGTTGATTTCGAGTAGAGTCGAGTTGCGCAACGACCCTTCTTGTGACTTCGCGTTGACGTCACAACTACTTCTAAACTTAGCTGAAAACCATCACAGTCTGTAGAAATCAGAAAACTTTTAAAAAGGGGTTGATTTGGACGTCATTAGCAACATCAATCGTCTTGCAATACTCTCTGATGCGTTCAAACATTTTTATTTTCAACCAAGTTTAGACGACAAAGTTATAGGACGCATGAAGGAGGATTGTTGCGTAACGCTCTAACCCCCCAGTTGATTCATAAAGAACAATATTCTAAGTAAACGTAGATTCAACAGTGAAGAAATCAGAAAACATTTCGAGATTAAAATTATATTAGTTAATCAAATCTCCCATTTGATTAACTAATATAATTTTAATATATTAGTTAGCTAGATGTTACGACATATTTTTTTTAAATATTTGACTTAATTTCAAGTCACTTTTCACTGCGTGTTCCAGTTTCACCTGTGACTTTGATTGTTGGAGGTTGTATACCTACATGACAGTTTTAAGTTTCGAGTAAAACTGTTTAGATCCTGTCACTAAGGGCTTATTTTTGCTTGCCTCGGTTGGTCCGTGGATGGGTGACCATTTTCACATACCAAGACCCCTCCGTGCCTCGGAAAGCACGTTAAGCCGTTGGTCCCGGCTGTCATTGGTGGATCTTTGACAGTCGTTACGGGTCGTCAGTAGCCCGAAATTCTGACAACCAGTCTTACCAAGGGGTACCGTATTACCCAGTAACTGGGTTGTGGAGGTCAGATAGGCAGTCGCTCCATGTAAAATACTGGTATTCAGCTGCATCCAGTTAGATTGGACGCCGTACGTACGACCGTAGTTGGGAACAGGCTAGGCAGATGATGAGTTGGCAGTGTATCTTTCATTACCTAAAGGGGGAAAGTTGAAGCGGGTCCTGGAGGGTACCCTAAATATTGATGCCACCAAGTTTTATTCAAAGGGAACATTAAGTTCTTTTCAAAAGTAAGTAAAATAGCATTTCGAAAAGTTGTAGTTAGATTTTTCATGAGTTTGCTTCACTTAGGGAGATTTGACCCTTATGATATGATTAAGTTGGACCCTTTCGGATGGTGAAATAAACATGCAGGATATTCTCTCTTCGCATTTGAGTTGGTTTGATACCTGGATCAAGCAAGCGACTTTTCAAAAAGGTTTTAATATAGTCTTCATTTCTTAATGAGAATAGAATGGTCAACATAGTCGAAGGCTTTGCTTAGTTCGGGATGGGTTTATACGATAAGAAATAAAACACTAATGATTGATTTATTAACATTTTATTACGGTTGATTATAGTAAAACTAAGTTTACATATCAGCATATAAATAGTTTCCGGAGCGAAGCAGCGTGTCGGTTATGTCCATTGGTCCAATATACTTTCGTATCGCTGGCATTTTGCTTGCGTGAGTAAGTTTACTCCTTTATGTTAATCGGTCCTCTTTTTGTTATATATTAATCATTAGAGTCAAAAGTTTCTACGCTTTCCCATTTATCAAGGTGGTACAACGTCTACGATTCCCTTCCTTCCTTCGAAAGTGTCTATTCATTCTCTGAACGTCTCGTATGTGGCCATCATCTTTTATAACATTCTGACCAGGTGTTATCCTACTTTTACAGGAATGAATTGTTTCAAACAATTATTTCCTGCTCTACTACCATTTCCCTTCTTATCATAATAACCGGTGCTGCTGCGATCCGGAGAGGCGACAGCAGAAACAGACAAATTATAATCTAAATTATATTGATAGTGTGCATTAATACTTTACGACTATGGTTTCAAAGATTCGGCCAGGAAGTAAAAAAGAGAGAGGTTTTACATAACGCAGTTCGTTAGGAATGGCAATTTTGGAATGCATGTAAAAATATTTCGAAAGGAGAATTTGTTTAACAAAGAAATATATAAATAGACAAAAAACTAAAATCGGCCATAGTCGAAAAAGCAGATAACTTATATATTAACTTATGGCATACTTATCGTTAATTAAATACTTAAAAACTAAAGAAACCTAAAAAACGTAGAGATCCATAATTGTAGGCAAAATAACGTATACTCTTATGTATTCTAAAATAGGAATGTAAGCATTGCAAGACAGAGATACATTATGATAATGTCTAGCTGAACCACGAAATATTGAAAATTACAATGCTGTAATTTTTTTTTGCTCATCGTCACTCCTGGCACTGTGTAACCTAACCGGTAGATTACGTCATTCTAATATTAGTTGGTTATAATGATAAAGCTAGAAATTATTATTCTGTACCTGGACAACTACGGAGCGGAAATATTATGTGGAGATTGTGTTAGGAGTATTCTCGGGTGTTCAGTGTTCATGCACGCTCATGCACGCACATGGCAGCCGGTCAGCCAGTGCGGCTGCTAGTCAAAGAGCGCGATGTTATGCTAGGCTCTTGTTTACGTCCTTATGAAGTTTAGTAGTGTACTACGGTTCGTCAGTGGAGGTCTTTTGGCTGACACAACGGCTTGATTAATAGGATGTCGTATACATGTGTATCAGTTTTAAAAGACGCTACGATTAGTTCACCGCAATACAGTAGGTGGAACATGACTGTAGTTTCTTCACAACATTTGTACTCACACAATACCATCTCCAGCAAATATTTCTTCTCGACTCTGTGTCCGTGTAATATACACTCACGGACAGCAGAATCTACCCTTAAATATAAGTTATATATAAGCAGTGCTTGGATAACTCGGTTAAATATGGGGAACATCGATTCGGCGCTTTAAAATACACCAGCTCGATCTCCACTCAAGGCTAAGGGAAACCAACCTTAAATAACTAAAAGTGTGCGACTAAACTGGTATTAACAATCCCCACTGTCCCCTGCCTTCAATGTAGGTAAACCATTCAATGTATTTTAAAGCTTAGAGCTAACTGTGTGCATAGCAGCTTGGACATCTGAAACCATTTTGAAATGTTATTGTCGTCTGATGGTACGGTGTGCTTATTTTCGTTCCGCATATGAATTTCGCAAAGATGTAGGTGTTGGTGGAGACAGCTCGCAGTTTGCATTGCTCGAATTCACTTATATGACAATCAGCTGTTGGATCGCTTTCTATCGATCGAGCTGTATGGCGTGTGACTGGAAAAGCCATCAGGGTCTGATAATAGACCGTTGTAAGTATGTCAGTGTAGGTTCAGAATATTCCAAAATGTTTAATTACCAAAATGATACTGTCATTGGTGGTCGGTGACTCTGCTGACTGTATGACTTCAGGTTGATTTAAGTTTGCCAACTACGGTTGCACACAGTCTGCCCTACGCTTAACATTTTAATACTTATCTAAATGTATAATCATCTTAACAATACTATTATTATTTAAGACTTACATCATAATCCTTCGTATCAACAATTTATAATTAAAATTTCAAGAACTATCTATGAAAATAATGAAGAGAAATACCAAAATAAAAAGTTTGAGCGTCATAACTTTGGTAGCAAATCCAAAAAGGTGATGGAAAAGTAAACATTCCTGAAATTAATTTAGATTCGGACTGGTCCTGGAGTGGTGAAAAAAGAGGTGGTAACTGGTACAAGAAGTGTTCCGATCAAGTTAACGGCAGATGATAGTAGTTACAAAGACTCCTTCAGTGGTTTCATACCGTGAAACTCGGTTTATGTAATGTTGACTGGCCATTTAAGAACAGTTGCCGAATGTTGGTAGGTATAGGTACCAGTTAAGAAACTAAGGTGCATCACGAGAACGAAGGAGTCCATACTAGAGGAACTCAACATCACCAAGCGGCTATCAACAATATGCCAGGAGCATGTCCTCAGCTTTTTAGGACATATTACGCATTCATCTAAGCATTGTCTGGAAAGGCTCATGATAATGGGCCGGGTGGAAGGAAAACGCTCTCAATGGAGCACCGGCAAGTTGGTCAGACGCGCTAAAGAAGGATGTTGGAGGCAGCGTGTGCCAACCGGTCCACGCTGCAGAAGACCGGATAGGTAACTCGGAGACGCGTCGTATTTAGTCGTGATCCGCGTCATCGAGGACAAACAAAAAGAAACCATCGCTTTGTAAGGAGAGCTTGTCATGGATGTTAAGTGTACCCAAGAGTACATTAGCTTGATGTCATGTTAGAGTATCATCTCTTTCCCGCATTTACAGCCTTTTATTCTGACGTGATATTGATAAGTAGGAGTCGAATTTGCGCAGTATCTTTCGCAACGTATCACCAAGGAGTCAGAATGAAAACACAGAGGATTTTTCGATCTATGTAAACCCAATGCTGATAGAAAAATGGACTGCATTGCAGGTTACACCACCCAAGCCAACAGCCCCAAATGGTAATTATAATGTGTCTGATAGAAGGAGCACATTAATACTAACAGTAATTGTTTGCTTAATGCGTGATTACACAGAACATACCTAAATCCTATTAAATAGAAGAGAGTTATTTGGTATCATCTCTATTTGAATACGGGATGTGGCTGTTGTAGTCCCGGTTAGAATGCGCGTGATTTAGAGCTAAGACACTCGTCATGTTCGTAGCGATGTTAAGTTTTTTGTCTATAGTGCCTTTCTACACGGTATTGCCGGTAAGTGGTAAGTACGTACACACTTCGCTACCTGGTATCTGGCACCAATTAACCGGGAATTGGAGCGTGTGAGAGCCCAGTTTTCGCTGCTATGTTCGGTCATAAATTATTTTGCAGTTGTCAGCGACGCCGATTTTTGTCGACTGTTGTAAGCTATGTCACGCGCATTCTAAGTAAGCCTCTAGTCCCTTAGACGTGGGGGGTTCCCCTAGTCATGAAGACTGGCTAAAGTCTCATAGGCTTACGTTGAGCCATGTCTAATAGTTCAGGTGCCAACTGAGATCACTCATATTGTCAAGTCCCGTAGTCAGTTACAATTCATATTCTCCCTCGAGAAGAATATTGAACATAATCATAATTCATTGTCAGTTTTAACTCATATCAGCTGTTACGACCGTTAACAACTTAATTACAAATCAATTCATTTCAAGTTGAGTACACCTCGACTTGAAAAAGCCAACAATTACTAGTAATTTATCAACATCAACAAATTCTAATCATTACAGGTACGGCCAAACCGCCAGGGCGCCGGCGTCCGGCGTCCAGCGTTCTAGGTGGCGTTCAGTTGTTTATTATGAACTTATAGGTACGGGTTCACACCCGTTCCGTGATCGTCACGGCGTCCTGGCGTTTGGCGGTACCTAAGGCCTTACCAATTTTACCATAACTTTAGTTATCCAAAGAGAATTTTTCCCTGAGTTATTCCCTGACAAAATACTTAACCTAAATACATAATAAAGTAATAACTACTTGCGTAATTAAGTATAACATGTAAGAAAAGTGACTTTATATTTTGTATTTTTTAAACTTAATTTTAAATTAACCCTGTTTTTGTCTCATCTGTAGAGCAAATGTATAAAAAGCGACTAGTAGTAAAGTAGCTATTAAAATAATATTTGATGTATACTTGAGACCTGCCAGCATATCTACAGTAGGCAACGTTTACACTTTACAAGTTGGTTATTGTAAAGTATCGTACAATGAAATACTACACCTAACTAAAAATATTGGTATTAAGCCAAATGATATAATAATATTTACTAAATAAATATATAAATACTGAAGAGTTCTAATAATATATTAAGTTTATAGTTAAACCATTACTTAAAATATCACATTTTTAAGAATAATATTACATAGAGTTCGAAATAAACTAAAAATGACTAGAAGATTAAATGATTAAGTAATTAATAAAATAAGAAAGGATCAATAAAGATAATTAATGAAAATAAATTGTTCATATTTCATAAAAATAATTATGTTACATAAAATTAGATATTTGGGATGGGATTGTAGGATAGTCCGATTCTTTGCATGGGAGTCGGATACGAATCGGGGGTCTTACCGTACCGCCGCATCCAAGAGAAATTCTTGTTTACTTCACTCATCCAATGCAATATAATGTTGATGTTACTTTGGCTTTGTCTAAAGCCGGACATTACAGCCCAATTCCAGGGGCCTTACCACGAGCTCTTATAGCAGGGCTGAAGTTGAACTGTACTGCTTTTTTGTACTAAGTATGACGTCTTATAAGACCTGCTAATTAGACGTCATAGTACAATAAAGCAGTGCAGTTCAACTTCTGCCCTGCTATAAGAGCTTGTGGTAAGGCCCCTGAAGTGTGTCAAAGTAATGGGAGGACCGTCTTTTGAAGTCAATACCAAATTGACAAGGAGAAGTCGGTAGCGGAGTGAGACCGGTCTTGTTATATAAAATTATATGATACTGATACACAATAAATAAACAAAATTGGAATAAATACTAAATATAAATATTCAACAACGTTTGAACTGCATAAAAATATTCTGTAACAATAAACAGGTGAAAATGGATATAAAAATAAGAAAGGTATCGTAAGTTCTTTGAAGTTACTATTTTGTAGGCGACCGCAGACCGCAAACAGCAGTGGTCTGTTACTGCAGTTTTGCGGCTTGACCGCAGCTGTCTGCGGTCTGCGGTTGCCTTCAAAATTGTACCTACCTTAACTTAGGGCAATACATGAGTTACAAAATAGGTACAACTATCTGTTGGTGGGTATATACAAACTACGAAAAATTTTGATAACAGGAGAAAAATTTTGGTTAACAATAAATAAATATCGTAGAAATTCATTAGGTGATATGTTTAGATATTATTTTAGAACTTGGAATAAAAAATATAGAGATAGGTAAATTTTTAGAGACTCCCGTACGTAGAATTGAGACAAACACTGTTCAAGTACCTATATGAATTTTATACTTGTATATCTTAAGTGTTATGGTAAAAAGTGATGAATTTTTATTATATTATCATCAGATATGTTTATTAACGTCCTGTATTTGGTGATATTGAAGTGAAATGCCGATCATTCGATAAACGTACGGGATAAACGTTAAACTCATTAGAACAGGTTATATAATATACTACATATTATAAGGATGCATGTATAAAGATGATTTATATAATTTATAGGTATATCACTAATATAAATATGTGTCTACAGTAAATAGCCAAGAAGTATAATAAATCGGTAAATATGCACAGTCGGTGACCCGAGGTAACTATCCACCTCACCAGGTAAATTGCTAGGTAGGGTGGATTTTTATCTCGGGTCACCGTCTGCACATAAACTATGTTAAAGGAAGCATGTATTTGAAGTGTGTATGCGCATAGTCTGGAAATCATTGTTAATCAAACTGACACCCTACGTTAATTTGCCGTGTTATAGAACTGTCAAAGAATGACAGTTGTGATTTGAATGTTACCTACGGACAATTTAAGTTTGTAGTCAATTTACTTAACAATACATTTCCCTGGCTTCGATTCACGACAAAAATAAAGCGGAGACAATATCTTAGGTTAGATTGTAAGGTCTTCGACAGATCTTATGTTAAAGATTACATAACGCCGTAAAAAGTCATCGCTAGGCTTTACGAAGTTCCCGTGAAGATAATTATTATGATCACATTAGATTTGACAAAGAAGTTGTAAAATAAACAAACATCACCGGTTTCTATTGAATTTGCAAAGTTATGTGTGAAAATAAAATGTTGAGTGAGGAACAAGGTTGTAAGAGGCGTACATGTTAGTAAAAATACTTTAGTAAGAAAGTGGTGCGAGCGAGGAGATTAGTCCCAGTTTCCGTAGGCAGCGTCAGGGTACGCCCATGGAGGTCGGCTGATGGAACTCGCCACGGTGGTGGTCCGGTTTGTACGCGGGTCGTAACTGAAATTGTTAAGATCCTTTTTAGTACACAATGAAATCCTTGTAGAAGAGAGGTTCTGCGGTGTATTCTGTAAAACTCACTTCGAACTTCAAGGGTGGACCTTGAAGTTCGAAGTGAGTTTTGAAGTCCCTGAGTTTTAGATTCCCTAGGCATAAAGTCCATAGTTTCGGCCAATGTTACGGGCGTTTCGTACTCCTTATCACATACGGACATATTAAGATTAGTTCGGGGACCGATCTAAGAATGAATGACAATTTGATTTGACAGACGTCCTTACTCCCGATGTGTTTCTGCCCGACCGAAAAATTGAATTTGACACTTGTTATTACGGAACATCTACTTTCGGACGAGCCCGTAAACTTGCTGACGGTCTCAAAGAGTAGACCCGCTCACTCGAGCCACTGTACACAAATCGAAAGCGAACTCACTTTTTTTTGGAACCAAGTTTATTATCGCAAGTGACTACTCTGCGAATGAGAGCTAGACCGCAAAAGTGTAACAATTTGTGCAAAAGCGAAAGGAACTTCATTTCAACTGGTAATCTCAATCTGAATAATTCTGAACAATATTGCTAATCCATGCTTCATGTTTGAAAAATTTGTTTGCTCAACAACGTAAATAACGCAATGTATGTTTTTGAACTGTCAAAATTAAACCCATTGCTACTGATAGATATAAGAAATAAATAAGAATAATGTATAAAGAAATTATGTAACAAATACTTCTTTATATCCCTGTAAATTTCCCCATTCAGTAAACCGTTTTTTGACAGATAGAACTAGTGGTTGCAGCAACACACAATACATTGATTGATACACGTGCGGTATTATAATGTCTGTAAGAAGCCATAAATAAGATAATTCAATAAGATAAGGCAGTTTATATATTTATTTTATTTACCTTATTATTAAATTTACCTTTTACGTAATCTGGAATATGTACATTCTAAGACAGCTGACAAAAAACGGTTAACCTAGTGGACAGGGTATATTGAGGGTTTAAAAGCTTATATCATTAATAATCTAAAGTACCTACCTACAACCAATCACGCACTTTATTAAAACGATTAGATAATGAGAGTGTTTGACATCTTAGTTATTTAAAATCTTTTTACTGTTAAAAAAAACTATTTTTTAAAACTATGAAAAGTATTGAATAATAATTACACTAGTAACGGCCCCGACTGACGAGCTCGAGTGTCGTAAGTCATGGGATCGAACTCAGGCAGGCAATTTTCTTTATGTTATTTACATACCTATTTCATCAAAACGGCTACGGAAAACATTGTGAGGAAACCGGTATGTCCTAGAACTAAACATTCGATGACATGTGACATCTTCCACCAACCCGCAATGGCCGCGCGTGGTGGAATATGGCCCGGCCCAGTGGCCCACTCCCTCTCACAGAGAGCAGCAGTGGCAACATCATAGGCTGATTATAAAATGTCTGCTTGGAGTAAGAATCGTTAAAAAACCAATAAACAGGGAAACCGTGTAATGTCCATTAAGGCGCGGTAAGAAGCAAATTTTTAGGTAATTGACCAAAGCGCATCGCGGCAACAAAACAAGTTGAATCGAATGACCACCAAAATAAAAGTTAGTTTGCAGTTTTAGGGCTAATTTTTCAATCGACAGGTAATTTTAATTCATAGAATAAAATTGAAGTCTGACAGATTATGTATGGAAGAACTGTCAAAAATTTTAAATTATTCCACGGATAAAATTATCTGGCGTTGAAAAAATCATCCCTTAGTTAAATAAACATACAGTTCAGTGGATTAATTTTAAGGTATTTCTTTAGTTGGTTGAATTCCCTTTATTATCCTTTATAAAATATGATAGTTTACGCAAAAAATTTAGACTTATGCCACGAAAAATACTTTGAGCTCTGTTTTACGATTGTTTTATCATAATACTAATATTTTGGAAGTCTTTTCTGCACCCGTTGGACGCGAGAAGCACAGAACCGGTCGAATTGGAGGTGCTTGGGGGAGGCCTATGGCCAGCAATGGACGTCTTTCGGCTGAAATGATGATGATGAAGTCTTTTCTTTGAACATTTTCACACTAAACACCTAACTCTGCAAACAATAAGCTTAACTCTGCGACAAAAAACTGAGCGTTTTACGGTGTCCTATGTTTAGGCAGCGCCTTAAGTTAAGTTTTCTTGATCTTTTCGCAAAGAGAAACCTTCCACTAAATAATTTTGAACTCGTTAGCCTGTTTATAGATGTCAAACACTCCATACTGAATTTATTGATGACATGAATAAAAAGTTTTAGTAAAAGTGTTTTTATTTTGGAACAAATTTACATAATTACTATGAAAACAATGATGGTTACAAACGCTAAAGACAATGTTTTAAAAATTGGTAGGATGAATCAATATTTAAAATACCTACCTACTGTTCGGCGGAAATATCTGTGGACCTTAAATATCCTCCTGCCTATAAGGCGGTGGCAGAAATATCTTGTCAACGAAGTCGAAACTTTAAGGCTGACTCACATTTGAGCGGGCCGCACCGCAACGCAAAAATCCTCCTACTTCTAAATCACTTTCGTACATTTTGTTTGAACCATCGCACTCTACAGCGCTTTTTAGGGTTCCGTAATAAATACTTAATAGGGTGCCAACGAGATCCTATTACCAAGCCGTTGGTTGTCTGTCGGTCGTCTTTCTGTATCTCATGAAAAGTAATAAGTAGACACTAGACAGTTGTAATTTCACAGAGTGTGTATGTCTAATACCGGTACGCAAAATACGCGCATTGTCGTGGAGTTGCGGACACCAGCCCGTATTGCCTATGTCTATTGCCGCTATAATAACAAAATAAAGTTAAAAATTAAAGGAATACAAGAAACTGTTTCCTCGGCGTTTTTTGCCTTGTGGTACGGAACCGTTTTCTCGGTTTTTTTAAACAACATGTGCTGCGCAGCTGCGCTGCGGCCCGCCATCACTTTATGTAAGTGTATTAGGATATAACTACATTTCGAGCACTTTGGAAATTCAGTCATTGTTCTTTCAGAAAAGTCAGGTCTACAGATATTTTCTTCGCGTTCTGAACACCCCTGATAGATATCCAGGGACCGTATTTTGAAGTGTTAAAGCTATCATTGTTCCCTTGGGAAAAGAGGATGATGCAATCCGTCCAATACAGGGAGGCAGGGACATCGACGCGCAAACTGTAACCAAGATTTCAGCACATGATTCCAGCCCCCTAGCGTGGAATTTCTTGTTCAATTATAAAAAAAAAGTCAGCTGTTTCATGCAAAAGTGCAATATTTACACGGTCAAAATGTATGGAACAGCTAATTTTGTTTTTATAACCGACGAAACATCAAAGCAAAGGGTTTCAGCATGCATGTACTGAATCCTTGACAACAGGTGGCGCGTCCCTGCCACCCTTTATAGTTCCATCGCTCCCTGGTGACGTCATGCTAGCAGTAACACGTCATAACACGGTCCTACGGCAGTACTTACACAGTTTCTACTTGACGGAACGTCGACGGATTGTAAGTGGGAGGCTGCACTTGTGGTTGCATTCTGTTGGTTTCCGAGGACGGGGTTGAAAGACCACTTGACGATCCTACTGGTTGCAAGTTAGATTCATGCCACGTTAGTAAAGCATTGTCATACCTGGAAAATGGTGTTAGTTGGTACGGGGTGCAAAAGAGTTAGAAATCTAAAACTAAGTTCTAAATGTTATTTCTATCGATTGATTCTACTTAAAATAGTTGATGGATACTTTTGAAGAGTAATATGGTGCTAGATGGGTGTTGTGACTGTTCTTTGCATTCCGGTACTCATTCACAAGGTCTAGTCTTCACTGTCTCGTGAAGCAGCGTGTAGGGCTTTACTCACATAAGTTACGTCAAGCGAGCGGTGTTTCTCATGAACAACGTCCCTCTCTCTCATACTATGTATGTGAAAAAAGCTTTACACACTCTATAAAGATGATTACAACCCATGATTCGCTAAAACTCCTATGTATCCTACAACATTATCTTCAAAATTAGGAAAAATTCGTTCTGTTTTCATAAAGATACTAACTCCATATTTCCATAGAGTCCTTCGTTGCCGTCTCCTTCGAAGATGTTGCGGTCGCCGGTGGGTCTCGACTGATACGGTGATGGTGGCGGGATGGTGGTGCGGTCCAGGGGGTTCGGTGCTGGCGGGGTTTCAGGGGTTGGGACAGGCGGGTTCGTCTCCAAAGTCGAGTTCTTGATGCCGTATTTGAAGTACATGAACATGCCTGGAATACACGGTGAAATTGCGATTAAGAAACTATTTTTGTTAAAGATGTGAACTTTTCAGTGATAGTTATATTGGTTTCAAAAACATTTAAATAAAATATCGGCTACCAATATCGGAATCAAGCCAAGCAACTGTGGTGATCAGAGAGAGTAACCGGTTACTGTCTCAAACCTCCCTAAAGCACGAAGTTACGGGCGGTTCCTATTCCGTATCACTTACGGATATCTAAGGGGCAATACTCGTAATTTTAAGAACGTTCACAGTCTGATCTCTGAGTGTGAATTTGTCAAAAATACCTCTAATTTCCCTCCATTTTTGACAAGTTTTTGACATTGATTGTCGCTGAGATGAGATTGCGACTAGATTTTAAACGTTTTTAATTACGGGAATTGGCCTTAAGTTAAGTTTGGTTTTCGAACTAAGAATGAATGACAACACGATTAGCAGTTGTCCCTACGCCGGATGTGTTTATGCCTGACCGACAAATTGACGGAATATATACTTTCGGTCGGGCCCATATCTTCGTTGACGGACTTATAGAACAGACCCCTTAATCCAAATGTCGAGGAAGAGCCTCCGAAGGTGTACGTTGTGGCACTTGGCTATTCTGCCATTGGCTGTGCCTAACGACTATCGGCACAATGATCGATGGGTCTTCATTAAAATGCCAATATCCTCGCGCGCCAAATTCAGAGACATGATTTATATTCTGTTAGTCGGCTATTGATAAACATCTTGACAATACCCAAAGGGGCTTCGTGAAAACTTTTCCAGAGTAAAAGCGATTACACTTTAAAACGAGTCGACACTTTTACTCTTAAAAGGCGTCTTTTTTCTGTTTATAATCTTTTTATAACTGTCCCAATAGACTAGTTTCACAAAAGTATTCTAGATATTTGAGTAGATTTTTATAACTTTATTGTAATTTGCCGACAAATTGCCGATAGTGGAACAAATATTTTAATATGAATTTCTAGACAAGTTACAATGAAACTTACCAAGTATCATCCAGACTGTGAATCGGACGAGGGTCAAGATGGAGAGGTTCAGGATCAGGTAGATGTTGACGATGATGGCGATGGTCGGCACGAAGGGCAGCCCAGGAGTGGTGTAGATCAGGGCGACACTGAAAAATTTCAACCAATACATTGATGTAAACAGTTCAGATTAACAATAAAGATTAATAGATAGAGGGGCTTGTGGCTAAGTAATAAAAGCCACAGGGTCGATCAACCAGGTTAAGCTACGCTTGCTGCGGTAGGTCCGTGGATGGGTGGCCATATTTATATACAAAGACCCCTCCATACCTGGGTAAGCATATTATATCATGCACATTACATCTTTGACAGCCGTTACGTGTCGTCAGAAGCCCGAAAGTCTGACAACCAGTCTTAATAAGGGGTATCGTATTACCCAGTAACTGGGTTCTGAAGGTCAGATAGGCAGTCGCTCTATATAAAATACAGCGGTTATTCAGCTGCATCCGGTTAGACTAGAAGCCGACCCCAACATAGTTGGTAAAAGGCAGATGATAATAATGATTAAAAAAATGGAAAATATTCAAGTAAACTAGGTATTTTAAATAGTAATCTATTTTTTAAATCGATCGATGCTTTTAAAATTTAATTAATTAAAGCTTTCAAACAATTGAATTTAGCTAAAACGTTTTGATACAGAGAGACGAAAGTAGGTACTAATAAAATTCGTGTCACCAAAAGTGCGTGAAGAGCACATCTCCTGTCATCATCCCCGTTTAAAGCTGTCAGTTTCTATTCGTCATTTGTGTCATAGTGCGAGTTATCGAAGACACGCTTGGTTTATATCGACGGCCGCGAAGAATATACGGGCCTCTAAAAAGTTTAACGCAAAACTGTGATAATTACTAGAAGAAAGTTATATTTCTCTATTTTCTTACATTTAGTTAATAAGGCATTACCATGAAAAATGTTACGGCCAATTACGTTTAGATGTCTTTATCTATTTCGTACAAAAAAGTAAACTAAATGAGTCAACTGCTAAAATATATCCGCTTCTACGCGGGACTTCCTAATTGGTTAATTTAAATAATTTTAAATGTTATAAAACTGTTATTATTATTCTTTTGTATTTACATTATTGATTGCTATAATAAATAAAGGTATGTACCAAAATCATTTCCCTTATTTCACTTTTATTTATAACGCCGACGGGACTTATAAAAACCCTCAGTCCCCTTTAGTCCCACAATAATACGGCTATGTGACTGATATCTTTGTTTACAACAGGTAAACGCGCTGAATGTCCGAAGTATACGCGGACTAATGCGTATATAGTCCGTGTCGACTTCGTCACTTCGTGCAAGTGCAATATTTGTCAATAGTGTCAATCCTTAGCAAGGAATGATAGCTCACTTCACCTAAGTTTTCGCGGTGAGATTTTTACAGAACCGGCCGGAAGAAAGACATCAAAGAGGTCCACATTTCGCGTTCACGACGAAGATAAACTCTGTTTACATTGAAACAATCAATTTTCATGTATGATATGTATTAGGAACCTACCTAGTTCTAACGAACTGTGAATAAATTAGGTCTCTTATAAAAATCTTCATAGCGTGTTTTGTTGCATAGTAATTAAAAACTTGAATTATTATGCAAGAAAGTTAGCTAAGAAGTTTTTGCTGAAATAAGCTTTTAAATAAGTAACTATCCAGTCTAGGTTTAAGATTGGAATTTTTATTAGAACGTGATTAAAAGTTAATGTGGAACCGACAAGCAAATTGGAATTTAAAATATGACAAAGTCTTTTTAAGGGGTTGATCAAGACTGTTTTTATTGTGTAAGAAAACAGTTGTGTGGGGTCCAAGTGCTCATGGCTTGTCCAATGAAATCTCCAAACGGCTGGTTGACACTTCCCGTGACCCAATGGCTGGCTTTTACCTTGAGTACAGGCTGAGTATTTTCATTCAACGTGGCAATGCCGCCAGTCTCTTGGGTACATTACCAGTCGCCATATTTTAGATCGTTAATAATTTTAGTTCGGTTAGGATATTATATTTTTATTTTAATAGGTTTTTAGTTTGTAAGAAAACTGTAGGCCAATTCCCGTAATTAAAAACGTTAAATATCTAGTCACAATCTCATCTCACAGATAATAAAAATGTCAACAACTTGTCAAAAATGTAGGTATTTTAGAGATATTTTTGACAGATTGAGACTGTGAACGTTCTTAAAATTACGAGAATTGGCCCTCTGGTGTTAAATTATGTTATTGAATATAGTCTAGTTTTGGGTTAGGTAGATTAATATTATTACAGTATGTTATTACAGGATAACTGTTTCGTCTCAACTGTATACTGAAATGCAAACGATGTTTTAATAACAAGCCGTACGCCCGGGATTTCCCATCCGCAAATATTACGAACTTTCATACAATATTTGGTTAAATATTGGATGAAATCGGATAAATCTTCTCAGAAAGGGGTTCCTTTAGGAGATGATTATTCAAATATTCTTCCACGGTGCTCACCTCCTTTATATTTATAAGAAACTCTTGTGCTAAATTTCATGCTTTTAGCGAGCGAGTGAATTTAAGATTTTAATTAAGTAGAAAATAGGTCGTGTATCCGACAGGTTTTCGAAATTCCATACAAACTTTTATCCGATAAATAACTTCTTTAGCGAATGAATTTTCAAAATTCCTTCCTTATACCCTGTCCACTAGGTAAACCGTTTTTTGACAGATGGTATACGCATAACAATTATATTTTTTTGTCAAAACTTATCAGTTTTGTTTGTAGTTTTGACGTACGGTATTATAATGTCTGTAACAAGTCATATACTTAAATAAGATAGGTAAGGCAGCTAATGTATTTATTTTATTACGCATGTTAAAGTTAACTTTTACGTAATCTGGAATAGTTACGTTCTAAGGCAGCTGTCAAAAAATGGTTAACCTACTGGACAGGGTATAGTGCTCATCTTCGTTATAAAATAAACTGTTGAACAAAATTTCATGCTTCTAGACCCAGCGGTTTAGACTGTGTCAGCGAAAGATAAACTTACTAAAAAAATATCCTTACCGGTTCTGTGGTCTCCTTGAAATCATGAGCAAAATGGTAAAGATGGCCAGGATCAGCAGCATCATGGTAACGTTCGTGAAGGTGGAGGTGCCGGGGTTGCCGTACGCAGCGAACAGGTCAAAGAGGATGATCAGCAGATACATGATGCCCACTGATTTGATGACGAACATTCCTGGTGTGAGGAAAAAATCAATTGAAGCAGGAATTTAAAATATATAACATCACACCTATATTTCCCAAAGGTCTTGGCAGAGGTGTAGGTACTTAGAGTACACCCACATTTCGCCAGTAATGTTTAAGTCTCATGTAATAGCGGGCGAGCCTATTGCTATCAGGGTGCCCAAATCTAAGCTCTAAACCGCTACTGATAAATTCCAGATGATAAAATCCAATAACACTTTGTTCGACTCGGGTATCGAACCCAGAACCTCATGCTCACGAAATTTGCCTCCTAGGGCAAAGGTGTTATACCAACATTTCGTATCAGTTAAATTATACTGGCTGCTGACGTATAAAAAAACTGCCAATTAGCACTGTAAGCTTTATCCGAAAAAAAAAATAATAAAAAGGGAAAAATTTACACCGTTCAAAGGAATTCATACAAAAAATTTCGTATTGAAATGTGCTCGTTTAAAAGTTTAACCTGACACTCTCGATCACAAGCTCAAACGCTTTTCAATGCGATTTTAATAAAACGATGGCTTAAAAAGTTGAAACTGAAGCTGCGAATTTCATTTCCATTCACGTCCTTTGCAGTTACAGGGAAAAGTTTTATCATTGTTTAAAAGCGAACAACTTTAAAAAAAATGTATGAAATCCTGAACAATTCACGAGTCGTTGTCTTTTTGAAACTCGAAAAATTCTCATTTTACACTCGGATTATATTTGAGTTTTCTCATCCAGAAATAAGTCTTTGTTTTGGATTTTTTTAATAAAGCCTTCACTTGAAAATAATAACAGTCACCTACTCCTTTAGTCTTTCGCTATTCGAATTATGGCATCCGAGACGTTCATTGGCAGTCTTTACAAATTCGGGTGTCTTTGGAATGGGACGATAAAGATGGAGCATGTCCGAAGAGGTGTATTCAACATCGTCCATTTACACTTGTAGGTACGGTCACCAAAGGAGATAAGTAACCAGGGCCGTCGGATAAAGTTGAAGTTTGGCAAGAAACCGATGGATATTTTCGAATGAAATTTAATTTCATTAATAGAAAACAAACAATTTATTTACCAAATTAAATTTCATTCAAAAATATCCAACGGTTTCTTACTAAACTTCAACTATATCCGATGCCCTGGTTACTTATCTCTTTTGTCGACTGTACATAAGCATAACCAGCCTTCTCTCTATGAGAGGAAGTGGGCTGTAACCCACCATGCGGGTAGTACGGGCCAGTACGGGTTGGTGAATGTCACAAGTTTTCAAATTTTTGGTTCTAGGACATTCCGGTTTTCTCACGATGTTTACCTTCAACGTTTCGAGAGCAGTGGTCATGAAATAAATTACACAAAGTAAAAGGTCTGCCAGGGTTCCATCCCAAAGTTACCACTGGGCCACCAGTGCTTAACTTATACGTTAGCTAGAATTGCAGCATCCGAATTCACGCGATCTAAGACATAAACTTACCGCTCATCTCCGTAGCTGGTCCGCAGTCAACCCATGGGAACAGGCCAGGACACAGGTAGCTCATCGCATTCAGCTGACGGGACACGGCTGCGAGGAATCGGCTGCAAGCAGTGCTGTTGCCTGAAGAGCCGCCGCCAACTGCACATAGATGGTGCTGCTTTAATATTTTGCTTGTCGCGGCAAAGAAACTTGGACTTTCTGTCAATACTGTAATAAATCTGTTGCTATGCAACCCGTAAAGGTTTAACTTTAGATGTCGTCTAGTTGAAGCTGTAATGTTTTTTTTTTGTGTAAGTTCATTGCTTTACGTTTATACATTATATTTAGGTATTTTCTAGTGAAAGTGAAAACGGGCATAAATCTGCAAGGTTACTTTTCAGAAAGCCGGTCTTGTTAAGATAAATATTTACGGATCTAATCTAGCTACTTTCGTTGATTGTTAAAAGTACTTATACAGATGACTGGCACGACCTCTCCTTTCGGCACTTAATTAGTTATAACAACTTGCTCAATTCAAGATGGTTGAGTTGACAATTATTACTTGAACACGCAATGTCGAGGGTCAATTATGAATTTATCGACAAGCTATCGACTTTTCGTTTCTTTTCATTTAGTACTCTTCTCGTATTTGTAAGGAAATACTTATGATCATAGGATATACCAAAATAAAAAAAAACCTAAGCGCCTATATGATTTTGTAATTTTAAACTGATGACGACAGGAGCCGCGATTTAGCGCCGAGATGCGATTCAGTGTCACCGACCGACTGGTGCCGAGTATTCCCGATTCAGCGTCACCGATACGAGCGTTCAGGGGGCCTATTTTTAAGTCCGTCAACGAAGATACGGGCTCATCCGAAAGTAGTTGATCTGACAGAACAAGTGTCAAATTCAATTCTTTTCTGACGGCGAAATACATATCGTGAGTAGAGATAATTGTGACATCGTGTTTATTCATTCATTCCTATTTCTTTCCCCAAACTAATCAAGTATGTAGTAAGTGATACAGAGTAGGAAGCGCAAGTTACAAACGGCCGAAACTACGGATATACCACTGTTTTATTCACTATTCAGAAAGAGCGCAAAGTGAGCCTAAAGCAGTTTTGAGTTAAAAAAATTAGGTATACGTATTTACGAAATATTCTTAAATTCATGAGAAAACTATAAACATAATGTAAATGCCGATACCGACCTAATATCATTAAGTAGTAATATTGACATTATTGAAACACATTTTTCATATCGCAAGGGAAATTAAACTGGGGACGGGAACGAGAACTTTATATGTACAGAAAAGGACACAGTATTGTGAGACAGGTATATGGAAGGGAATTTATTTGTTGTTAGCTCAATAGTCTGAAAATACCAGACGATAAACATGAATTAGGCCCTTTGTACACGGCACGGTTTCTTTACGGTACGGTGTGGAAACCGTTCCATAGAAGAAACGTGTCTGTCAACCAGCTTCCATAGTGATCCATACAATACTGACGACCTTGCCTACACACGGCGAATAAACCGTAGTTTTTCACGACAAGAAAAACGTGAGTGTAGAAAGGTAAAAGGAAATAATTTGAATGTTTTAATATTATCGCTCGTTCAATTTTTTCCAACAAGGTAAAACCTAAAAAGTATCCCCTATTTTGCCCGGTTTTGCGTACGTCAAGCAAAACATATTCTGAGGCACAGTTTCCTTAGCAACCACTCTTTCACTATTCGTTTCTGAGTAGGCAACTATTAAACTTCAATATCTTCATTTTTGACAATATTGTCCTTGGTTTTTTAAGTTAAGTTCAGCGTCTGTCAATATTTTTTGAATTTTGTTGCTAGGAATCCTGTGAAGCTCTGTCCAAACTGAAGCGCATCCCACGCTTACGCTCCACTAACTTGGTGATCATTCTGGCGCGAATAGTCAAATTACTTCATAGACATTAAAGCAAAAAAAAAAAAAATCGATCCTATTTCAACACTATCGTCTTTCTTACTCTAACTCATAAATATTATCATTCACTATACGAGCCTGCCCTTACCATTTGGCTGAAATCCTTTCTTTGTCTGACTACTTTTCTTTTAGCCTTGTGTGGGATCACACATCTCACGTAATATTAGTAAAATACACGTACATAAATACAGTATTTATGAAGATCGTAATCACATAGTTTTTTTTTGCAAAAGTTTGGAAGCTGTTACAGTATTAATAATTAATTAGGTACCAGCATAACATTACAGATCGCTTGGCAATTAAAAGCAAATGGCAGTTACAGATTTTAGCGGGAAAAAATTGACAGAGCATGGGCATAAACTGATGGAACAATGTCTTACCGTAGTAGTTGTTCTCGTTGTTGGAGTTGACCAGGAAGGTGTCATCGCGGTACTCCTCACTCTCATCGCCAGGCAGGGTGTCATCCGAATCCGGAGAGCTGGAAACATTTGCAGTTCAGGAGCCAGTGTCAAAAGAAACTCAACTTTTTTCGAGACAGAATAGGAAGGCATGAATGTGGAAAAATAATCTCCAAATATGATGCAAAAGGATTATTTCTGTAATTTAAACATCGCCCCATTTCCACGGTGCTTTCTTACCTGTGGCATTCCTAGAATCAAATTAAAGCAACAACTGACTTGCATCTTCTAACTTATTGTATGCCACAGGCAATTAAATCGCGCCGTGTAAATCAGGTTTTATCTTTTGTGATTTGAGATTGCCAATGTTCATGTCTTGATAACAAATTTAAGAATCGGCGTTCGACCTTAAGGGAGGCGTAGCCACATAGCCGCGAAGCTAACACACACATATTTTATGACACATAAGGGTGCGGCCGGCCTTTCGCGGACGCACATTCGCAAGACATTCGCAGTTAGCTTATGTTACCTTCTGGTGACTCGACGGACCATGACGCGTTGGCTAGGTGGCATGATGTGGGTGGATGCGTGGGCCTGGAAATAATACACAATATTAGTCTGAATATTCAGTACCCTAATTGCGTACTCTTTCAATCACAATCTGAATCATTTTGAAGGATAATATTCTTAGAGAACTCTTCTCTTAGCACTTTTTTCAGTCACTCCACAATGATAAAGCATTGGAATATTCGGTTTAATATTCCATAGCTGGGTAGGTATCATATTCACAGGTACTGATAACCTCGACCTCTGAAAGCTTTTCCAATAAGTGCTGTTAAAATGATTGGGTTTTATCATTGTAATGAGCCAATCAGAACAGCATCTTATTTGCGTAATACACTATCAATCGCAATCCGAAAGATTTTGAAGAACATTGCTAATCCATTGCTTTATATGTTTGGATAATTCGTCTGCTCAGCAACGTGATTAACGTAATGAATGTCACTGAACTGTCAAAATGAAACGCATTGTTATTGTAAGTGTGTTACAAAATTACCCCTCTGGTCAGAACATCAGCCATATTGATTGGTACAGATCAATAGCAAAAGACATACATGAAGATCATAGATGAGTAGATACTAACGTTTTGATCAAGATTTGTTTCGAGTTGTTTTGCAGAAATTAGGTTAAACATGAAGTTATGGGTTGTGAATTCTCTTCAAAGCGATTACGCAATTAGGGTGCTCGTATCTGAACCCCCCTAGGAATCTTGAATAGCCTTACCAGGCCTTGCAGGTTTGCCTAGGTACAGTCACAAATGATGACATAAATATTAATGGATGATTCATGAAATCAGATATTATTGCCAAACTGTCCATAGTCATTATATTTATGGTCGTGACTTCAGTATCTGTAGAGTGGGGAATTCAATACACAATCAGCCTTTAACATTCCCAGATGTCACATGTCTTCGAATTTTCGGTTTTATGACATGCCGGTTTCCTCACGATGTTTTTTTCGCCGTTTTGAGAGCTGTGGTGATGAAATTAAATACACAAAGTACAGTGCCTGCCTAGGTTCGAACTCTCGACCTTACATCTCGAAGTCGGGGCCACTGGTACCACTGGGCTCAAACGACAATATATGACACTAAATTAAACTCTATATATCTAACTAATGGTGTTCCCAGTACAACTAAAAATTCAATAAAATATCCACATGATCATTCTACATAGGTGGTTTATTAGTAAAATGATCATTCTACATAGTTGGTTTATTCGTAAAATCCATAGCTGGCCCATCACTACCGACTTTTAAGATGTTTAATATGAGATGAGTTTTTAAATGTTCCTATGCACTAGTATTGACAGTGTTTTAATTTATTGCACCTACATACATCATACCTCCACAAACAATACTAGCACAATCGAACGGAATTCATACATTTTCGTTCCTGCCATTGTCTCAATGTACTGTTTCGTGGATCGGAATGTATTTTGCTATTCCTTGGCCTGAGAGTAGGTACAGACGCCAGCAGGTCAAGCTACCCGAAACTGTCAAATTTTCCCAATCAACCTTGAACCTTAATGTTTTAGCGATAAAGTTGAAAATCTATTAAAGAAATTCGACAGATTGTAGATTGTAGCTTGGTGTGCTGGATACAAGATGTTGTCGAACAAAGGCAAATCTAATGTTATTTCTGTATATTCGGAGTTGTTTCTTTTATATTAACTATGTATAGGTACATTGTTTGAAAACCTTTCGTAACGACACCCGAATGTTCTATCACTGCTTGTATACTTATCTTTTTGTTTATCGCGAAAACACAGTATTTTAAATTTTACAGACATAATTTTATATTTATTTATTTTTTATGACCTGCGTAAATTTTTTTTTGGGTTTTTCAATCTGGATTTTTTCAGTAACATTCAGTGTTTGGAATTTGTGCTCGCTTGAGGGCAATAGGATCGCCCTCTATTAAATAGGACTAAAACCTACTGGCGAAATGTGGTTTTGCTATAGTTACACCTCTGCCCAACCCTTCGGGAAAAAAAGGCGTGAAGTTATGTTATTTGTACATATAATTTTTTATGTGTGAAGTAATTTTTTTTCTACAACCCTTTAAGCCCTCGAAGAGTAGCTAGAGAAGCCTCATAATCCATCTCTTTAGAAATCTTGATTGAGTGCGGATCAAATGGCTTATGGCGATAAAGCTCTTTAGGTACACATTATTTGAACCACATGTGTTATACCTACAGGGTGTCGTTTTGCATCCTCGTCAAATTCAAGGAGGTAACTATGCTACTAATCCTCGATACGAATCAATAATAAAATAAGTAGGTATTTTTTTTTGTTTTCTAATTTTCGGAAATCGGCATGTGTGGGGTACGCATTTTAAAACGCGGCTTGTGTGAGACCGCACTGTAACTGCCCTTTTACACACAAATAAAAACGCGGCCGCTTATACGATACCATAACGCGAGTCTGCTCTTAGAAAGTGGTGTATTCTGAAATACTGTCAAACTTAAATAACTAAAAAAACTAATATGTATTCATTATTTACCAGGGAGAGTAATTTTTTTTTTTTTGCTTGGTGTCTTCACTAGTCGCCTAGCTTACTACACAGTAGGTTATGCCGACGACCTCGCAATCCTTGTTTCGGGGAAGGTGACGGGCACGATTTGCAACCTGACTCAGCAAGCGCTACGTATTGTAGAAAGATGGTGCAGGGAATTTGACCTATCAGTAAACTCCACTAAAACTGAATTAGTCATGTTCATCCAGAAACGAGTACTAGGCCCTTATCGCCTGCCAAAACTGTTCGATACTGAACTCCAGCTGACCAGCGAAGTCAAGTACCTCGGAGTCATACTAGACAGTAAGTTAAACTGGAGTAGTCATCTGGACAACAAACTAAACAGCGCCTGCATGACCTTTTGGCAGTGCAGAAGAATGATAGGTAAGAAGTGGGGCCTATCCCCTAAAATTATACTTTGGCTATACACCGCAATGATCCGCCCCATGATCACCTACGGGGCCGTGGTCTGGTGGCCCCGCACCAAGCTGGTTACAGCCTCCAACAAACTGCAACGCATGCAAAGACTAGCCTGCATGGCGACTACGGGCTGCATGAGGACTACTCCGACTGCAGCGGTTGAAGCCATACTAGGTTTACCACCGCTCCACCTATTCATACAACAGGAAGCGACAATGGCGGCAGTACGTCTAAATACACTTAATCTCTGGGGTAAGAGTGAAACACCACACACCACGTTGCTCGAGGGGCTCCACAAGGAGTTCCCCATTACGAAAGCAATAAACGATAGCCGGGTGCCCAAACAATTTATCTTTGATAAAAAATACAAGATCCAACTTCATGAGGATCGCCGATGCGAGGGGTTGTGCCCTGCAGAACTGCGTATCTTCACGGATGGATCCAAAACAGGTAGTGGTACGGGTGCTGGAATCTTCTTGGAGGACTTCAACATACACATAGCCACACCATTGGGGGTCCACAACACAGTGTTCCAGGCCGAATGCATGGGCATTTCCCTGGCTGCTTCAGCCATTATGGCCAGGGAAGTAAAGGAACACTCCATCCGCATACTCTCAGACAGCATGGCTGTTCTACAAGCGCTTAACAGCTATACAGCAGATTCTGGGCTAATATACGAGTGCCACCAGCGCCTCAACCAGGTGGGTAGCCTCAATAACATAACCATTCAATGGATCAAAGGACACAGCGGTTCGCTAGGTAACGATGCAGCCGATGAACTTGCCAGAAGGGGGTCGAGCATGGCACCAGTAGGACCTGAGCCCATCGCGCCACTCCCCTTCGGATACATACGTACTCTGGTAAGGAAACGCACCAGAGACCAACATGACAAACTTTGGACGGAGCTAGGCGAATGCAGGCAGGCCAAGGAAGCACTTCCCACAATTGATGGCCGCCTCACGAAACAGGTTCTCCGTCTAAATAAACTAAAGCTGCGTACAGTTACTGCAGCTTTAACTGGCCATGGGTCATTTAACAAACACCTCTATGTCATAGGAGTAACAGACAGTCCGCTGTGCAGGGCCTGCATGGAGGATGACGAGACAGCGGCGCATGTGCTGCTAAACTGCCCGGTGGTCGCTACGTACAGGGCAAAGTACTTCGGTAACCCAGGTACCTACGTGAGACGGTCAGTAACATCAAGGCGTTGCTGGCCTTCCTTGAGGAGCTGGGGTGGATCGAATGATCGATTTTCCCACACGGAAGCAAAATACGCGCATTGTCGTGGAGTTGCGGAGCCCGTTTTACCTAGTCGCCTAGCTTGAATCGAAAGATGTTAGGTCACTAGGCTCTATGCACTAAGCAAGCGTCAGTGCGTACGTAGTTTCAGGGCCGATTTTTCCAAACGGTTGGTTAACGTAACTTAAAAAGCCAAGGCCATAATTTTGTTTTTTGTAATTTGAAACAACGATTTTTTTTTGCTTTAACTTATCATACTATTCCTACAAGTTATTTTTCAATAAAATCGAAATAACGTAATAACTATGTAGGTACTTTATTTTGTTTGACATGTCATACCCGAACGGCAATTATTGCGCTAAAAAAATGATTGTCGTCTATTTTATTCTAGTTATATTTAATTAATGTAGAATCGGCAAAGTATATTTTTATTACATGTTGTTTGACGTGATCAGAACACTTTCAATATTCAAGGTTATATTTATCGTTTGAAACGGAACTTCATGTAAGGGGAATAAAACAGCATAAACACTTTTTTACTTTAAATTAAATTCCCTGTCAAAAATCAAATCCCCGACGCGTAATGTCGTTAAAAATTATGAAAATAATTACTATAATATTTTGATTTTGATGCACGAGACTTTTTGGTACCACTTTTGGTCATTGTCATTTTCATGATATGTGCAAATAACAGAGTTAATCGTCCTTTGTTGCTAACATTACCTGCTACAACAGGAAACAAAAGCTATTGTGATCTACTTTAAAGTTTTATTAACATCACATTTCCCTTTGCCTCATAATCGTAGTTTATTCATTCCAAATCATTCATTTGTTTCATCTGGACAAAATGCAGACCCACAACAAAAGAATATCCAGTTCAATAAATTCCGCTTCATCCTCCAAAAAAACATTGCAATGTCCACGAGCCACGAGCCATGGATATTGCGGTACAATATATTTGCCTGTTACCTTTGGCTCGTATATCCGTATTGACGTGTCAAATTCAGCCAGCAAAATAAACAAGCAATAAACAATATCGTAAGCACCACTGCTCTCAAAACATCGATTCGATTGTCCAAGGACCGTAGGCTGGTGGAGCAGACGAGTCCTGGAGTGGAGGTTTAAAAAGGTGCGGCAGGCGGAGGACAAGGTGTTTTGGCGCAGCCTGGGAGAGGCCTATCTCGAGCAGTGGTCTGCGTTAGGCTGAGTTGAGTGATGTATTCTATCTATTTGGTAATCCGCCCCGCAGCGCTAGTTGAGTGACCAGCCTTTTAAAGTTAAAATGAAGAAATCAAACTGACGCGCATATTCAACACGCGTTGCGTGGACTAAATCCTCATTCTGTTTAGAGATAACGGTACAATGGCATAGAATTCTATGGCGATGGTTTGTGCAATGGACATATATTTTGGATAGGGAAACACAGTACTAAAAGGACTGGTAAATATTGAAACAGCTATTTTGTAAAACCAGAGGTAATTCATGTGAAAGAAAGAAAGAAAAAGTATTTATTGCGACTCGTACAGAAAGATCATCATGGTCTTGATTGAGTAAAGTGTTTCCAGTTCCAAGATATTAGTAACCTATAGACTAGCAAAGCAAGTCATGCTTGTTCAATGCGGACTGTTAACATGGTCTTAAGCCTTATTTATTAACATAATTTTATTTACCATAACAATATGTACGTTTAGGTTAAGGTATTTTTCTATGGTATTTTAAGAAGAGCCAGTGTATGATCTTCGAGACCGCTAGTGCAAAATGTCCGGGGAGCATACCTCCAGTAAGCCTCAATCCTTCGCAGAGGGTCCTGTCCACCTCAAGGATCACGCAGACATGGAACGGGAGCGTCTGTTAGAGCGAATATGTACGCCCGCCGATTTGCGCGGTGCTCAGATGGGGTGAAGGTTACGCTCTTTGGAGAGTACTGTACATCGCTATACTCGTACAGTCTGTGGGCTCACTACTCTAATAGAAGTTACAGCGCAGCGCCATCCGCGTCCTGTACAATAACGCGTTTAAGGCGGTGATGGGGTTGCCCCGATACTACAGCGCCTCGAGTATGTTCGCAGAGGCGCGCATCGACAGATTACACGCGACCATGCGCAAGCGCACCGCGTCCTTGGTGCGCAAGGTACGGGTTAGTCCCAAGTCCCAACATCGTACTCATGATGATTGCGGGAAGGCTGGACTGCCCTTTCACCCGGCATTGTTCCAGCAGACATGTTGCTGTAGCAGTGTCGGATTTTGTGATTATTTATTTATTGATTTTATTTTGTGATTATTGTTTGATTTTATTTTGTGATTATTTATTGATTTTATTTTGTGATTATTTATTAATTAATTCTTATATCTATATTAATTTTATTGTTTTGATTATTTATTTTAATTTGATTTCTTTTAATTCGATTTATTCTATTTCCGTAATTTTATTTGTATTGATTTTATTTAATTTGAATTTTATCTGATTTTATTTGAATTGATGTTATACGTGTACTATGAATGGGTGTTATTTACCTGAAATAAATAAATTTATTATTATTATTTTCCGGTATAGCCTGATAATAAAGATTTGCCCTTATCAGATCCTAAATAGCTACATTTTTCAACGAATTAACGTGCGAATCTTAGTTTTTCAGTAGGTAGGTAATCTACGTACAGATCCGACATTGATTCCAGTACAAAATAAACGAGTCATTTTTGGTTTTTACATTTTCACGCCAATAAAATGAACGAAATGTGTATTAAAAATTTCCTCTTCATTACTTCACAAAGGGGAATAATTAAGTAACAGCTCTCGGCTTACGAAATCCGATTACAGGTAACAAAGGGAGGAAAATATGAAGTTAATATTTGGAAATAAAATTACGAAATGTGAAATTCATAAATTATAATATTATTAGCGCAGAGCTACATTCGGCGCTAAATGAATCTACTCATAACTGAGACCGTAAAAGAAGTAGGTATGACAGAAGTAACGGAAGAAGAAAGAAGAATAAAGAAAGAAGACAAGAAAAAAAGGCTATGCTATTCTATTCAAAGAAAAATAATTACTTTTAGGCTTCACCCCAAAAGACAGAAAAGACTAAAAAAAGGATGTGGCAAAGTTGTCAAAGCTCCAGTGCGATACGAATGTTGATAGGGATGATTGGGATATACTTAGGCAAGAGACGCATTTTGAGCTACTCAGATTACGCTATGCTTCCTTACCTAGGGGTCATCTCTTAGCACGATATCCGTACGTAGCTTCGGCTGAAGTTACGGGCCTTTCCTACTCAATGTCACTTAGAGATCAGAGGGGCAATTCTCGTAATTTTAAGAATGTCCACAGTATTAATCTTAATCTGTTAAAAATTTCCCTATGTATCTTTGACTAGTTTTTTTTTTCATTTATTGTTGCTGAAATGAGATTGATTGTTGCTGTTTTTAGTTATGGGAATTGGCTTTAAGATTAGGTAGTTCGTATCACGAACTAAGAATGAATGACAACACGATTTGACACTTGTCCCTAATCCCGATGTGTTTTTACCCGTCTGGAATAATTAATTTGTCCCTTGTTTTGACAAATCGACTACTTTCGTACGGGCCCGTATATTTATTGACGGGCATAGAGTGTAGCCACCTCCCGAAGGTAAATATTCAAGCCCGGTTGGTCCCCCCGTCGGCGTCGTGGTGGACCGAGTGTGATTAATCAGCCGGTCTGTATGGTGGGCTGGGCGTAACTAGTTTAGTTAGATCTTAGTGTCAGTGCTTGTGTAAATCATTACACTTCTTCATCTGCCTAACCTTTTCCCAACTATGTTGGGTTCGGCTTCCAGTCATTCGTGGATCTTTGACAGTCGTTACGGGTCGTCAGAAGGTCGAAAGTCTGACAACCAGTCTTACCAAAGGGTATCGTATTACCCACTAACTGGGTTGCGGAGGTTAGACAGGCAGTCACTCCATGTAAAATACAGGTACTCAACTGCATCCGGTTAGACTGAAAGACGACTCTAACTTATTTGGAAAAAAAGCTAGGCAGATGATAGAGTGTGTACCTAAATATTGCGCTATCTTATTTTAGAGCATGTATTTCATTGAACCTCAACTAATTATCATTTTGTTTTCTAAAAAAATATTATTGAACATTCTAAATAATGAATGCGCCTCTTCAGAAATCATTTATTATGCAATGAATGTGGGTACAAAATAAGATGTAAACATTGTAAAAGCTTTCTTTTTGAGTAACTAATAATTTCAATTTTTGGGGTTCTAAGAGTACCTATTTATATAGCTAAGTGACTGCGATCAAATTGGATTTTGCAACTATGTATATTTATAATTAGAAGATCATTAAGTTTTTAGAGTCGCTCTCTAAAGACGAACCTTTTGCAAAACTCGACGTACCCCACCAATACGAAAATATCTACAGGTAAACCAGAAAAATAAATAGAGTTGTTAATGTATAATTTTGTAATCATGGTGACACGAAAATACCTCTGAATTCTATGTTAGAACAGTTCTACATGACTATATTAGATCTCATCAATGCGCGTTCGTATTTCCGAAGATATACGATGATTACCGCAGCGCATACTTGGAATATCTGTAAGTACGTACGAAATTGGTATTTTCTCGATGTTCTGCCTTGAATTGAACAAGTCGGTTAGAAAATGGGGCAGGGGTGCAGTCGTGGGGGGAATGAGAAGCAATCCCGTTAAGTGGCCTCGGAGATAAATGACTCCACAGTTATTGACTGACTCTTGAATGGTTTCGTCTAATAGACGGAAATATTCATATTTTAGCTTGTTTATGTTTCTGTGTTTATTGGAATATTTTTATTATTGTCCTGGTTTCCAATACCGGGTTGTGAAAAGTGTAGGTAATTGGGTTTTTGTATCTGGACTCGCGAAACATAATTGGCGAACTCTAGGAGCACTATAAGTACACCTTTGCCCAACCCTTCGGGGATTACAAGCGTAATGTTATGTGTGTTATATTGTTCTATGCTAATTGTTATCACATGTTTTTGATATGAACAGCATGATTATATTATTTCGGGATATCAATTTTGTTAAACCTTTTGTTTTTTTTAACTTATATGTACATAGTAGGTACAAAACTTAATTTCAACAACAATAGGTACTAAATTGATAAAATTAATAGTTTTCGTACATTTTCAAGTAATTTATTAGATGTTTTCATAGTTTGGTATGTACTACCTAATGGCAAAATACGCGCATTGACGTGGAGTTGCGGACAGTAGCCCGTATTACCTACTGTTACCTATGTAGTACCTACCTCCCGATTCCGAAATATACAAAATAACAAAAAAGAGACTAACTATATATATCTAACGATAGAAGTGAAAACTTACGACTGGAGCCGCATACGCAATTCAAAGTCGCCGAACTATTGAAACCGAGTATATGTATGTGGAATTCAGCATCACTGTCCTGAGCGTGACGGTTCATTTTCGTTCACTGTTTGGAAAGAGCGCAAGGTCGCCTAAAGAAGTTTTCTCTTCAAAAATTTTAACAGCCCTTAGTTTTCCACCCATGTGCGTTGCTCTTTAAGCCACGTTAAACTTTCGAAATAGCACAGCAATTCTCTTTAAAATCACCCATACCTAAGTGTACTTTTTGAAGCGATCGCAGCAGTGCTCTCAACAAGTTTCAGATTCATAGCGGCTGCATCTGTTTCTTAAAAGACAAGATAGAAGAAAACAGTTGGATAACTAAACATTCTTTTATTAAAAGATAAAAAGCAACATCTGCTCGTTTCGTAAAAGAAGGCAAAAGAAAAATATTGTTACTGCGCTGCCCGTAGTGAATGATTTGGAAAATATATTGTTTGGCCAATTACGAGAAACGATTTGCATAATGGAACCGAGTTATTACCTGATATAGGTTCGATACGACAAATGCGTCACTCAATCTGTGTGGTTCTTTCCTCAAAAGACCATTTCAGACATCAATCTTCACATGATCTGACTAAGATTATGTCTGGACTTTAAAAGAACGTCATCTAGTTTTTAAAATATGATTGACGTTTAAAAGTGTTTGTACAAACCTATTGCAGAAATAAAATCATAGATGATTTATCATTTAGCCGTAAAAGAGGAAATAGGACACAAGATACAGTCATACAAGATCCTAATTAATATTATAAACGTGAAAGTTTGTATGGATGGATGGATGGATGTTTGTTACTCTTTCACGCAAAAACTCCTGATCGGATTTGGATGAAATTTGGCACACATATGATTTATAACCAGGATTAACATATAGAATACTTTTCATCCCGATATTCCCACGGGATCGAAACTTATGCGGGTGAAACCGCGGGGCGCAGCTAGTACAGTCATACAAATATCGAATATAGTCATATAGCAACACCTTCGACATAGCCCTAAGCGAACCAATGTTCGCTATGCTTTAAGTCCGTATGTTGGCGTTTGAGCCTTTTCATAGTAATTGTGCTACATTTGGGACTTTACTGAATAAAGCGTGAATGACCTTGAGAGGCAGATTCTTCTCTGGAAACATGAACCTCAGCAATCAATACACCTACAAAAATTAGCTAACGGTTTGCAACCGATAACAAGATAAACAAGGGAAAATAACGGTAAAAAAATTGCCATCGCTATTTTTGAAACTGAATATTTTAAATATCGGAAGTGGATTGGCGTAGCTATCATTTTTAATTGATTAGTTTTTTAGTTTCCTGTGTGTTTGTGTAGGGATATCATGCAAATTGATTAGTTTCTGCACCCAGTTGAATAACTTGTATAGTAAGGAATCCATAAAGAACACCCATCTCGCCACTCCCTTTCAGGTATCTACGCACTCTGGTAAGGAAACGAACCAGAGACCAACATCACAAACTATGGTTGGACCAAGGTGAGTGCAGGCAGGCTAAGGAAGCACTTCCTACCATCAATGGCCGACTCACTAAACAGGTTCTCCAACTAACTAAACAACAGTTGCGTACAGGTACAGCAGCTATAAGGTCATTTAATAAACACCCTTTTTGTCATAGGAGTGACAGACAGTCTGCTGTGCAGAGCCTGCATGGAACAAGACAACAATAAGACAGTAACTCATGTGGTGCTAAGCTGCCCGGTGGTCGCCACATACACGGCAAAGTAGGTACCCTACGTGAGATTGTCAGCAACACCAAGACGTTGCTGGCCTTCCTTGAGGAGCTGGGGAGGATCGAATAACCGATTTTCCCACCCGTACGCAATATACCCGCTTTGGCGTGGAATTGCGGACACTGGCCCGTATTACCTATTATTATAGTAAGGAATAAAGTGGTTTAGTATCTTTACCTTTTAAAAGAAATTACAAAAATATGGTATGTCAGATAATTTTTCAATTTTCAAAACTTATTCTTAGCCGCAGGACCCCGTTGGATGCTGGAAGCATAGAACCGGTCGAAGTGGAGGTGCTTGGGGAAGGCCTATGTCCTGCAGTGGACGTCTTTCGGCTGAAATGATGATGATTTTAATTCTTAGGCAGCACATGGAGAAGCTATAGGTACCGAAAAAAATATTTATATTTAATCAACGGACTTTCTTTAATAAACTCTTGATCTTGAGGTGCTAGCCAATAAAAGAAAACTACTTTTTTCTTTCATCAAACATCGGTTCATTTTGTCCGCTACTGGACATATTTTCCGAGAAAATGAGAAAATAGTTGAACAAGCTCACGCGAACGTTGAAATAGTTGAACGAGAGGTGATTCTGAGCTCACGCGAAGGCGACGAACATTTTTATTTCTTGTAAATTTCTACAGATAAGTCTATTATGTCATAAGTCTATAGCTTCAATACCACATTCTTTTTTTTCTTTTCGAATAGTTATCTATGGGGTTACACGAGACCCTTCACGAAGCTGTTATCTACGCTTTCCGTACATCGAAATGTAACTTTGTGTAAAAACAATTGCTGGGAAACGAGTTTTTGTGTGAAAATTCGCTGTTTACGGCAATTCGTAACGTAGCGCACGCAAAACATTGTACTTCTAGGTACACGCAACGGTATAGGGATGGTGGGAGTTAAGTTATAACATTTCAAACTTGTTTTTGTAAAAAAACACTTGTTGAAACTTTGAGCTTCAATATCTCCGTAACTAGAAGTTTTTAAGTATGGACCAATAAAAAAAAACATAAGAACGGGAAGAACAAGTACCTCTCGTTTTCATTAGGGGGTTTTCACACCCATTCACAAAATATATTCACAAAATATATTGCGCTACGTATTTGTACGTATGTTCGGTTGTTTTAAAGAAACCTATAATTTGTATTATAATGAAACAAAATTGATTATGATTGATTTTAAATGCGTAGTCCACTCGCCGCCAATTTAGTAAATAAGTAGGTATCTAACACTAAAACCGCTTAGTTAGGTACTTAGAGATAACTTTATTACGGCTGAAAGGATTATGGACAAAATACTGTTGACCCCAATTTTTTTTTCTTGTTTTGTTTTGTTTTTGTTTTTGTTACGGGCTACAAAATAACAAACTGTTTGTTACAAGCCTTAAATATACTTAAGGGGTTTCCTGAAAAAAATATCTTTGAGTTTCATTTTATTTAACGAAAATATGGATGTTTGTTTTCTATTTTCCGTTACAATAAAAGAGATATAACATAATAATTGACGACTTTAAATATAATATTTATGGAACATAAAACAACAAAATATCAAGTCTTGATTCCATTGTCGTTGTCATAGTCGAGAATGATCAGTAAGCCCATAACTTTTTAAATGAGATACGTCTCGAGTCAGTTGACTAAGTTTCAATTTTGGGGACGCTAAGTCCCATCGTCCTTTTCCATCTCCAAATATATTATCCGTGGACAAAAATTTACGTCTGACCGTTTTTGTAAGGATACAATGTTGAAAATATTCCACGGATAGAAAATATCGGTTATTGGAAAAATCTGCCCTAAATAAATGATATTTTTTGCGACGATTGCACCGAGTCGTCCCGTCCGAGCCGACTACCGGGCTACTGTTTTATTTTCTTTGCCGCTGGCTTCAATACACAATGTTCCACGATAAATGTTAACAGACTGTTTATTTTCACCATTTTTCACGCTTTTCCACTCTCAGCGCTACATTTTATTTGTCTTTAACACAATTTGCATGAATATAACGCCATCGCTTTATGTCGGACGACTTAAGTGTATATCTATGTACTTGATTGCTATTATGTATGAAACCTTTTATTTTCAAAGAAATTCTACTTCATGTAAAAGGATTTTATAAGTTAATTTTTAATGGAAAACTCCGCCTACGAGTATGTTTCACTTTCAGTAAATTCTCTTCTTTCACGATCACCTGTCATTATTATGTAGGCTTTAATTGAATTAATAACTAAATACCAGATCAGTTTTCACCTTCAAGGTTCAACAACTTTGTAAAGATAATTGTTTGCCATTGTAGAACTTTGGTTTGTACTAACTTTGTTGTCTTTACTGTAAAGCTCAGAGCGCAATAAACGTCAAAACTACTCCTCCAGCTACAATTTATCTTTCTCTGCTAATTACTTCGCAATATCTGTAGAAATTCTAGCCATTTTTCCTGCAGCTGGGGAAACTTCTTGTATTGATGTAGTTGTACTTCAAAGGACATTTTTCATTACGTTTTACACATTTTCGATTTCCTTTTCAACTGGGAAAGGAATTTTTAAGAGTTTTTGCCAAAGACTCAACCTCAAACTTTTTTTGACTAATGTAGACATATCTAAGGAGTCAACATTGATTCATTTTAGTCTTATATATTTTCTTTGACGAGTTTAAAATAGCACACCAGAAAAGTATAGCATTCCTCCCTGCTTACAGGTCATTTGAAGGCATATAAAAGTAACTATGACAAAACCATTATTTAGTTTATTTTGTGTTTAATCTGACTTCGAAATCTAACACTGAGTTCGTCTTTCGACGATTAACAAGCAAGCCCAAATCGCGCTACGTAGCGCTATGTCACACGATCTACTTTTTTCTGAACGCTGCATAACCTACATAAAATATACACATAAGTCTTGAAAACATACTTTTTACAAGCTTTGTTACAGGCATATTTATCACACAAGTCCATTTTAAGCTAACCTAATGTGAAATTTTGCTCTTTAATCAACTAGAGCTGCGAGCTGCTGCTTAGCATCTATTCTCATAAAAAAAATAGGTTTAGTTTATTCACAAATTTACGCTTGAGACTTGGGCCACATTTGGTGTCGGTGAATTTTGAGACATCATTTTTTTTTTCTTCTTTTTTTTTCTTTTAAAAAAACGTTGCCCCACACTAGGAATTTCTCCTGTGTCGTGGGTGCGTTTACAGTCATATAAACTCACATACACAAACAGCCAGACCCTGAACAACTAATTGTAGGTCATACAAATATTTGTTCCGTGCGGGAATCGAACTCGCGACACGCAGCGCAGCAGTCAATCGCTTAACCACTGCGCCAACCATGCCGTCATTGATTAAACTATCTGAGATATTATATACAACGATACAATCAAAGCACATTGTACATACAATCAGTGTCCAATCTTGCATGCGGGAGTGCATCCGCCCACATTCAAGACTGATACTTATCTCTGTGGCATATATGCATAGATATCCATGCAATAATGGCTAATCTACTAATGCTACAGTTACACTATGTACAGTGACGAGCACTAATATGTATAGGAACACTTACCAACTTTGAAAAGTGATTTTTTCCAACTGTATTAAGTAATTGTAATTTTATATTGTTACGAACATAGTATTTTAGAACGCATACTATTATGAAATAGGTCTTATCTCAATGTTGAAATCATTAATACACTAAAATCACAAGCACTTATATATTTCTATGGACAGCTCGGTAATAATATCTGATTTGATTTCATGATCCATTAATATCTGTCGTGAAGATGACATGGCGGCAAAAACATGACTGTGATCATTTGTGGAAGGCATATACAAGTGGCAGCACAAATATATGACATCGTCAGATAGTTTTGGTGTTCCCAAAATTATCTGACGAGACAAGCGATGCTGTTGTAGTTGTTTGATGCTCGGCTTCAAAAAGATGGGTCACCTCTTACTTAGAATGTTCAGTAAAATTCAGAAGAATGTCATACCTCGTTGTGATCAAAAATATCAGACATACATCACAAAAATCGTGAGAAAACCGGCATGACCTAGAACCAAAAATTTGATCGAATGATATCTGCCAATCGTGCTGTGCCCGCGTTATAGATTGAAACCCACTTCCTCTCGAAGAGAGAAGGCATGTGTCTCAGCAGCATAATATGCTTATGCTGTATTAATAACTTACCGTGAAAGTCGTCTCGCGGTTGGCACTAGCAGTTCCCTCAGGATCTACAGGGGTTCGAAGACTCTGTGGCAGCAACTCGATCAGGTTGGTGGAGTGAGGCTGGTAGCGCAGCACCAGGACGCAGGTGGAGACCAAGGTGTATGCCAGAAGAGTACCTGGGGAAGAACAGAAGATTCTATAAGTAAGAGCTGGAACATAATCCCCTTTATTCATAAACGTTGCTTAAAGTTAAGCAGTGATTAGCGACTGTTTAACCATACATTTTTGACGTTTAAACGTTACTTAACTTTAGTCATCGTTTATGAATAAACCCCAATATTGTGTACGTTAGTCTAAGTCAAACTGAACTGTGTGTTCACTGAGGATCCTACTTGCAGGAATATACTTATATGTCGGTACACAAAAATTGTAACACAGAAGACCCCCTCCATATTATGTGCTGAGTCGTTTTAGTCGGTAAGATTCGAGAACAATGTGCCTTCACGTAGAGTATTAGGGTATCCTAAATAAATATTATATTATCTTCAAAAGAGCCGCTAGCAATGGCCGAAAATAATATTAGAATATTAATAATAGTTTAGCTTGTTTTAATAAATGGAATATAATATGGATTTGGCAAAACCAAATAACACTGAACAATTATATGCATACAACTAATAAGTACAAGTAAATAAGTTAAATTAGTTAACATACATACGTAATTCCACTAGGCTATAACAAAAACTTTCTCCTACTTCACCATAATAAATAAAATAACTAGAATTAAAACCTTGCTTTAAAGTGGATACTTCGTATTTTATAAGAGGATTTATTAGCAAAAGAAGTATTATTTCTATTCAGAACATTGCATTTAATGTTCTGAATAGAAATAATACTTCTTTTCAAGTCGACTGGAGATAAAATTAATTCTGTAATAAATGTCTGCTTATTATGGTCCATTTTTCTGCTTGAGGCAAGCTCTTTGTATTGTGGGGATGTAACATAACTGCTTTTTATTTGAATCAAGTTGCAGGCTTAGCCTTATCATTGGCAGGTAATAAATTATATTATAATTATAGTGCCCGAGTGTGAGCGCAAACACAAGTGTACTACCTCTTTCCCTTCTCATAGTCCGGTGAGACAGGATACCGACAAAAACGGGGAGATTAGGCGCAGGACCAACGGCTTTACGTGGTTTCGGAACATATCATTTTACACTCGTTAATATATCTTTATTCAAATTTTATATTTATGTTTCAAATTGACGTTATTTCAAGTTAAGCAAATATCCACTTTATTTTAATGGTAATTAAGTTGATTTCAGAGTGACTTGCACTGTTGAAACAGTTATAAAAATGTTTGAAGTTGTAGCGTGAACTGAACTTTACCATGTAGGAATTAAAGTTATTTTTCCATAAACTCATATTTGTTTACATTTTTGGCGAATATGTCGCGATATTAGATTAAGTGAGCAGTTATTTACCCGACTTATGAGTTGTAGGTCATGGGTTCGAACCCAGACAGGCGCTTTACTTTATGTAAGTAATTTCATCACCACTGCTCTCAAAACGGTGGAAAATATCGTGAGGAAACCGGAATGTCCTAGGACCAAAAATTCTAAAACGTGACCTCCACCAACTCGCACTGGGTGGTAGACCCCACAACCCACAGTTACAACCCACTCCTTATCGCGGAGACGAGGTCTGTGACCCGTGTGAAGTGGGAACATTAAAGGCTGATTATGCAATGTATCTAAATATCTATACAAGTATCGTAGAAAATCGGTTTTGCATTGCACTTTACGTGTCAGAGGGCTGGTTTATATCAGCTTGGGCTAGCTGTTCAATATAATTATGTAGCCGCTGGTCTTTTTTTGTAAGTTACCCACATAATCACAATCTAAAGAATTTTGAAGGGAACTCATAATCAACTGCTTCATATGTTAGATACTTCATCAGCTCGACAGTGTAACCAGTGGAATGAATGTTTTTGAAGTGTCGAAATGAATGGCATTGGGATTTTGTATGTGTCATATCAACTTGACATCAACTTGACCGGTAACAGCGATGTATGTAGATGATTAATAGGTACTATATTTCCATTTGGTTTGAGCGCATTTATTGCACATGATTATTATAACTACATAAATTATTATGAACCATTATGAACTACTTTGATTTATATTAATAGGTATCACAGTGTTATTGAAAAATGAATAAATTGCCGGTGAAAGTTTTAACGAGAACGACGCGAACCGGACACAACTACTCATCCGATGAGAAGTAAAAAAAAAAAAAAAAACTTTTTAATTCATTCTTCTTCTTTTTCTTTCTTCTTGATTCTTTATAGTGGTGTTCGTAAACTTTCAGCGGCAATTTATTCATTTGTGTAAAGACACAAAACATTGAAAAAAGATCTTTACTACCTACACCAAGATTCTGGAACTGATTCACTGAAAGTTGGGTTGTTGATGTTCTATTGTCGACGGTATAATCCCGGCAGGGCTTGCATTAAATAAGTATAAGGGGCTGAGATACTTACGCCGTTGGCAGACATTACTTCGCGGAGAATCTTTTACGAGCGACCGTGCCGCGACCTTCGGGCCGTGCAAAATATTTCAAGCTGCTGTGGCAAAAAACGTGGAGGACATATTTTTGGTTTAATATTTAGACATTAAAACCTGCGGCTTGTATGAATTGAAGAGCATGCCCCAATAGAGATTAAGGTGATGGATATTTAATTTGTAGTGTTTTCATCATTAAAGCTTTGGAATCTCATATAAGTAGATGAGAGTCGAGAGAAGTTAAGAACCTGTCTCACAGCCTCTGGATGAGTTCCAGTTAAATTATTATCTGATCTGATTACCAGATACATCGCCATTTGTTTGTATTATTATAGGATTATCAAGTGATAGTCCGGAGGCGGTCAAAATAGGTCGAAGATTAATTTTGAAAATAACATTTTAACATACACACAATATATACAAAAACAATAGGATCGGGGCGAAGATAAATTTTCGTAAAATTGTACACTTTTCGGTGCGCAGCCTAGTAGACGGCCGTCTCACGGCTCCTGTCAAAAAGAAGGGCGCGCGTCGTCTGTTTCTCACACGGATTCTAGAAAATTCTAGAAGCTGCGCCCTTATTGGACGAGCGGATTGGGGCGGGAGAAGTTCGAAATAGCGAAATAGGTTATATCATCAAATTGAAAATACATGTTAGTCAAAGTTTCCCGATACTTAGTATAAACCATTTTGATTCGATCTCGTCGTCATAAAAGAGTCAACATGTTAATGTAAAGCGGTATTATCATAATAAATTAAACGAAAACACCACCATACACACAATAATACAATACAATTAATTACATATAATACAATTTGGGTATAAATACGTGTTGCTAAGCAGCGGCGAAATAACAGCAAACAATTAATTTAGTTAGTAATTCAATTAATAACAAACGTTGGTTATTTCATTGATTATACCTACCCATGTTTTTGTCATAAGTACTTACATGTATAAACTTTGTAATAATAGTATCTAATAGAATTTCTAGTGAAAAATTTGTCCTAGGAAACGAAATGAGGTGTTGTATATGCCCAATATTGTTTGGGCATATACATTTACCACACCGACTCAAAAAAGAAAAGTATCGTGTATGTTTTGTAACAGAAATATCAACAACTAGTAAAATGTAATACGTTCAGTCAACCGCAGATCGGTGGTAGCAGTTGCACTGCGAAATTCGTCCTTATACTGTTACGATATAAATCGCTGTCAATGTCACATTGTTACTGATCTGTGCTGTTGATTGTACAATACGGTATTATGCTATACTCCGTTCAGGTAAGCTTTGGTTTCCAAAGAAAGCGGTTCCCGTAATGTCATGTAAACTGGCGTATTTGACAGTAAGATATCAAAAAACGTAAACAATTCTCTGTTTTGGAACATATAAACCACTACAGCTGTATCTATACTATTATTAACTATGAGATTAGATTACGTCATAATGTGCTGTTGTGTCCCTGAAAAATGTACCGTGTCTAACACAGTGACCTCGAGCGACAGCAGCTGTGATCTCCTATGTCAAGTTGTGACAAGCAAATGTCGCCGTGTGTACGTAGAACTAATGAATATTAATTAATTGCTAACAGTTGCAGGTTGAACAGTAACCAAGGGGTGTCGTGTTACCCAGTAACTGGTTTGTGGAGGTTAGTCGAATTACAATTAGGTTGTAGAATACCAGTATTCAACTGTATCTGGTTAGACTGGAAGCCGTCCCTAAACATAGCTGGGAAAATGCTAGGCAGATGATGAGCTCGTCCTAATCGGAACAGCTACCAATAAAGTACCTTGGCATCGGAAAAGAGGTGTTCACGGGGAGATATTTCGATTTCGGAATTGCACTGACAGCCATTACGCATAGTAGGTACATTAAATTAATCAGTCCTGAAATTGGGTTCCGAAAATTTACGTCATCAACATAGGCCTCCCTAAGCGCATGGCTGTTGTTCCAGGGAATTTCTGTTGTGATGACTAATTAATTCAGACTTAGCCGCGTCATGGCGTGTTACAGCCTTCCATGTCGTCCGGCTATGTTGGCCTTATTTCTGGAATCAGAGGGTGCAATAAGCGTAAACGTCAAAAGGTTAATTGAAACTATTCTATGAAACAACCGTTTTCAACACTCGAAATAGGTGAGGTACGACTCCAGAATCATTTATTGAAAAACGAATGAGTTCGCTTTAGAATTTTACACGGTCAATTTTATGGCGTTCTAAGTGAACTGTTTAAGTGAATAATGGAAGAGAACTTTACAAGATAACAATGCGAGAGAACTATGCAAGCGAACTATGCGGGTGAACTTTACATCACTATTGTTCCCGCGAATTTAAACGCTTTCATAATTAATTTAAAGATTTTTGAAGACTGTAGACAGCATTTTCATACGTAATTATGAACTATGTTTTAATACTTTTATAATATATTGACTTAGGGCTGATTTTTCTAATACCAGATAACTTTTATTCGAGGAATAAAATTGACGTTTGACAGTTTTTGTATGAAATAACTGTCAAAATGTCAAAATTATTCCTCGAATAAAATTATCAGATGATTGAAAAAAAAAAACAAAATATCATAATGTAGTACTTAATAATCTATTAATCAGTAACGTGACAGGTTTGTAACACTATAAAGATACGTACACGGCACTTCGTACTTTCAATAACCAGTGTTCCTCAGTTTGGGCACACAACACAATGTCTTCCGACCTCCCTCCTAAGTAGGTCAAGGGGACGATGGGCGCCATCGGCTTGCGAGAGTCATCGGAATGAGCCGACGAAAATGTCCTGTAAGTAGCTAATAGAACCAAGGAAAATCACTAAGCACCTAGGTATTCTGTGATTACCGGTAGGTAATGTTTTTTTTATGTGTTATTTTTTGGTAGACTAGCATTTTGCACACGATTTTTACCGCTCTTACATATATTTTTTGAAAAATCCTTATTCATTGTGCACAGTATAAAGGGAACCTCTGTGCAAAATTTCAGCTTTCTATGTTCAACTGTTAGCGCTGGGCGTTGATGAGTAAGTTAGGACTTTTCGTATGTATGTATTGATTAGAAGTAGCAACCAACATCGCGTTAGGTCGCAGGTCGCAGCTACAATGCGTGTGTACAATGTGTTTTAAGGAGGAAGGGATGTGACCAAACCAAATTTTCTTACGGTTTTTACAATTTGCAGGTCGAAATTTGAATTTCGCGAGATATACCCTGGCGTTTCCTCCGCTAAAGGAAACATTGTAAGGAAGCATGGACTTGAATAGTCCTTATTAATAACATATTATTATAATGAGCAAGCGTGGTTATCAATGTTATTTTCAACTCTGTAAAAGAAAAGAAGAGGTTTTCATTTCAACAAAATAATTTTGAAATTGTGAGAGAAAATTATAAAACACTGAGGAATCAAATTTTGAACAAGATTAAGCACTGAAGTTGAGGGGTCCATTTTGGTGTTTATACTATATTCACACTAGCCTCTGCCCGCGACTTCGTGTGAAATTTCCTGCGCTAACATAGTTGGAGTGAACGAAAGGAGGGTACCATGCAATGTGAACCCATCCTTATAAGGTGTTGAAAAATTCAATTTGCCAGGAACCGTCCTCCGTCTCTGCTCTTACTTCGTAAAACGAGCCCCCCCGTCCTCTCGTGCTTCCGTTTGTCTTTACTCTTTTAAACCGTAATGTATCCGCCTTGAATCACAATGTAAACCTTCAGAATCCTGAAATTTTCAGTCGTTACTTTGAAATACCCATTGTTTTTATAAAAGTTACAATTTCACAAAGTACTTTTAAGGGTCGTTAAATACCTTTATTATTCCTCTTTCTTCAGTGAATAGTTTTACTAGATAAGGCGAAAGCATCAGGGTATCCCGCGACCTCACGTTTGCTGGTCGGTCTAAAATGTTGATCTAAATATGATTTGCGGCCAAAACAAATATTTAGTATCATAATGATAAAAATCATCAAAACAATTCTCTAAGTTCATAATCATTACCCTATTAAATGACTATTTCATGAAATCATCATGACATTTGAGGCCAATTGCACCTGTTTCACTATTTATAACTTACTTATTTATACTTACAACCTGTTTCATTATTTATAGTACTGCCGTTAAATTGTTCATGTTCTCATCAGATCCATAACTTTTGTTTATCAAGGCGAAATTGAACTGTGAAACAAAACCGACTCCCAAACTCAGTGAACCATTTCCCTGCAGTCTGTACCATTTTGAAAGTTATATACCTAGATATTATGTGAGAGTGTTGCCAACTATCGCAGGCTGGTCTAACTTGTTGCCAGTATTCAATATTTAATTGTGTCAACTTGGCTGTGCCACTTGCGCTGACCTCCCGGAAGTTCTACGTTGGGAGGTGTCGGCAGTTTGTAGCTTCGTAAATGTAAATGTGAAGTGATGAATTTAAACCTATTGTTTATTGAATTATTTAGAATAGATTTTGATGAAGTTTTGCTCATTTATAACAGGTGAAAAAGGTTGACAAGTGCGTCAAGGGCCTGTTATAAATGTCAGAATTTTATGAACGACGGGCTCTTGTTGTTTCCTGTGTCAAATTTAATTAAGTCATCGAAGCCTATTTTTAGCATCACTGTCAGTTTTTCACTCAACTGGTATTACTTTCTATATTTTCTGTTGAATCACTTCAGAGTATGTAGCATACTCTGAAATGATACAACATGACAAACAACTGTATGTTGTCTCCATGTCACACCTCCAACGTGAGTGTCCTTGCCTGTTGCGTGACAGAACACGGCGGCACGCGACCTTTTTATACACGTAAGTGACGTCATAACAACTTGATAGCATTTATGACGTGAACGGATTGGCAGTCATTGTTCGTATTTGACAAGTGACGATATTATGCGAATGATATTGCAACAGATGACATTTTTCGAAGGATTCTTTGATTGTTGGAAAGTCCTATAAAAAGGGGATAAGATAAAATGTTATGTGGCTCTGGAAGAATATATGTAGAATATTGTTTTTGACGTGAAATATTATTTAAAATCACACCGGAAGTTGCAGGGCTCGGGGCCAGGGTAAGAATTTCTACCGTATCTAACAGGCTTTTATTTATTAAGTTCTTATTTTAATCTAGCCTAGAGATGAGATGAGACGTCAACCATTTTTTTCAATTTGCCATGCATAATGCGTTACTAAAATAAAATTTTGCGAACGTCACATGGCGAAAACTTCGTATTAAATCATACCGTACCAAAATATAAAATTCGCAGGTAACAACAATAAGCCTTGTTTAAAAACGGGTTACCACGCTTGAGTTTCATTCATATTAATAAATAACCTGTAGAAATAGATTGGCATTTTAGGTCACGTTTACAACGATAGACCGCTTATACTGAACGAAACATTTGCTGAAATTTTCACTTCACGTTGAACTTTGACTGGTATTCTGAAATACAGGTCTTGCGGTCTCCCTCAGTATAATTTAGATGATTGAAAAACAATTATTAAGTCATTTAGATAAAACAAAGTCGGATTAGTTACACCATTTATAACTCAGGACCGATTTTTATGATCTTCCATTTTTTTAAATGATATAAATTAGTGCTCGACTGACATTTGTTAATTAGGTATGTATTCAAATAACGATTAAAACATGAGAACAATTCACGAAAAAGATATTATCGATAGAAAACTGAAGATTGATTCTGTGGTGGTACGAAGTTCGCTAGGTCAGCTAGTTATAGATACATTGAAAAATGTGTTTATACGAGTACATTGTGGTAAGAAATAAATCTTTATTTGTATCTGTCTGTGTGACCGCGTTTTTCTTTTTCACCATCACTTAGAGAATTTATTCCGGAAGGTTTAGGTGTACCTATACTTATTTAACAGATAATCAGGAAATCTTCCTGTTCTCTAGCCGTAAAAAGTATGCGAAGCATTCGACGTTCACTAGTTTTGAATAAAGCGAATTTATAAAGTTAACTAGCGATTTGATACCGCGTTCGTTTTGCAAAAAGTTAAAAAAAGTGTTTATAGAGAGAAGCCATCTGCTTGACTAAGTATTTCTAGTTTAATGAACAAACCTAATGAGTGCCAAGCTGAACAAGCCAATACCGCGATGTAATGCTATCAGGAAATGATATTTCCTCACACTAATGAAATATGATTAAAAATCAACTTTTATAGCAGCTTCCTGCTTCCTGGCATCCTCCTTCCTGTTATATTGCTATATATTATAATAATAACGTTTGACACTTAGCCGAGCATAGCTGTATGGAATACTGAGGGCAAGATTCACAGACCGTATCGCTTACAAAGCTTATTTTGTTAGCATTTCAAACGAATATGAAACTTATGCATTAACACATAGATTTCTTATTCATATATGCGAATGTGAGCAAGCATTGCATACGAATCTGAACTTAAATGTGATATGAATAATGTCTCTTTCCTCGTCTGTTAGGTAAGATTATTAAGTTCGGTAACAATAGAAAAAGTAATTGTGTCTCATTAGTGACAGTTGAGCTCGTATGTGCGTATGCGATGCTTAATTTGGAAGGTAAAGTCAAAGTACGGTGTTTTTGTATTTCCCTGACAGTACCCACTAGTCCGTGGTACAGTGTTCACTTGGTAGCATCAGTATAAGAAAGACATTTCTATGTTTGGTAGCTATTATACCTAACCGTAGACTATTTGATACTGACTTGAAACTTCCATAAAACTTTTAATGTATTTTGTTTTGCTTCAAAGGGTATTTAATTGACTCACAGTCATCATCACCATCTGCCTAGTCTTTTCTCAACTGGGGTAGGTCGAGTTTTAGAAAAAGTTCAATACTCAATTCCATATCTATTACATAGACAGATATAACAAAGTAAAAGATCAATATGGACCCTGTCGGGTTCGTCTTAGGAGAGCGGCTCCCACGCCGATGATGGAGTGTAAGTACTCGATCATTTGCGTAGCCTTTTTCCCAACTAAGTTAGTGTCCGCTTCCAGCTGCACCAGAGGCAGCTGACTACCAGTATTGTACATGTAGCGATTGCCTATCTGACCTCTAAAACCCAGTTACTGGGTAACACGATACTTCTTGGGAATTTGATAATATATGAAAAATATCGTATTTATAATAAAAATGTTTTCATTCTTATACGAGAGTTGTACATAAAAACTTTATTTAGCACCTAACAGGTGTCCAGGCCACGGTCGCAGCTATTACGTAAAACGTTTCTTTCGATCGAGGGGCAGTTTGCTTACGTACGGCGCACAATCACCCACTGTCTACGTTAATGGAGAGCATTTTTTATCTAAACATATATTTTATATACATAAAGGTTTTGTAGGTTTTCTTTAAGTAAATAAATAGTATTAAACAAAGAATATTTGTTCTTAAGCTTCAGTGCACTTGGTTCTTAAGCGTCATTTGTTTTGTGGTTTTCAAAACCAATTATAAAATTTCGGAAATATACATTAGGTAACTTAGACAAAGCATATAAATCTTGACATTGCGCCACTTCAGTAGATCGCACCCGTGCGAACCAGCGAGGTAATTTCGTAACACACTAATTACAGTAGTAATGGCTTTCATTACGACTGTGTTCAACAACATTCATTGCGTTATTTCCATTGTTGAGCAGACACATTTTTCGAACATATGAAGCAATAGATTAGCTTCCTTCAAAATTATTCAGATTCCGATTGATAGTGTTTTACGCCATTGAGTGCAGGGATGGATCGCTAGTATTTTCAACAAATAAATATTACATACTTAATAACTAAATTTATTTAAAATTTCCCGTTTTATTTGTATTGAAATATTTTTTAAGGAAGATTTTTTATTTCAAATGATTATAATTCCATAATTGATTCTGGCTCCTACGTAAAACTATGAAATTCAGGCACCAGTTACAAACAAATATTAAATTATTCGGAAAATCATTTTGAAAACTACAAATAGTAAATAGAATAGAATAACTAATAACTCTTTATTGTACACCATACAAATTACAGAACATAAATATATAAAATTTTACAAAGGGTGACACAACGGGCGGTCTTTTTGCTAAGAGCGTTCTTTTAAGCCATCTTTGGATGGATTAAAATTAAGGAGAGACAAATACATTATTTACATTATACAATTAATATATACATAAAGTATATTAAAAGTAAAGTAAACAGTCTATCATTATCAAGTATTTATCTACGGTTTACTATAATTATTTTATTTTGATATCGTAATTTTAATTAAACAGCCGCTTGAATGCATTTGCAGTAGCACTGTGTTGACCCGAGTGACAAATGCTAATGAGGGATTTATGCTTCACAAACGGCAGCAATATTGCCTTCCTTCCTCGTGGTCAAACTGATTTGATCACGAGGAATTCTGTTCCGGATAATCAAACTACTTAGTTTAACGAAAAATATCCACCCGTTTGTGCTGTTCAAATATCATATATTATACTTAGGTAAGGATAACGAAATTACCTTAATTGCGCAATTACAATGGCAATATTCATTGCGTTATTCACGTAGTCGCGCAGAGGGATTTTTAAACATCTGGAGCAATGGATTTGGAATTTCCTCCAAAATCCTTTCACAGAAATTATTTTATGCTATTGGAGTGCTCGACCTGCAGCTACGAGTACCTAATTATTATTGGCTCCCATTTCATAACACTTTTTTCAGGAATATCATACCTATATAATGATTGTAGAATATATGAACCACCTACTATATCACACTTATGAAGCTTACATGAGGTCTCCAGGGAGCCAAATACGGCTTGGAAGAGCTTAGACGAATCTAGAAAAAAAAATTTTTTTACTTCGTCTCGTTTGAGTGAGCTTGCAAATATTACCAAGAACATTTTCATTTGGGTTTTAATAAGGACTTATTATATGGCCATATTGAGAGCGAATGATGAAGTCGAAGTAAGCAGTAAAGTCGAAGTAAATTATGGCGGTTTCACAGTTTTTAAGGAAGAATCAGCTTTTTAAATGCAAGTCATAGCATAATCAGAAAATATTAGTAAAACCAGATTAATATTGGGAAAACACATTATTACCGCTGTTATCTGTTTATTATTCACTCGTAGCTTTAATTAATAAGTGGGTACTTCAGTTCAATGATTAAATATGGTTTTCATTTTAAAATAGCGAGCCGAATGTTTTAAATGTTTCAGCAAAGTAAAATTAATTTATTATGACGCAAAGCTTTCATCAGTCATCTGCCACGCCTTTTTCCAAGTACTTTGGGGTCGGGTTTCAGTTAACCGGATGATATAAGTATCTTGCAAATAATATATGAATGTCACAGAGTTGTCGGAGTTGTGGTCAACTCCAACATCCCTGTGACTTTCATATTTTCTTCCACGACCTGTGCCTAAACTGTAATTTACGTATTTCACGATACTGTGGTGGAAAATCACTTTAAAAATACAGCGAAAGTTTACACAAAAGTGCAGACATTTAAAAGCAGTGTAATCAGAACTACTGCCCCCGGGTGAGATTGGCAGGATGGATCGCAGGAAGTAATCTAACGGTAGCATACCAATAACACTTCGCTTGATATTTCTACTGGATGTTGGCGCCTCTATAAAAATAAAATATAGTTACCTAAGCTAAGGTTACAAAACCAATTCTAAAACCAGACAACAATTACACATATTAATAACCGACCTGACCCTGCTCCGCACGCTTTTTACTACTTACTTGAAAAATGCTTCGAGATTCCTTTATTGTATGTAAGTTTATTATTAATGTATTAATATAAATACACATACTTTAGTTATGTATTTTCTAAATGATAGTGAAAACCGCATTATCAGAAACGAAATGTGAATTAAATTTATAATATGTAAGAAATAGAAATCACCTATACAGCGAATATCTTCTTAAATAGTTACATAAAGGTAGGTTCGTACTTAAAATTTGCAAGTCCAAGCCTATCTGACACAAGGCAAGCCAAACCACCGAAGTTACGAGAGTGTAGACGTTAAATATTTATCGAAACTCCACCCGAGATAGGTCAAACGGAGCGTCGAAGTTTGAAGACGAGCCCAGTTGCAAGTAACAGCTTCCTTAATAAGTATAAACGGTATTTTTGGCGCAGTGGTTAAGCGATTGACTGCTGCGCTGCGTGTCGCGGGTTCGATTCCCGCACGGAACAAATATTTGTATGACCTACATGTATTTGTTCCGAGTCTGGGTGTTTTTCTATCTATAATATGTATGTATTTACAAAAAAAAATTGTATATAAGTAGTTTATCAGCCATCTTGTTACCATAACACAAGCATTAGGTTGCTTAGCTTGGGACAAATGGTGCTGTGTGAAATGTCCAGGGATATTATTATTATTATTATTATAAACATAAATCTAAACAGTAGATACCTACTTAAGTCTGAGGTTTTGCAATAATAAAAGAAAAATAGAAAAAAAAATACCGTCTTTCTAGCAGCATCTTTTTTCTTGTTAGCTAGTTAGTTGCGATTATCTGATTGCGCGGGATATAGGTCAGTCTGTTCCTTGTTGTATCGTTCAGCCGTCGGACTATCTTTCCGGGTCGTCGGCTCATCGGGGACCGGTTTGGTCCGGGACCAACTCGGTGTTTATTATTCAGGTGTTTTTATTCACCCGCTTTTATCAATAGTATGTAAATGGAGATAAATAAAAGCGGACTGGTCCGAGGTAAGGATCGATAGATTATGTGAAATATATATCTACGGCTAGGAAGGTAACGACTGGTTGAGGTGGAGAGAGAGGCATGCCCCTAACTCAAATAAATATTTGGGATAAAGATTAGGGAACGATGATGATGCAAATTAGTAATCAGGGGCTTGTAGCTAAGTAATAACAGCCGCACAGGTCGATAGATCAGGTAAAGCTACGCTTGCCGCGGTTGGTCCGTGGATGAGTGACCATGTTTACACACCACCGTGGGTCGGAAAACATTCTAAGCTATTGGCTGTCATCTGTGGATCTTTGGCTGTCGTCACGGGTCGTCAGAATTACCTAGTAACTAAAGTATGTGGAGGTCAGATAGGTAGTCGCTTTATGTAAAATACTGGTAATCAGCTGCATCCGGTGTAGCTGGAAGCTGACTCCAACATGGTTGGGAAAAGGCTAGACAGATGATGATGAAAATCAGTTGTATCTAATTTTGAAGCGTCTTATGACAAAATGATTCAACGTATTTTTATTAAACATAGCTAAGTTAACACGAATATGATTCCATACTTTGCTAGAAGTAGCTCTACAAGTTACAAAGCATAATAAAGTAAACACGCGCGGTATTAACTTGAGAGCCTGCCGTCCAATACATAGCTATATAGCTTGTTTCACCCAAGGGGCCCGTAATCCCGACGACGCAGGCGCAAGCTCATTACCAGTACAGATTAAAAAGAGAGAAGAAAATATAACAAACGAATAAATTAAGAATCTAGGACAACTAGCATTTAAGGCATGAAAATGTTTCATAGCAATTTTTTGCTTTAATAAAGATAGGCGTTCTTAATTAAACTCTTTGTCAGCACAGCAGTCTTTTGTTTATGAGCTTGTGCAAGTGTGTTGTTTCTAGAATTTTCATCGAAGGAATCTTTTGCCTTCGTAATATGAATATTTTTAGAAGAAAAGGTACTTTTTCATGCTGCTATTTTGTTTTAGTTTTGGTCTCTTGATCGCAAGCGTGACTGCTGAGCGTGGTCTTGGGATCGATTTCGGGCAAAATGTTATTGGGTTTCTTAGTAACAGCTCGAAATTTGGAAGTTGGCGGTGTCATACCACCGTGACTCGGAAAGCAAGTAACGCCGTTGGTTCTATGCCTGATCCGTCTCCGGTCGTGTCGGCCGGCATGCGTGCCGTCCTATCGGACTATGAGAGTGAAGGAAGAGGCAGTGCACGTGTGTCTGCGCGCACCTACGAGTGCACTATATTTCCCGAGCCGAAGGCGGCTCCGTTGAGATTGACCGCCGATGTCTGCAGGGCTATCATTATCATAAGATTATTACAATTTACTTTAAAGCTTAAAAAGAAAATTTAATAACTGAATTTCATGAGTATAATAAATTATTAATATGAAACCACTGAACTAAAAGGAGGGATTTATTGACGTGAAAATGTCTTTTCGCTCTGTGCGATATTTCTTAGTGAGAAAATACTATAAGAATTTAATCTCTTGTAACTAAGAGACATTTATTGTTAGCACTTGATAACTTTCTTCGCTTGAGGAGAGGCGCATCGCTCGGTCTTCACATATGAAAGGGTGCACAGCTCGCACGTGCCGTAGGCGGGCTCGCTTTCGATGGCAGGGGGAGTCAATCGTGGATCTCTCATTGGCGACGCCTTCTGTAGCCCGCGTGGTGTTGAATCGACAGTAGCGGAGGAGATGGTCATTATTTATTACTACTATTACTATTTCTGACCATCGCCACATCGTTTTTGATGTGGCACTCCGTCCTTCGACGGCCCAAGCCGTCCAGGCTCAAGTCCACCGACGCGTCGTTCGTCGGCCTCAAACAGCTCAATCGAGATTTGCTCGGCGCAGCTGTCAACGTCGCGGCTTGGCCAGAAGATGGTGGATCCCAGCGAATCTCGCTCGATCCAGAAGAGGAGGCGACCTGGTTCCGGGACACAATGACGTCAATTTGTGACGCTGCCATGCCCCGGGTCAGGTGCGCCCAGCGACCTAGTGCGGTTTACTGATGGTCGGAAGACATCGCGTAGTTGCGGACTGTCTATCTTAGAACCCGGCGCCAGTTTCAGCTGCAGAAAGCATCTGCAGAGAGGTACGGAGATAGCCAGAGTTTATAGAGCTTACCGAGTAGCGTCTATGGCTTCAACACGCTATCGCGGATGCCAGGTCTCGGTCCTGGAGCGAGCTACTCGAGGGGCTGGACAGGGATCCGTGGGAGAAACCTTATAGGATGGTCATGTGCAAATTAGGCCAATGGGTGGCCATCACAGAGACCATGGATCCGGGTCTGCTGGAGAGTGTCGTAAGCACACTCTTTCCAGTAGCCAGGGACAGTCCCTCGCCGCCCCCGTCATTGTCATCGTCACTCTGGTCTGACGAGTTAGGGGTGACCGAGCCGTGAAGCGCTTAGGGGCTCGCAACAGCGCCAGGTCCGGATGGTATGCCTGACCAAACGTGGGTTCTAACTCTGGCTGCTCTAGGTGACTGCCTGAGACGGTTATTTAATAGTTGTCTCCGTGCAGGCGTGTTCCCGTCCGGTTGGAAGGAAGCTGGATTGGTTTTATTGAAGAAGGAAGGCAGGGCCGCAGAGTCTCCCTCTGCATACCGTCCCATATTCCAAGCTGGTTTCAAGCTCTTTGAAAGAGTGGTTGTTGAAAGGCTCGTTAAGCACCTGTCGCGGGTTGGTCCCGACCTTGCTGACAGCCAGTATGGCTTCCAGCAGCGGCGTTCTACCGTAAATGCGATTCTTCGCGGCCGCGCGCTGTCGTACCAGGTGGTGTCCCGGGTCGGGGTGGCGTTGGCAATAAGTTTGGATATCGTCAACGCCTTCAACTCTTAACCCTGGGGTGGAATTAGGGAGGCACTGGTTTTAGTGAGGTAAAAATCCCACACTCCCCTTTTCAGAGGTCGGGTGCCTTTTGAAGGATTCCCCCCTAAAACAAAAAAAAGGGGAGCTCATTCGTTCGGTCATTCGTTCTAAGACTGGATTTCTCTACTCGCTTATCTTGTGGGTTCGCTTTGATCGCTCGTTACTAAACTGTGTTCGCTACACAGTGCTAATGATTTAGGGAATCCCATCGTTACGTTAGCTTGATGTGAATGTGACCACCTCTCATAGTTAGGATAGAGCGAGTTTGATAGACGCTGGCAAAGTGCACCGCCTAAACACCGACTAAGTTCAGTTTAAGGAACTTGTCTCGTTAGGTTTAAAGGTTCAGTTACAGCTATGACTAGACGTACTCACAAAAACATACGGCGCGGATTTAAATTACGCCTAAATTTTTGCCCACTATAGTGTTTATTATATAGTTCTTTAGTTGGTCCTCGACGACGGCCTTGCCACATCAGTGATAATAATTAAAAAGCTGATATGTTCACAATAAAAAATAAATTCGACGCAGCCTGATGTTCTTGTTGCATGTCAGATGAAATTTAAATCATACAGGGCGTCGTAAACGACTGATCTGAATTATTCATACATACATTGATTTAAATTCAATGCAAAAAGCCATGTTTGAAGGCTAACTCTCGTCTAATATTGACTAATAACTTGTATGTGTGGTGCAAACCGTTAATGTAAGTTGGTTATTAATAAATAAATAAATTTAAAACGTTCAAAATCTAGTCGCAGTCTCATCTCGGCGACAAACAAATGTCAAAAACTTGTCAAAATGTATGGAAATTAGAGGTATTTTTGACAGATTGAGACTGAGATCAGACTATGAACGTTCTTTAAATTACGAGAATTACGCCTCTGTTGTTGTATGAACACTCTTTTCATTACAGATGTGTTGTGCGTTCTCTATGTCTTTGAGGTTAAACTGCATATGCCGCAGTTATTTCATGATTGGCTATAATTCAGGCCACGCGCTGTTCCTTTCATGACACACGTTAATGCCGCGGTCTCGGTTGCCATGCTAAGCTATGCGGTTATCGGTGGTCTGTAGCCCCTCAGTTGCCTTACATTGTCACTTATAGGCAGGTTAGGTTGGTTAATCGTAGCTCCTTGTAAAATATGCATGCAAAGAGGCTAGATGGACGAATAGTTAAATTGGCTGTTGAATAGTTGATGTATACTAATAAAAGCTTTACTAATACTTGGAAAACATACAAGGTTTAATATTTAAAATCTCCTTTATTCTCCGGAAGGGTTTAAGATCAAAAAGACTTGACGGGTCACTAGATATTGTAATAAAAACACGCTAAAGGATCCAACAAAAGGATTCTTGGGATTTGTTCAATTGAATTGTTGTGTTCAGTGGGTTCAATTACTTCGAACATAGTTTTATTTGTTGTTTCTGAAAATAAAAACAAACAAAATGATAAATGTTATTTTAAGTATGTTCTAGATATCTTTGCTGGTAAAGTTTCATCGAAACAAAAATAGTGTAAAAGGAATGTTTTAGGGTTATTTTTTACATATTCAGTTGTTATTTTACTACTTAGCTAATACAAAAGGCCTAACCTGTATTTAAAAACGTTAAAATCCTGTCGGAAGCTTGTCCCCAATTAACCGGTAGCATAGACAGTCTATAATGTTCCCACTGCTGGGACACAGGCCTACTCTCTTCGAGAGAGAGTGGGCTGTAATCGCCACCCGGGCCCAGTGCGGTGTGGTAGACGTCTCATGTCTGTCATGTCTTAGCACCAAAAATTGGAAGACATACAAGTCTTCGAATTTTCGGATAGGCCGGTTTCCTCACGATGTTTTCCTTCACCGTTTTGAGAGCAGTGGTGATGAATTAATTTACACAAAATTTAAGCGCCTGACTGGATTCAAACTTACGACCTACAACTCACCACTGCTCACTGTTCTGCTATGAGGGCTACAAATTGCACAAACACAAAGTTAAAAAAATAAAAAAAGTATCGGTTTATTTTAATTATTCGTCAAGTTACTATAGCGGAAGGTTCAGGTTGTAAAAACATTGTTTTTGGTCTATAAAATAACCCGGAAATATAAACTCCTCAGTGGTATTCAATCCCGGGATGCTACTGTTTGGAGAACCTATCAGCCATCTGTGTGCCAAACGTATTAGGTAACTTTATACAGGGTGGCAGGGACATCGACGCGCAAACTGAAACCATGAATTCAGCACATGATTCTAGACTCACTAGAGTAGACATTTTTGAAGTAATAGTGGAGACCAGTCGTACTTAGGTCTTTAATAAAACAGGAATAAAACTATCAAAATACAAAATTTCTGAATGAGTTCAAAAGAGTTATATTAGTGTATAATTTGCATTATCATGCGTATTTTTTTACCTTTTATCACACAGTAACACTATTTCAGTAGCCACAAAGAGCCGGGACTGCTCCAAATAATATATAAATAATACTTGGACAAATAAAGTTTCGTAGCGCTTGCTACGCGAGCGTAGCGACCTCTACGCCAGCGTAGCGCCGCTATAAAAGCTCGGCCAACCTCGCTTGGACAGTTGGTGTTCTAGCTAACGAAGCAGTTTCGTACACAGTTATCTGAATTCACTGTGGAGTTCGAGAATAGATTTTGATTGGTAAACAACAATGGTTAACTGCATGGGAATTTCTACGGCAGTCACCAAAAAACAAATGAAAATTCTTAGCATTTCAAAATGTAGCAGTGTTTTTAGTTCATGCTTGGGTGCCAGATGGGATTTCCCATCGGCGAGGAGACGAAGTGCCAAATAGATTTTAAGGCCCAGTTCAAAAACTTCCTTAGTACAGGGTAGCCTGAAGACAAATGAAAAATTTCAAAAGCTACTCTCCGAAGGCTTCTACGAACCTCTGGGCTCAAGATCACCACCATCAAGTCAAAACCAAACCGACATTGCTATTATCATGGCTATTATCAATGCAGCTTCATTGTCATAAGTCCCGACCTCAGCTGCTCGCCTTATCTGCTTCAACTTCTGACGTCTATTATATATGTAGATAAGCTTGCTTTTTATGCTGGCTGAACTAGCTGGCTTCAAAGTTAACGCTATCTTGTTTCCTGAGACGGGTAGTTAGACGTTACGTTGTTTTATCTTTTTCTGCCTTTGTCAGTGGTCAGATCTTTGAACTAACAGAATATTTGTTGAATATATTTTATACTTCTTAAAATAGGCCCTACAAGGCGATGCTTAAATATATAGTCAGTTAATATATTGTTTATCAAATTGACACACTACGCCAATTTGCCGTGTTATAGCCATTTAATTCAAATGACAAAGAATGACAGTTATTTGTAACTGTAGCTAGCCAATCGTCCCACTCTGTTTTACTTAACCTGGCGTTAAATTTGCTATCAGAGCTAACCTCTGTATTTAGTTTTATTTTTGCTGGTGACACTTTGTGCAATCTGGATATTTAATCCCCTTTTCCCCGCAATTACAACAAATAAGAAAATGTTCCGCCTTACACTGTCGTAGTGAGTGTGAGTTTTCTCTGCACCTTGGGCAATAAGGTCAACCCCTAGTTGGTGTGCCTGAGCTGTTATTGTCAACCAAGGCGACCGGTTGAGAGTGTGAGTCATTTCCGGATGGTTCTGGTTTTTTGTAGTAGTCACCACGGCCGTTCCTATAGTGGTTATAGTATGGTTTTGAGTTAGTACTTGTAGTTTTATTCGTTGGGCTAGTGTATGCAAATTCTGGAGCCAAAGTGGCAAGATTTGTTTTTGTTGGTTCTTGATAGTGTGCTGGTCGTAACTTATATTTTTCATAGTTTTTACAGACTGATTCTAGGTGCTCCAAATTTGGCACATTGCACATCTGAAGAAGAAATGTTTGACATTATCACACATAACATAAAACCAATGTATGCAGAAGTACTAGCTATCAGCAATTTTCCAAATTTGGAGCACCTAGTCTTTAATCTATTGAATAGGCCGCTCATTATTGATATGTAGATAGTTATGTTTTCAGCTTCACCTTGTGAGCGTGTTCTAATTTCTGTAAGCAATCAATAATCACAGTCGTCACGGTCAAAAGCAGCCTTCAATTGCTGTAATAGTTCTAAAATATTACACAAAACAGTCTAAGTGTTTTGAATATACACACTACAACTACTTGTAGGCCATACAAATATTTGTATGGCCTACAAGTAGTTGTTCCGGGTCTGGCTGTTTGTGTATGTGAGTTTAAATGTTTGTGAACGCACCCACGATACAGGAGTAATTCCTAGTGTGGGGCAAAGTTTTTTAAAAAAAAGAAAAGAAAGAAAAGAAAATAAAATATATGGAAAAGTTGGCAGTCAATTTGATAAATAATTAATTTCTGTGACTTTGCATACAAAGTCAGCCTAAAATCCGTCTAGCTTCATGTAAGGATCAGCCGATCGATTCTGTAAAAATCTCACCGTGAAAAGTTCGGTGAAGTGAGCTTAGAGTGAGCTGTCAATAGTGTCATTTATTGCATTAGTTGGTTTGACAGCTCACACCACGCTCACTTCAACTAAGTTTTCACGGTGAGACGGTTACAAAATCGCACTGCAGATTTAGTATACTACTCGTTTTAAACTCGTTGAAGGACAAACTTGAAAGTCATGTTTTGCAGTTCAGGGCATGTAGGACAATGTAGGGCGACCAGCCTGAACAAGCCATGTCAGACTTGTGTTTGAACATCTATTTTTCGACCCGCCGCGCCGGTCTCTTGTATACGGCGTTATTGTTCGCTATTTGACCCTGTGGCCCTCTGGACTAAAGTGGCAACCTCAACACTAATAAGCAAAATGTTGGGAAAATATTAAGTTACGGTTTAAGCTGCCAAAGTTATATGTCAGATATTTTTGATCTCAACGAGGTATCACATTCTTCTGAATTTAACTGAGGAGGCAGATATTTATAACGGAAGGTATGTCCGATATTAGTACAAATATGTGACATCGAAGGAGGTGTTCCTTCTACTATCTGACGAGATATGCGACGCCATAATATAGGATGCTGCATCAGCATAAAAAAGATGTGTGACCGTATTTTTCTTCTAAACTACGCATCGGATTTTGATGCGGATTTCCACATTATTTAGATAATTTATTCCGGAACGTTCATACATAGTGATCATAACACTACACGCTACTCGACGGCTACAGTTGTCTTTGACGTTGACGTGTCACTCGTGTGTATTTATTTCTTTATTTGGTAAGATCCAACCCAGATCCAAGTTATTGCACAGTAAAGTTTCAATAAAAACAGACACAATTACATTAAGTAAGGAATAACATAAAGAAAAAATACATAAAAATAACTAACAAAACAAGTAAAACTAACAAACAACAGTCAAATAATATAGATAAATAGACACAGAAAAAAAACAAAAAAAACTCATCTCGCGGAACCTCAAACATACGACATACGTCTATTCATCTTGCGGCAAACAAATCACACGTGTATGCACACTTAATATTAAACTGACATAAAATAAATAAATCTCGACGTCAAGTCGTAAAAACCGTGAGAGACAAGGTCGAGTCGCTATTACACTACAATAGCAAAGCCATCCCTTCGAAATTCGAATGGTATCGCGGTATTCACGATTCGCGAAAAGTGAAATGAACTTTACAGACTAGTTTGGGATATCAAATGTCAGATCGAGTTATTGCTATAAATCAAACTATCGTCAATAGCTTCTAGAATTTGTTTCATATTTTAGTTTATTTTTGCGATAAATGGCCGGAGTGGCCTATGTCCAGCAGTGGACTGCGGTCGGCTGAGTTGATTGATGTTTAGACCTAAATAAACGTACATATACAGTATTTTTTTCCCATTGAGACAGACAGACATGAGGACACCTCTTTAGATTCTCAAATACTCGTTTTTCAAAACAATTTTATCTGAGAGTAAGACTCTGGTTCACTTTTTTCGAGTTTCAAAACCTGAACCTGAGAATAATACTCGTCTCACGAAAATAAATTCTGCATTTTCATCTGTAAACTCATATTAAATTTTAATTTTTATGTCCCTAGTAAAATCGTACGAGCTCATCTGAGCCAGATGCTAGTTGTAATAAAATAGAATTTTTTACGATCCCGTGATAAATAATGCTGGTTCAGACATCAGTATAAATATCTTGTGTTGGTTTAATTATGCTCTTTTGAATTGTAAACTTTATGGTTTAAGAAATAGTTAGTACATACCTTTTGGTTCATTACTTAGAGTGTTTGCACTAATGCTTTGTAATAAGTTGGAGGTTCTAAAGTAAATTGGGAAATTAAAATAGGAAAAATATTGGTCTAACTCCGTAAAAAAAATCAAATATTCTATCCTACTCTCTACTCATACTGCATATATTTAAATGTATTCTTGCCCGTTTACCTTTTGAAAAGAACACCCTCAGAAATATGTATCATTTAATTATTTATTGGTCTCTTGTCACAGGCATTATTTGCTATAAAGGAAGCTCCAAACACTAAACCCTTTTTGTTAACTGAAGCATACATAATTTTTATTATTACTATTACAATTTTGTAGCCGTACAATTATTCTTCTCTTTATAAATATGCGTTCGGTGTCTACGTACGCGTAGCCGATTGCTACGTGCGTAGCTACGAGATAGCTGAGTGGTGCGACGAGGTGCTACGCGGGTACGTGACTATTCCTGATTTCCATATCTCAGTATGGAATTGAAAAATGATAAGTCTGCAATGGTCTGCAATATGTTTCTGTTTGAATATTTTTATTCATTATTTAGGATTCTTGTCTTGACTTATTTTATTTTATTTTGGATGCAATTAATATGCTATTATACTATTATAATTGTAAAAAAACACTATTTTGATGGCATAAAAAACCCACCTAAGCCTAATCAGTCGCCTTATCTTTAGCAACTAAACAAATATGTACTAAACATTTCAAATAATAAAAAAAAAGAATGTAATATTTATTTAATATTCTTCGGACTCATGTCGGCCGAAGCAATGAAAACCTGCTCACATGGAGATTCACAGATGACTCCGCCCTGGAGTGTAAATATGGTGCCATCTCACAAGTGATGGGGCACTTAATATCGTGTCCAGCGTGCCCTGTTGTCTGACACTGCTGAAAGTGGCAAGCTCGCCAACGCCAGATAACTTCGTTATCGGAGGAATAATTTTGAATTTTTGACAGTTCTTCCATACAAAAACTGTCAGACGTCAATTTTATTCCACGAATAAGAATTATCTGTCGATTGAAAATTCAGCCCTTGAACAATATGCAATTTAAGGCAATTTAAAAGTTTTCACTGAAAAACACTAAAAAAGACAACAAAAAAGGTCGGTACAAAATACCTATGACATAAATTAGGAAATAAAATTACATGATCGACTAATACTCGTACAGACTAAAAACCATTTAGACGCAAACAATTATTATTCCGTAAAGAAGCTTTTCACCAACTCTCACTCATCACTCATCTCATCACTTTGAAAACTGTCAAATAATAAAAAATAATGCCCAATCATTAACTACATATCATTAGCTACATGAAATCATGCCCAATCATTACCTACATAATATCATTTGCAGATTTAATATACGCTTCTTTCATTCTAATTAATTTACAACTAGATATATAAGTGAGTACCTATTTATCCAGCAGAAACTAAGTTATAAATAAGTAACAGGAACAATTGTGAAGGATTTCAAGCGCTGAGAGCGCCGTAGCCTCACTCCGGTAAGTTAAGTGCCGTACTTGTTGAAAACTAAGTTGAGGTAATTGCTGCAGTAAATACCTTTGTAAATAGCTAACTGTTTATAACTTAGAATGGGATTTAAATAGGAAATTAATTGTCAGTGTGCTCTCAGACAATGCATGGTTGCGTTATGTGGTAAATATCTGTGTTTATTACTTTATGTGTATAACTTAGAACGTGTTTAAATAGGATTTCTTCTTGTTATGAAACTGTTTATTACTTTGGAGTGGCTTTTAAATAGAAAACGTTTTATAATTTATTCTAATTAATTTAGTCATAATGCCTGGGAAGTTAATACTTGTATCTAACTTATATTCTCTCACTGTTTCTAGAAATGATTAATGTTGATAACTTCAAAATGGCTTTTAAATAGGAAATGTAATTGTCATTATGCTTTCTAATTTGTTGTTTTAATGATAATACGTGACGAAAAATAATACATTTCGTAACATTGCACTAGAACAATACGACCATACAAAATCACAATAAAGTATTCGCATAAAATATAGTTACAAAACTGAATATGGAATAAAATAAATGTAAGTGTTTAAATAACGTGATAAAAATGAAAAGAGAGGAATACTGTTATTGAATAACAGTTTTTTCTCTTTTAATTTAAAAACACTTTCAACTCAAAACGTGTTTTTAAATGAAAAGGGAAAAAAACTGTGTGTTTTTTAAAGAGAAAACTGACTATGAATGTGAGAACCATGCAGGCTAGGTTGAATAAATGACTTTATAATTGTCTGGCAGTTTTAAATAGGTATTTTGTATAATGATGGCCTACGCAAACGTCCTATAGATCTGGTAGCGTCGTTGAGCTTTCTAGAGGTTGAGCTAAAGACTAGTGATGCATGTATGCCTCGTTGGGACAGGTCAACTCAAAACTGCAATGGCTTTCTTTAAAATCCTTTCCAGACATAACCCTGCATTGTTACTCACATACAATCCTAATAATATAATGTTTGGACTTTAAAAGAGACCATGACCGAGCTTATTTCGGCATTTCTTCTCAGGTATCAGTCAGTTAGGAAATGCCGGTGCCATCTAGTTTTTAAATATTGACGTATAAAAGAGTCTTAAAAGCAGAAATAAACATTTCATTTCATAATCAAGTTATTTTACAGCTGAACCATTGAACCGACTTACGAGTATCGTAAAATAAACTAAAAACTACAAACCTTTCGTTTTTACAAATAAAAGATATCTAGATGGTACTCGTAGAACAAAATGAAACAAGGAGAATTTAAACTCCGTTTATTAAAAGAGGAATCTACTCATTTTCATCGATGTTTTCATTAAAATGGTTGAAGATCAAGCCGAGCATGATTGGAAGGCAGAAAGCGCTTGAAGGTAGCGTCAGAATATCGACTTGATATTAATTGGAAGATATCACAGATGCTTCAAAGATCGGTCGAAGTAGATAACGAGTAGCTAAACTTTAGTTTTTACGCTGCATTATGCACCATGACAAAAAGTCACACCGAAGTGACTTTTTGTGGAGTAACATTATGCACCATGACAACATTCAGTTACCTTCTATAACTTTCAATAGTTTTAGATCCATACAACACTGACGACCGTGCCCACACACGCCGAATAAAATCGTACTTGCAATTATTTCAAAGGAGTAACCGCGGGATCTTCTTGCCGCCTCTTCTCCATATAAACACCTAATAGAAACCGCGTACCTAGCTTCTGACGTTTCATAAGCGCCCATATATTTGTGAAACATTTTGAATTTTTTGTTTTATGTGTTTTTTTTTAAACTGTTTGGATGTGACAGCTCAGATACAATGATTCATAGATTAAAAAGACGTGATTCAAGTAGAGTACAAGAAACATGGAACATCTTGTCTCGGTCCTGGGAAAGGCGATACTTTTTTATTAAAACTTCATCCTGTTGTATCTACGTGAAAGTTTTCGATATCCAAAGTGAAAAGTTTTTATGCGAAACTTAAACACATTCTTGCTACACTTTATAGGTTGTTTTTTAATTGATATTAACTGCATATTCTTTTCAGGGTTAAAATATAACTAAAATAAGTCAGGAAAATCTAACTAAGATTCTTATAATAAGTAGAGATTGTTTATTAAAACTGTCACACTTGTGTCGTGGGTCGCAACCGCTACTGCTGAGCCCGGTTTCGATTCTCAGGTTGGGAAAAGTTCAACTGACAACCTTCACCTAACTTTTCACGGTGATACTTTTACAGAATCCATCGGCTGTGCTATTCTATTCAGATATAAAAATCTATGCTACCTATCTGTATCCTACTTGGCTAATCACTGATAGAATTGGCTACCGTGACCTAAATTCAGTCAAGAGGATAATTATTAATAAAATGAAAATCTTTTCACACTGTTAAAGTTGCTTAAGCGCACGCTACAGATTCCAATAAATATTGTGGGAAAATTGTAAAATCTTGTCCCTGAGAACTTTTCAGCAAATAAGTTATGTAATTTTTCAGTATTACTGGAACTTACTGTGTTCAGTACTGAATAACGTTATTAAAATTATATTTATTATTTATCTCTTATTATTATTTGCCTCTATTCGAACGGCCTAAATCGCTGCGTCCTCAATTTTCTGATAAGAGGGCTTAGACAAGTGGCAATCGCCTTCAAAGGGTTTTGTATTTCTAAAACGGTTTTCAACAAGGTGGACACAAGCGTTTCGGAAGCATATGTCAACTCTGTCCCTTAAATTGTTGACTTCGTTGTCGCCGATAGAAAGTCAATTTATCTGGTAAAAAAACTTTCTCAGAAAGTATATTAACCCATTGAATGTCGTAATTACAGACACAATTAAAAAGCCATTGTGTCTCGCGTAGATCTACGTTCCGACAGATGAAGGGTTACCTACCTTTACAGGGTTCAGTCTCCGTTTCAATGCTCCGTTGCATATTCCAGAAACCTGTATAATTAGACAGAGTAGTGAGTACTTACCGATGCTCATCATTTCCACCAGCACCTCGAGTTGGATCAATAGAGCCACCACAGAGGCCGCAATGCCTCCACAGATGGTTGCGAAAGCAGGGGTGCCAGTGCTCTCAGAGATCAATGACAGTTTCCTGAAACAAAAGAAAATAGGAATTAATATATATGCCTGCACTATGGTTACCATTGAAGAACGTATGTAAAGTTTGACGCATAGTTTTATGTGAACCTAGAAAATAGAATTTAAAACGACACGACGTTCAAAGTGCCGCTGCGAGCAACGACGAGGAATCTCCGTTATTTTATCCGTCTTTCCAAGTTTTACCGGAATATTTTCACGACCGTTTAAAACCACGTTCAAAGTACTACCACTTTCAGTAAAATTATTAAGCGTGTCATCCACATTCTCATTCCTCGGTCGTGAAGAGGAACGCAAAGTATGTTGGCTCTCCTCAAAGAGACGTACGCTTCCAGTATCACGATGGATTTAAACAACCCACGCCCGTTCTGTCTGAATCCTTGGCAAAGAAAAACTTTTTCTCTTGATTACGGATGAATTTTTCGACGCTATATTTTAGTTTGTAAAAAGTTTTAGTTAATTAGGGATATATTTATGTTATTTTAGTGCTATCTTATAAATAAATATTAGTGCGAAATAAGATGCGGTTGGAAAAAGTTCGCCTTTTCAAGAAATGAATGATAATAGAAAGTGAGTGTATAAACCTATGGTGAGTCAATTTTTATATTTTCATTTTATGACAACTGTTTTAATGAAAGAAAAAATTTAATTAAAATTCACACAATGATGACACACAATACACACACAATGAACACAATGACACACATAATGATTCATAATCAGTATATAATGTTCCCACTGCGGGGACACAGGCCTCCCCTCGGTGAGATAAGGGCCAAAAGCCGCCACGCGGCCTAGTGCGGGTTTGTAGATGTCACATATCTTCGAATTTTCGGTTCTAAGAAATGCCGATTTCCTCATGATATTTTCCTTCACCGTTTTGAGAAAATAATTTATATAGTGTTGCAAGTAAAATGATTACTTTTGATCCAAAACAACCAGCAGCTACATTTTTGACAACCATTTTCCCCCTACGGATTTAACGAATGGAACCCAATTAAGTAATCAATACTCAATTTGGGGACAACTCTCGCTTTACAACCAAGGATATACCTAGCGAGTATCGTAATTTAACGATTAACAATAGGTATTATTAACGGAATCGGGTCATCTATAAATATTTGAAGTCAGATTTTGTGTCCGTCTGTGTGACCGCTTAGTTCTTCAAAACTCTTCTTTTCACCATAGTTTAGCGACTTTATTCCGGAAGGTATATGTGTCTAATACGTGTATTTCCCACTATGTTGGGGTCGGCTTCCAGTCTAACCGGATGCAGCTGAATGCCAGTATTTTACATGGAGCGACTGCCTGTCTGACCTCCACAACCCTGTTACTGGGTAATACTGTTTCGTAAGACTGGTTGTCAGATTTTCGGACTTCTTACGACCCGTAACGACTGTCAAAGATCCACAAATGACAGCCGGGACCAACGGCTTAACGTGCTTTTCGAGGCACGGAGGGGTCTTGGTATGTAAAGATGGTCACCCATCCACGCACCAACCGCGGCAACTGTAGTTAAACCTGATCGATCGACTCGTGCGGCTGTTATTACTAAGCCACAGGCCCCTCTTATATAATACGTGTATATTAAATTTAAATATAATAAATAAATCTCAATGTTTTCTTAAGTCGTAAAAGCGAAGCGCGGGCGGGGTCGCTAGTCGTAAATAAATTGCAAAATATTTTCCTGTTTCATTTTCTGAAACCAGACATGCGACTTATGGCTTGAAATGGCAAAATAATATTATATTATTTAGGTAACTTATACGTTAGATAATCCTATTACAATAGTATCGTCGCTTCCCGTTCAGGTAGTCTATTGAACAGCCGATCGATTCTGTAAAAATCTCACCGTGAAAAGTTAGGTGAAATGAGCTTAGATTGAGCTGTCAATAGTGTCAATCCTTAGCATTAGTTGGAATGACAGCTCACTCCACGCTCACTTCACCTAAGTTTTCACGGTGAGATGGTTACAGAATCGCACTGCTGATCCCCTAAGCCTTATTGTACCTTCAAAGTAAATGGACGTCTTAGTACCTACTAACATATAGTCAACATGAACTGTTATTTATGGATCACTAGCTGCACCCCGTGGTTTCGCCTCCATAAGTGTCGATCCCGTGGGAATATTGGAATAAAAAGTATCCTATGTGTTATTCTGATGTATAGGCTTTATTATTGAAAGTTTCATAAACATCCGTTCAGTAGTTTTTGCGTGAAAGTAACAAACATCCATCCATCCTCACCAACTTCCGCGTTCATAATATTATAAGTAGGATTTTATACACAACATAACATTATGCCTGTTTTTCTCAAAGGGTTAGGTAGACGTGTAACATGTCACATCTAATTGGCGTCGAGCCTATTGCCATCAACTTATAGAGGTATGAGGAACAGAGTGTAAAGTTCACTCATACTCCATAGAATAGGGAGGATCCTCCGACCAGACGGGTGTTGTGTCTGGCGGGCAACTGTCCAACGATTGATGTTGGGAAGTTTGTATATATGCTAATTGCGCGGTAAACTCTGCTTAGGAGATGCAGGATTTGCGTGCGTGTGTTGTTCGCATGTGGTGTTGTAGATACCGCTACAAACTGGACATAAATACAGACTCCGGGCTGGTACAGAGAATTCCTAATGGAAATACCCCATAACATTTTGCCCGACTCGAGAATCGGACTCAGTGTAGTGTGTAAGACTTATGTATGTGTGCTCTTGTATTCTAATATTATGAATCAATTTATGTTTATTAAGGATAGTATTCTATGATTGACCAGTAATACACGAGATACCAATGGAGTCACTTGTTTTACTCTTCTTCCCGGACTGACAACCTTACATGGCGACCCTGCCATCTGAGACGAGTGCCGAGTTAGGTCGCGTAACTTAATTTATTGAGAGACATTAATGGACTATGGTACAAGTGATTTTCTTAAGTCTTAAAAGAGGATTTTCATTTTGGTTAAAATGTGCCGGTCAAATATAGAAAAAGAGGACGTTTTTATTACACAAAGTGCATCGGGAGGTTCAAATTCGGCTTCTATGCTCCTGTACCACTCATCAAATATTAGTATCGGGATGTTCATCATTTGCACCTTACTTGGAATCTAGGACTTTACGCAGTTTATAAACTGTACCGAAATTGCCATCAGGCGTGGATAAGGAATGAGGTACTCGCACAAAAACTATAACGCTCGTTTCGTCGACCAAACCCAAAGGCTCGTGTCTGTTACGAGTGCCGCCAGCAGCGCCAGGAGGCACGCCAGGAGCCGGGCATCAGAGGCCAGAAACCACAGTAAGTGGATAAAGATAGCCAGACAAAAGCGATTTGTTTTTTAACGTAAAGTCCTTGCGAGACCTCGTGAGTGAGGACCTCACTTGTTACCACTAGACCGACGCGGCAACGGGGCAATATTTCCGAGGCCGGGGATACACACTGCCAACTTCAAAACCCCGGGCTGTTACTGAAATATTCCTAATTGAAAAACCCATTTGCCCAACCTGGGAATCTTACCCAAGAGCCCACTCTCAGCAGTGGGAGTTTACGACCACGAGCGTTGCGCCTTTATTTAGTTGATTTGTTAGATTATTTTTTATTAAGAAATATACTGAAATATATAATGAAATATAGATGAAAGCATACACATATCGTGTTGATAACAGAGGGACTATACTACGTCATGAGGGGTATATGTCTCGAAATCACAAATGCACGAGGGAATTGCGGATTAATTCATTACCTAATTAGAATACTATATGCAAAAGGCGGTCGCGTTACCCAAAGGCCTATATTAATTTGGGTAAAATACAGGCTGATGGTGAAAATTAGTAGCTTACTACAAAAACATGGCATAAATCAGCTGGTCAGGTAAATGATGACAGAAGTTATGTTCAATGGATGCATTAACACCATGTTTGACTGCAAGCACGATGAACTGAAAGATTGTCGAAGATGATAAACCAGTGCGTATATGGCCAAATGTATGAACGTAAAAGAAGCAAAACGAGTATGTCAAGGATCGTAGCAGGTAGCGTTCTGTAGTTTCTGCCCCCCCGGAAAGAAGGCGTAGGTTTATAATAGTAAGTTATGTATGGTGAAAATATGCTGAAGAAAAAAAATAGGGGATGAAAGTTTGTATGGAAGTTCGTCATTTTGCCTATTGGAAATCCCATAGGGAGCACGACTTGTAAGTTATAAATGTTAATCTAACCCATAGAAAAGACATAGGAAGGCAATCGATATCGGAAAAAGTATTATGGAACTCAAATGAAATTGGGCAGGACACCTGACAAGGCGCAGTGATGACAGGTGGAGTAAGGCAGTGACCGAGTGGCGTCCAAGGACTGGTAGACGAAATGTCGGGCGTCCAGCAGCGAGATGGGCGGATGACGTTGTTGCCATCGCGGGTAGAACCTGGATGAGGCTGGCACAGGGGCGGGGGAATTGGCACATGAAAAATGGGGCCTATGTTCTGCTGAACAAAACACCCACTGCTGTGGGTGAAGGCGAGCTGTGAATGATGATGATAGAACAAAAACTACCCTCACTCAATGTGAGCTCATTGCCTGGTGATGACATTGAAGTCTTGGAGTTAACTCCGTAACTATCTTTTAAACTAGTTTGTAAGACAACAGAAGGTGTCTTCTTGCTCTAAATGAATAAAACCTGTCAAGTGCGTGTCGGGCCACGCACAGTGTAGGCTTCCGTAGTAGCCCGTTATCACAATATAGTACGATTCTGTTGTTCTTTATTCTGAATATAAGTTGCGTTGTAACCACGGGGGTACCGGACCTTGCAAGAAAATCTTTACAGCGTGGGAGGAGGCCTAAGATAGTTAAGATACCATAGGAATATTTTCTGCCATATATGCCAAATATGCCATAGGAATCACGAAACCTTATTTTTTAAACTTACGGACTAGGTCAACTGGCGCTCAGTTTAGTAAAATATTATTTAAATGATAGACAACAAACAGTTCAAATAAATGGTGTCAATTCACTTCGTTTAAAAGTAAAAATGGGTGTTCCACAAGGCTCAATTTTAGGTCGTTTCCTCTTTTTAGTTTATTAATGATCTACTCTATTTATTAAAGAACCAACCACAAATGGATAATTTACTGACGATACTTCCTTATTTTTTAAGATAAATAGACGTGCATCAAACCTTGACGACGCAAATAACGCCCTACTGTAGGTAAAAATTGGTACACTGCTAATAATTTGGTATTACATGGAAAACAAAACTAAATGCATAAGATTAGCTTTACCGAATGTTAAAAGTAGTGATTGCGACATAGTATTGAACAAAGAGAAACTAGAATTCGTCGATCAAACTGTTTTCCTGGAGATCACGCTCGACTCAAGGCTGCAAAGGGGTCCTCATTTAACATCTCTTGCAGGACGGCTAAGTTCAGCAGCTTATGTATGCTGTAAGAAAAATCCGTCAATTTACTAATGTAGATACCGCGAGGCTAGTCTATTTCAGTTACTTTCATAGAATCATGTCTTTCGGTATTTTTTTATGGGGACGGGGCTGCAAATATCGAGTCCATATTTATTCTGCAGAAAAGAGCTATCAGAGCAATATATGGCCTCCGCAGGCGCGATTCTCTAAGAGAACTGTTTAAAGATCATCATGACGGTACCTTGTCATCTATAAAAACATCTTGACGTAAGAAAAAAATCAAATTGCCAAAAGTTCAATAGGGCACTAGCAATTAATGCGCATACAAAATGAGGGGCCTGTATTTACGGGCCACCGTATAGCGCTCTGCGGCCGGGGAGCAAAGCTCTGGTACCGCTCGCTGTTCGGTTGGTTAGTTCTAGTGCCGTTTATATGTGGAATAGATCGACCAGATGTCACGTAAGTTAGGTAATTTGATATTATACCTTAACTATTACTTATTATGACTATGTTGTTGTGTAAGTCGTATTATGGACAATTATTCCTAGCTACTCTTATTATGTTGCTATTCTTTTGAATTCTCTTGGACCGTTATCCAAGAGATAGAATTAATTGTTTTTAAAGATAACGATAATCTATGACAACGTAAGAAATGAATGTACGACAGAATATTTTAATACTGTTTCCATGGAGTTTCTTGTCCTTCTTCTCCATGATGACGTAGTTTTGCGAACGGACGACTAGTTTTCTGATTAAGCCTTGTCTATCTGTGCTTTTTTTCATAAAATCTTTTTCCCACAAATCATATTCAATAATAACCTTCATACACAGTAAATAACTAACTAGTAATTCTGATATTCAAAGCTTGTTATCTGTGTAATATATAGGTACATATACTTCTAGTATTATACTGAATACACACGCAAAACATTGGCCCGCGGCTTGAAAAATTGAGCTCGGACAGTAATTTCTTGCGTTATCATAAACTCAAAACATTTTCAGAATATTACTTATTTCTACTTAAACGTTTAATGACACTACTGACTTATAGTAGGAGTCTAACAGCTTATTGTCTGAAACTGCTCGTGCCAACAAGAATGCGATAAACTGCCGGGATTTTAGTGATCCATAGAGCATTTGCAGTTCTTGGAGAAAAATAAAACATCACAGTACAGATGCTGCATTTTTCCCGCAGATTTTTATTTAGACTAGAGATCGTGAGTATTAGAGCTTCGATTGTGTCCCAATACTCAATGCGGTAACGAATATACGGTATAACGAGTTTTTTTTGTACTGGACCATACCTGGGAACCGTTCAAAATCTAGTCGCAGTCTCATCTCAGCGACAAACAAATGTCAAAAATTTGTCAAAATGTAGGGAATTTTGGGAATTTTTTGACAGATTGAGACTGAGATCAGACTGTGAACGTTCTTAAAACTACGAGAATTGCCCCTTTGGTTACGGAGAACTTTTTTTCACAAAAAAAGTTTTGAAGGTAATAAATAACATTAAATAATTACCCACAACTCCTGCAGCGTTGCTTGCACCCATAAGCACAATGTTTTGAATCCTACTGTATATAATTATATCCTACTAATATTATAAACGCGAAAGTTTGTAATGGATGGATGGATGGATGTTTGTTACTCTTTCAAGCAAAAACGACTGAAAGGATTTGGATAAAATTTGGCACACAGATAACAAGGATTAACACATAGAATACTTTTTATCCCGCAATTCCCACGGGATCGAAACTTATGCGAGTGAAACCGCGGGGCGCAGCTAGTTTATGATAACGCAATAAATTCACTAAGTCTTTGCTAATTTTTCAAACCTCGGGCCCCTTTTCGGTACATGGATGGCTCCATAGGCCCTAATGTTAATCCAGACGACCTTCACCCTAATTGCGTAACACACTATCAATCTCAATCTGAATCATTTTGAATGATATTAATAATCCATTGCTTAAGAATTATGTTCGAAAAAAACCTGCTCGACCACTTCAATAACGCAATGAATGTTGCTGAACTGTCAAAATGACAGCCATTGTTACTCATAGTGTGCATAGTGCGCAATTTCCCGCGCTGTATGCAACGATCTGTAAGCCAGCGAAACGCCCACACAAAGTAATCTAATGAAGTTTCAGCCGCACTTTACATGGTGTGTCAAACAAGTATAAATGTGTTAGGAAATGGGGGACTAAGCGCCATTTATCTAACGTCAAAAGCAGTATGCATTTGCACCGGATCATGAAACTTTACAAGATGGATTAAAATGAGAATATGAAACATGAAATGTTTCGATGTTGTTTGAAAAATCCGTTTTAGCGGCCGGGAAGTTTCGATCGTAAGACTGAATTTAAAATTTTAAATGTACTTTCTAAGTTTATCAGAATGGCGGTAAAAAAAATCATCGTTAGTAAAAAAACCTGTAAAAAGTATTTATTCCGAGGAAAACCGTTTTTTTTAATAAGAATATGTCTCTTTATATGTGCTGACGAACATCATATAATTAGCCTCCACTATTCCTATTGCCTGGGACACAGGCCTCCTCTCTAAGAGAGGGAGTGGGCCATAATCCACTACGCGGGCCCAGTGCGGGTTGGTGGATGTCAGATGTCTTCGAATTTTTGGTTCTAGGACAAGCCGGTTTCCTCACAATGTTTTCGTTCACCGTTTTGAGAGCAGTGATGATGGACTATTTACACAAAGTAAAGCGCCTGTCTGGGTTCGAACCTACAACTCGTAAGTCGCGGCCGTTACCACCAGGCCACCACTGCTCTCACGAGCATCACGAGCTCCTAAATCCCTAACATCTACAACAAAAAACAAGAACAGCTATTAAGTTGACTCTAAACGCACACACAGCCGGCCGGAAGCGTTCCTAATTACTAATACCAATAGCTCACGAATGAAAACGAGCGGGATTCGCTACCGCGTCCATGAGCTCGGATCATTTAAAACTTCATTAGCACCAGTTACTCTGTCTATATACGGACAGTTCTCGTAAACAGTATTAATTAAAGCGAACTAGCAGAGGGAAACAGGAATAAAAGGAATACATCAACAAACAGTTTCCATTTAGTAACATAAGTCATTATAACTCGTGGCTAAATAATAACAGCCGCACGGGGCGATCGAAGGCTTAGCTCTGCTAGCCACGGTCAGTTCGTGGATGGGTGACCCACGAACTGAATCCATAACATATCGCGACTCCTACCGTGCCTCGGAAAGCACGTTAAGCCGTTGGTTCCGGATTTTATTTGTACACCTTTGACAGTCTACGGGTAGTCAGAAGCCCGAAAGTCTGACAACCAGTCGTAAGTATTATGGGTTGTGGAGGTTAGATAGGCAGTCACTCCATGTAAAGTTCTGGTATTCAGCTGCATCTGGTTAGACTAGAAGCCGGGTTGGCTTCTAGTCTAACCGGATGCAATATAGTTGGGAAAAGGCAGGCAGATTGAGTCATTATACTGTACCTACTACTACTGTTTGTGTGTATTAGCTTTCGGATGTAATAACATTTAAATGCTAAAGGGTTTAATTCCGATGTGATATACTCGTACTAATGAAATTCAAAATCATTATTCGAAACCACTTTAATTGCTTAACTTATCCCGCCAATCTCGCGATGATTTCGCGCAATTTCCTTAAATGTGTCGTAGAGAATAACGACCTTGATAGATCTACACAGAACATACATATATTATAAATAAAAAAACCTCTTTCGATCCCTATAACATGTTTCCTATTTATTCTGAATTGAGAGTTTTCTAACACAAAATCGTTAATTAATCTTTTAGTAGAGTGATTTTTAATTAACCAATAACGAGCAACTTCTGACGCGATGCTAGGGCCACAAAGTGCAGGTTAACTGATATTGACGGTTACACCGAGGCCAAAGTGAGCGCAAACTGCTCCAGTTAATCGGGAAAGTGTTGTACCTACCTATTATTTATTATTGGACATGCAACTGAAAGATATTGTACGTTAGATAACAGCTTTTATCCACACTCATAATTTAAATGAACTTACTGACTTATGTGGTGTTAGTGTGCATGTACACGGGTGACACGAGTCGACGACAGAGGCAAATGCAGCCGTCGACAACATGACGCTCGTGTATTAAGTACTCTACTCGAAGACTCGAGCGACACGTTGTCGACGACAGAGGCAAATGCAGCCGTGCCGTGCCATGCAGTTGCCTCGGACATCGGCATGTGTCGCTCGTGTGTGCACTGACATCATACGTGGAACGCGCTTGGACGAATAACACAGGATCCACGCTTGCTTGTTTAATAATAATTCATTATACGTGTTAATTGTCAAAGATCATAGTGAGAATACGTTCAAAAGTTCTCATTTACTCAGTGCAATATTAAAAACTATTGAGGGCATCAAACAAAGAAATAATACTTCGAAACTGAATAACGGGAAAAGTGCTTTATCATAATTCACAAGTGGTGAGTGCAGAGGATTCGCGCGGTTGTGCGCTGCAGTTAAGTTTTCAATTACCGTGCACCATACGCTCGCGGTTCCAACAGCAGCGCTGCCAACATCACGCGCTGACACTACACGTAAGCGTTCCATGTAGTTACCTTATTACAATTTGAGCATTAATATCCAAGGGACAATATATTATATCTGAGGTGCTATTAAAGAGTGCGGTCATTGAATAGATACTATTTAGTGTTTACAAAATGATGCGATCACCCACTCGCCAAATATGTGCTACTTGTCAGTGCACAATAAATGGGACTGACATGATGAAATGCAGTCTTTGTTCTTTGATATATGATCTTGAATGCTCAAAAGTGTCTAAAAATCGTTATGCTTTAATGATGACCGAACATAAACAAACATGGAAATGTCCTTCGTGTCTAAGTGCCGAGCCGAAACCATCTAACTTATCTACCCCACCTCGTTCTCCCACGCGTGACGATGATGGCAACATAACATTTCGCTGTGGCAAGACTAAGAGTAGGCTCACCGATGTTGTCTCAGATGAGGGCAGCTTATTCACCCAAGAGGTTTTACGCGACATTATTCGAGAGGAAATCGGTGCAACACTTAAGTCTGCGATTAAAGAACTCGTCACAGAGCATCTTATCAACATAGACAGAAAGATCGCGGGGTTTGATGATGGCATGTCATTCAACAACAACATCCTGGAAGAAATGAAAATGAAACTAGACGAAAAGGTGTGTATAATAGAAAAGTTGGAAAAGGAAAATGCTGAGTTACGTTCAAATGTTAGCGATCTGACTATAAGGCTAAATTCGGTTGAACAACACATGCGTGAATGTAATATTGAAATAACTGGGATGCCCGAGCATCAAACTGAAAATCTCGCCAATGTTGTCTTACAGCTTGGAAAAACAGTCGAATGCCCAGTCACCAGTGATGATATACAGCACGTCACCAGGGTCGCGAAACTTAACAAAGATAGCAATCGCCCAAGAGCAGTGGTGTTAAAACTACGTACCCGAGCAGCACGAGACAACCTTCTGGCTGCTGTCACAAAGTATAACAGGAGCCATACAGATGACAAGTTGTCATCACGACACCTTGGCATAGGCGGCAAGCGGGAGCCGATCTTTGTGTCTGAACACTTAAGTCCTCACAATAAACACCTGCATGCAGCAACGAGGCAGAAGGCTAAAGAGGCCGAATTCAAATTTGTCTGGGTTCGCGATGGCCGGATTTACGCTAAAAGGAACGAAACGGGACAGGCTGTATACATTCGCAGCTTCGAAACCCTAAACTTAATTAGGAAGGGCTCATAAATTGTTCTCAACGGAACCAGGATTGTTTACAAGAAAACACTATAAAATTCAATTCTCTTGATATCTTCTATCAAAACCTTCGTGGAATGCGCACTAAGACCAACGATGTGTACAATAATATTCTCCAATGCAACTATAAAGTCATCACGTTTTGCGAAACTTGGCTAAACTCAAATATTATGGATAGTGAGATCGTCGACAACAGATACATAGTTTATCGAAGAGATCGCGACCTTTCCCGAACTTCTAAAACAGACGGCGGTGGCGTCTTAGTTGCAGTGTCAAGACTTATGCCTTCATGCAGAATGTGCGGGTGGGAGAGCGAATGCGAGGATATCTGGATCACTATAGACCTGACTCAGAATGGTAAAGTATTTAAAATTGCCATATGCTTAGTCTACATGCCTCCTCCAATTAAAATAGATGTACTTAGCAATTTTTTGAAGAATGTAATTAGAGTAACTGATTTAGTTGATGATATATTTATTGTTGGTGACTTTAACCTGAGTTTCATAAATTGGACTAAAGACTGTAATGTGCCTTTTATGATTCCCAGTATTAACACAAGTCTCAATACAGATAACTATAGCGGTCGACTAGCTTATACACTTACTGACTTCATAGCTGTAACTGGATTGCAACAGTTTAACTCTATTGTCAATCATGAAAGTAAGATATTAGACCTAATACTAACTAATGTGAACTGCAGTGTATTTTCAACAACATGTGTTAGTAAAATCGACCCGTATCATCCCCCGCTTGAAATTGTACTAGACTTAACATTGAGCTCAACACTTACTTATGTACCTCGTTCAGACTTTAATTTTTTTAAGGCTGATTATAAGACAATATTGCGTGATCTGAAGGGCGTGGACTGGGAGGGAAGTTTCAATGGTTGCGTAAGCGTTAATGACTTAGTTTTAAACTTTTACGATGTAATCAATCATGTTATTAGAGAACACGTACCCAAACGCAGGCCTAGAGGTATATCCCATCCTGTCTGGTTCACGCGCGAACTAGTTCACCTTTTAAATGTGAAGGACAGATTGAGGCTCAAATGTCGTAAATTTAATAACCCTAGAGATAGACTCGAGTACGAGGACGTTAGAAGAGCTAGTGACAGACTTCTACACAACTGCTACAAAAACTACATTAGTACTATCGAAGGTAACCTTAAAAAGAATCCAAAGTCGTTTTGGAGTTATATAAAAAACAGAAAGTCTTCTGGTAACGCGCTACCCTCAGTAATGCACAATAATAATGAAAACTACTCGTCAAACGGTTCTGACATAGCGAACCTATTCGCATCACAGTTCAATCTGGTATACACCAACGCAAAAAGCGATTTAACTTCGTCACACAAAATCAAAACTGATTTTGCTGCAGAGCCATCAACCTGTAGTAAACTATCCACCATAAGTTTTTGCGAAAAAGATGTTTACAGCTGCTTGAAGCGGCTCAACCCGAATAAGGGAGCGGGGCCAGATGGGATTCCACCACTTTTTATCAAAAGATGTGCCTCGCTTCTGTCCTGTCCGTTAATGCTGATATTTAATAAATCTCTGGAGAGTGGTGTTTTTCCACAAGAGTGGAAGCGTGCACGTATCGTTCCTGTATTAAAGAAAGGAGACAACAGTAACGTAAAAAATTATCGACCAATATCTATTTTATCATCCTTTTCCAAAATTTTTGAAAGTCTTGTTTGTCCCATATTAACAAAACACACCAAGTTCCAAATACGATCGGAACAGCACGGTTTTCAGGAAAGGAAGTCAGTCATCACTAATCTAATGTCATACATAACTCCTGTAATTGAGGAAGTAGATAAAAACCATCAGATAGATTCAATATATACAGATTTCGCTAGTGCTTTCGATGTCGTGGACCACAAAATACTCATCGACAAGCTCCAGAACCAGTACGGTATCAGTAATGTAATCTTGGACTGGTTTAGATCATATCTGGAAAATCGTGAGCAGGTTGTGGTCCTTGCCGGTTATGAATCTAAGAAATATATTGCTTCCTCTGGCGTTCCACAAGGATCCCATCTTGGCCCAATCCTGTATCTATTATTCATCAATGACATTGTGGACTGTGTTCGTCACTGTCACTGTCTCCTCTTTGCGGATGATATGAAAATCTCGCGGCAGGTTGACTCTTTGACGGATGTGGAATTGGTTCAGGCCGATCTGGACCGTATTTATGAATGGTGCTGTGTTAACAGAATGACGCTCAACGCTTCGAAATGCCAGCATATTCGGTTCACAAGGAAGAGAAAGGTGCTTACATCAAGTTACCACATCAATACTGTAGGGATCGCTGTAGTTGAACAACTTCGTGACCTGGGTGTGATTCTTGATTCAAGGTTAAGTTTTGTTCCACATTGTGATGACATTGTTCAAAGAGCTGCTAAAATGTTGGGTTTCATCAGACGTAACACTAAGGACTTTAGACATACAACCTCCAAGATTGTGCTTTATAACGCTCTGGTACGTAGCGTACTCGAGTTCGGGAGTGTCATATGGAATCCGCATTATATGGTTCATTCTAATCGCATCGAGTCAATTCAACGATCCTTTACGCGGCAACTTGCTTTCCTTGCCACTGGCTTCAGTGCGAGATGCTCGTATGATGAACGACTGCGTTTCTTCCATATGTCAAGCTTACAGCTACGCCGACGCATGATAGACTTGCTATGCTTGCGGAGTATTGTTGATGGTTCTTTTAAATCTGACGGACTTCTCGAGCGCATTGAAATAAACGTGCCTAAACTTAATGCTCGGAGAAAATGCACGTCATTTTTCAATGTCCCTCGTCATAAAACCAACTTAGGCATGAACGCTCCGATGGCTAGGCTAACGTCCACGTACAACAATTTTTGCAATATTTATGATTTGGATATCTTCCACGACCATCCCACGCATTTTAGATCTAAGATTGTAAACGAGGGGAAGTCTGCAGACATTAAAACAAAATAATATTATATTTTTTAAATTTTTTATATTTTTTATATTTTTTAGTCAATGTTTTTAGTCGATGAGGGTATTCTCTCTACTGCCGAGATTTTAGCTTGAGTTTTTTCTTTTGTTCTTTTTTTGTTTTCTTTTATTGTTATTGTTTCTTTTTTTGTAGCGTGAATGCTGTGTTTTTTCTTATTCTCTTTTGTTGTGAATGCTGTGCACGTCTGTAATTGACGTAAACACTAGACCATGTCTCTGTTCTCTGTTATTTGTAAATGTTTGTGTTTGTGTTGTTGATGTGCCTTAATAAAAAATAAATAAATAAATAAATAAATGAATGATCGGCTTATGAATTGTATGATAAAGCAACGTCACGGTTTATAAGATGACGTAATGACAAAAGATAAAGGCAAAAGTTAAAGTTTTTGCTCAGACTAACAAGAGGTATTACAATGCAGATGTGACTGCAAACGCCAGGGAGTAGTGAGCTTTTTGGTGACGTTCTTCAGAAAGGTTAAAACAAAATCCTTTAGGTACAACAATTAAAACGGATGTTAATAATATTAGACTCGTTAAACCGCTGTTTCGAGTTACTCCGTTTATCGACTACGCAATAAAAGACTGCAAAAGTTATGGAACTGTTTCAGGCTTCTTCTCAGTTTCAAAAATAGAACAGCAGTCTTCTGAAAACGTACTCTTTAACCTACATAAGTTTATATGCAATAATGGGAAACCTTAGAAATACAAGTTATTGAAACTTATATAAGAACTCACGCGAGACCCGCACAGTTTTTACGACTAGACAAAAAAAAACATCGAGATTTCTAACATTAAGCAACATGTTAATGTAACCTGTGTATACTACCCGTTCACATAAACCTTTCGGAATAAATTCTCTGCACGAAAATGAAAACTACATGAAAATCCGTTGTGAGGTTTGGAAAACAATGCGGTCAGCCGTAATAAAATCAGACATTAAAGCTACTTTAAATAATTGTACTGTTTATTATAATAATTATGTACAATTGTACTTTATTAAATAGAAGCTCATGTTACTGTATACTTGCTAACGTAGGTACGATAAACGCTCCCGCAGACAGGCGCGACGCGACAGCGCGATACAAGTATAGTAGAACAATTTATATGAAAACTTACACTTCAAGGAAGTTGTTGTACCAGAATCGCGTTGCACAATCGCGTCGCGCCTATCTGTGGGAGCCTTTAGACGGAAACGTGTTTCGGAATAGTTACTTTTAAATCGACACGAGGGATATTACAAACCACTCTGGTTCATAGCCACGCTATCTATTTTATATGCCTACATTTGTTATTTATTGGTTACTATGTAGAATCGTGTAGTCCAAATATTGGAGGATCCATTCAGGCCAATATTTGATCAAATATCACCTGTTTATTTACAGATCGCGTGGTTTGGTTCGATCAACGTATAATATTTGATTGCTCAATACCAAGCCTTAAAGCTATGTGAAATGAAAACGTATGAAGTTTGTCGGTCTGATAGGAACCTACATTGTTATATTTCACCTTATTACTGCATCGTCGGTTCGAAAGCATTCGGTATCATAACAGAGTAAGGGCACGAAACTACCTTTTGGAAGGGGCGCCTAGAATCAATACAATTTACTTGTAAATTTTGACGTATTAAAGTGCCTTTTAATGGCCAACTTGAAATAAATGATTTGGTTTTGACGCCTTGGCGGCTGTTGCTAGAGGCGCCAGGGTCATCACTTTCCATACAAACCAAGCGTGTCACCAGTTACTTGCACTACCACACAAATCTTTATTTATATAACTAGCGGACCTGGCAGACGTCGTTCTGCCCGAAAAAGCAGCGCCACCTGCCGGGTCCAATTGTGTATACAAACTTTGTCCTGAAAATAACAAAAACCAAAAAAAAGAATTATCCAATATGGTGCGCGTACATACATTTTGCTGATTCATTTTTATTTATATAGATTCTTCAGTAGGTGTGTAATGTGTGCATGTCACTGAACTGCTTCTAAACGGCTGGACCGATTTTGATGACATTTTTTGTGTGTGTGATTGAATGGGCTCCTAGATGGTTTAGATTCACCATTATCCGGTACTCGGTAGGAGGCGCTGCGTTCAGGCGGGTCGCGTCTGTCGGGTCCGATAGAGACGTATAAAATCTGAAGGAGTGATTCCGTGCTCAGTGGGTATTATGTTTTCTTAATCCTGAACATTTTGGGCTCTGGTAGCGGGTTGGCTGATGAATGTGGTCTCTGAACCAAAGGTAGTTGAAGGAACACCATGTGATTTTCGACCAGTTTCAGTATTAGGAACATCCTCTAGTAAAATAAAGATAGGTACAACAAAAGGAACGCTTACTTGAAGATCAGTCCGTCAAGAGCCATAGCGTAGACAACACGAGGCATCGGGAACATCGAGCCGAACATGGAGACAGTTAAGCCAGCGAGAGCGCCGATAGCAACGATGTACTTGCAGGTCGGTGCGTTGACGTGGGCGAACATCTGCACCAAGGCCGAGTCGGTGTCCACTTGATCGTAGGGCACTGGGGGCAAAAGAGAAAAAAACATAAGAAAAATAATATAATTAATAACAAATTGTAGGACACTTTCAGCGCGAGTTGGTGAATGTTTTCTAAAATTTGGATTTTCTCGATTCCCATGAATTTTTTACCAAGGCTATATGGGGCGATCAAATGTTGTTTTCCTCCTAGGACGTGATAGTGTGACCCCGTCACACTATCACGTCCTGGGAGCAAAGCGCTGAATTACAAGTGACTCTTATGATACTAAGTACGCAAAAATTGACACCAAATTGCTAGGATAGGATAGTTGCACTTTCGATAAAAAAACTTTCGATTTACGTTTCATCACGCGATCGTGCTAGGGCCTCTGTTTTCACAAAAATCGGTGATGTTCCTACGATAAAAAGGTTTGTACATCAAGGTGTATTATTTTATAAATATTTAATTTCGTTACTTAAATAAAAAATAAAAAAGTCTGTTAATTTGTCCCTTATCGTTTTACGAGTATACCTTCATGTTATAAAAACGTCTGTATCAATCTTATAACAACCTATCTCAACGTGAAAATCATGTTAGAGAACACAATCACTAACAGGTGGTACTTACTCAACTCACTTACACTGCCTTTAAAAAGTGGAGTGCAATGTAGCCTTTGTGAGCACTAAACGAACGAACGTGCCCCTTTATCAACCAGCAGCAGTGAGTCGGACATGAAACTTGGCCAAAAAAAGACAGAAAGCACATGAAACCGAAACAATAGCGCGGCCAGTCGATGCGATGCTCGAACTTCACGCGGACGAAGTCACGGACAGAAGATAGTCGTTAGAAATTCTTAATTGAATAAAACAAATTCGTTAGGTATTTCTGTTAAAAACACTAAGTTATAAACACTCCTTTTTATTAATTACCTACAGTTAAAATTGCCACACATTTTATTTTTAGAAGTTAATTTTATTAATAATCATGAAAGGTAAGTGTAATAATGAACCTCATAAATTCTCTCTACAATAAAATTGTGGGTGTGGTTAACCGTAATTTAATAAAATTTTACAGAGTGGGCTTGATTCAATTATTTTCCAATAAAATCGAGTTAACGTGTCCGGTTAATAATATTCTCGTATCATTTTCATGGGAATGCAGCGTCAATGTGGTTTTAGATATTCTGTTTGGTATAATGATGAACCGAATATTGTATGAGTGGACACTCTAATTAGTATAATGATGAACCGAATATTGTATGAGTGGACACTCTAATTAGTTATGAAATAAGTAATGCGGGTTAATATCGGTTTAATTTTAAATTTTATTCAAATACAAACATAAAGCCTAATTACGAGTACAATGTACAAGCTGACATTAAAATTTTATTTATATTTGTGTATAAGTATTTAATAAAAAATAAAAGGAACATCCCAAAAGAGCTTCGTCCGCATTGCTGTCAATGGGAGAAGTGCCCAAAACATGCTGTTAATCATCATAATCAGCCTATATTGTTCCCACTGCTGGGACACATGCCTCCTCTCTTCGAGAGGGGGCTATAATCTACCACGCTGGCCTAGTCCGGGTTGGTCATGTCTCATGTATTCGAATTTTTGGTTATAGGACATGCCGGTTTCCTCACGATGTTTTCCTTCACCATTTTGAGAGGAAAGGTGATGAAAAAAATTACAAAAAATAAAGCGCCTGTCTGGGTTCGAATCTACGACTCATAAGTCACGGCCGTTACCACTGGGCCAGCACTGCTAAATTCATAGGATTCGAGAATTCACAATTTTTATGTACATTTCAAAAATTACCCAGAATTCCTCACTAAAGATAACTTTTCTCTAAACTCTCAAAAATGACTTTCATTGGTATTCAATTGGGTACCTAATAGTATAAGAAACCTTTCGATGTAACTTATTTTTATTTCAACATCAGAGTGCATGAATTTCGACCAGTTATCTAAAATATTTAGTTACACAAAAAAAATATACACAGAACATAACTATAACATAAATATACACTTCAAAAAATAAACATTGTGTGTGTACTCCTTATGTTATTTCTAGAAAAGAAAAAGTAAATTTAATATCTCAACTCAACGTACAATGTTATACCTTTTCCTTTATTTAACAATTGTTCATTTCAACGTAAGCCACTAGTTACGCCCTCGAAGAAACATGAGCTTTAAAAAGTATCGATAAAAATGATATTTTATCAGGCACTCGTTTCTCAATAACATGGTATCATTTGAAGAAGGCGAAGTTAAACTGTTGACAAACGTTTTCTGTTGTCTCAGTAAAGTTCAGCAGAAATAAGACTGTTTACTTCTCCAAGAAGTATATTTACACAGATTGTTTACTCCGAGAAAGCTAGACAGAAAACATGGCTTTAAACTTTTATATTAAAATATTAAAGCTTTTAGTAGTAATCTTATGAAAATCAGTTAAATTTAAGTGCTTTCTTAGTGCTTTTTTCGTGCTTTGCTAGTACTTTTCTGTTAAGTTTATTTATACATACAATAAGTTGTTTGATTCAAGAAACTGGATAGAAACGCTGAGTTATTTATCTTTGCTGATCTTAGGGATATCAGTCGACAGATGAGTATATCTGTCGACTGATATCCCTAAATTTCAGTTAAACATAAACAAGGAAAACCACTGGCTGCCACGTTCTGAGACTCAAACTGGTTTGTTCGATTCATTTTATTATTATAGGTACTCGTAACATAGAGATTAAAGGTTTCGCTACAAAAACTTAAACAACGTCTGTCTAATGTCAGGGTTACGTGAAAGTCCTTATAATAAATTATGTCGTGTTTAAAAGATGTTGAGCCTAAACAACTGTTAAAAACTTTTTTCTGGTAGTAAAAAAATATTTAGGTACGAGATGTAACGAAACACAAAGGATTAGAAAAGTTAAACGCTTCGGTAAAAGACAGACAATACATAATATTTTTACGAAAAAACTTTTAATTTAATCGAAATAGTCACTAAAGTCACGAACATATTTTTTTTATAAAAATACCTATACTTTTAATAAAAAATATGTTCGTGAATTGAATTTCTGTTACATAACTCTGCCTTTTTATACTGTCAAAGCTTTTGTACACACATGATACTCAAATATTTGATCAATCAGTAAAAAGTTTTTAATTAAAATGCACGGCAATATTCATCACGCATGCTCGTTCTACGAGAATCATAGACGTCATCCATCGACGTCATCCATCGCTTTCGATCAGGAGTGATCGACGTCAAGAACAGGGGGTCCACTCCGAAGTGCAAAGTGCGAATGTTGGGATCGGACCGACACATGGCCGAACCGAATATTATTGAAAAATGCGAAAAAAGTTCGGATCGGCTCAGTTGGGTCGGGACCATAGTCAATATTCGAAAGAGTGTAGGAGTGTAGGATCGGGACCGACCGAACCAAATAGTAACTTCGTAGCAGGAAACGGCCGAATATTCGGCCGATACTACTTCGGAGTAGACCCCCTGGCTCATTCAGCAATAAAAAATAAAAAACATCATTCCGCGCCATTACACAAAGGAAACTTTGGGGCACAATGTGATAACTAGACGTTTATTGATCTAGTATAGGTGACTGACTACCACGTTGGCCGCAAGCGCTCCTGCTGACCATGACCACATTTCGCCAGTTATGTTTAAGTTCCATCAACCAGGAACAAAACCAGACTCTGTGCTGGTACTGAGAAATTCCTGATGGAGAAACTCAATAAGACTTTGCCCGACCTGGCAATCGAACCAAGGACCTAATAACAATACCTATTTAAAGGAACGAGAGACAGCTATGTTTATAATCCGACTTTTTAGCGGTAACCAACCATGAGCAAAGCGTTTTGATTCATATACTCATGGGGACAATGGGAAACACCGTCGACAGTGATAATGTCAACCAAGATTGTGGTTTTTTACTTTGAAGACGCCACAAAAAGGTATTTATTATTTTAAAAAAAGGCTGAATGGTACAAACCAGAGTGAGTATTAATATCAGTACTTACCTATTAATGTTCAGTAAGTAGCGAGGTAATCCATGGCTGAATTTTTGAAGCACACAAACGTATAATATTATTGAAGTCTTCCTTTCAGAAATCGTAATATTTTGTTGAAAACAAAATTTAATTTATTTTTGACACATACCTAATATTGTATAAATATGCGCTGCCTTGCAAGGCGTACAAATATTGTCTACTCAGTAAATTGGATATCCAATAATATCCAATATTTTACATTCGAACAAGGAGACAAGTACAACAACGTATAGAGTGTAACGTGTACAGTGTAGCCTTTTGATCTCAGCATTGTCATTCTGCTTTTATCCCAATTTATTTGGGGTCAGCACAAGATGTCTTTTTCTTCGATACTCCTTCATGTAGCTTTTTGATCTATTGAAATAAAATCCATAGAAATATAATACTAGCAGTACCGTTTACATATTATTAAATTGTAGTATACTCTGTGTAGTATCCGTTTCAAGATTTTATAAAGTACCCTCATAAAGTAGAATGAATGTTTCCAATTTGTTTTCTGAGATGGATGTGGGAAGTGCTTCTCATCTTGCGCGGTAGATATTTGTGACGTTTTCAACTTTTTAATATTTGTTTTGTAGTAGTAGTAGTTTTGTAGGTAGGGATAATTTTATTTAAAACTAGTTTCCGTCCACGGCTTCGTTTTTTTATTTCTTTTGCGCAGAACCCTAATTCTGTCACTAAAATAAAAGTCTAAGTTACTCCTTATAACATCAGCGGTGGTATTCTGTAAAAATCTCACCGTGAAAACTTAGGTGAAGTGAGCTGTCATTCCACCCTGATTCTAGGGAATGACACTATTGACACACTTTAAGGCATGTGAGACAAGATTTTTACAGAATAGACCGGCTGATATCTGTCAGTAAAAGTCCCGTCAAAATAGATAGACAGACAAACAAAAACCAGTGAAGATTATAAACCCCCTAGGTTAGAAATTTTCACCTACGCGGTCAAAATGTATGGCAGAGCTAATCTTATTTAATAGCAGTATTATTTAGGTACTCGTAGTATTTCGTAGTCCTTTGCCCAGTAGTGGGACAGCATAGGCTAACAAAAAGAAAGTATTTCTTGTTACATTACCTTTTTTTGTGTGTGTGTGTGTGTGTGTGTGTGTGTGTGTGTGTGTTAGTGGCATAACTTTTAGAAGTTAGTTACATTGTTCTATGGGTAGTAATAATGTGTGGCCATATTCGTGTTATTATCACTACGTCAACTTGATTTGAATATATGGACAAATTAAGTAGGTACCAACTCAATTTGCTTAACAATTAATTTCCCTGATTATACATGCCAGAGGGAGGACATCTCCGTCGAGGTAGACCACGGCGAAGGTGGTGTGACGATCTGGTAACGTTCGCAGGGCCAACATGGCCAGAGATCGCACAAGACAGGGAGGTTTGGAAGGAAAAAGGGGAGGCCTTTGCCCAGCTGTGGGACACAATGTAGGCTAGCGAAAAAAAAAAAGAAATACATGCCTAGTCGCAGTGGTAATGGTTGTGGGGGTCAGATAGGCAGTCGCTCCATGTCAAATACTGGTATTCAGCTGCATTCGGTTAGACTGGAAGCTGACCCCAACATAGTTGAGAAAAGGCTAGGCAGATGATGACATGCCTAGTTGTAAGTTTTTAGAAAACTATAAATGAAATAAATACATTTTAAATGACTAATGTTAGATAAATAATAGGAATTGATTTCTGCTCGTTGAAAAATTTTTAATTGATTAGGGTGTATGTGTCATGGTTTTACGAACCAATAGTTGGTTTCTAATAGCACGACAAAAGACACCATTTATACAACCTCTATTTACTAAGTTACCTTGGGAATTAACAAGGCTCTTTGCTGCGCCACAGACGGATTAAATAAAAAAACAAGACCAATACCCGGCAGTCGCACCAAGGCAATAGGTTAGCTTACAAAGCGCTCGATAACGCGGGCAGCTAAAGTAAGTTAAAACTATGCCGTTTTGAACTTTAGTATGGTTTAAATGAACTGAAGGCTCTGGTTGACTTTCAATATTTCAGAGGAACATTTTACAAAAAATATTGGGTATTCGTACCTACCTATCTTTCAGTTTTGGTCGTATATGTCATGGTTTAAGAACTTCCTAAGCGTAATAGCATAATTGTGTTCCCATTGCTGGGACACAGGCCTCCTCTCGGTGAATGGGAGTGGTCCGTAATCCACTACGGTTGCCCACTGCAGATAAGTAGATGTCACATGTCGGCGAATTTTTATTGGTTCTAGGACATGCCGGTTTCCTCGCGACGTTTTCCTTCACCATTTTGAGTGTAGTAGTGATGAAATAAATTACACAAAGTCCCTGTCTGTTCATTTAGACTAGATAATATTTTAACTAGAAGTTTCTGACCAGATAGAGAGTTCCAATTTGTTCAAGTAATTAAAACGAACAAGATTTCCTTTCATCTTTGCCCATGCCGGAACTGCAGTAAGTTCCAATCATTTTCTAACGGAATATAATTTGATTGGAGTGCCCTGGCTTAGTTACTGCGCTTAATTTGGTTACCGATAAGATCTACAAATCGGGAACGGTTCACTATTTTACGGGTGATAAAATCGGACCCTGTCGGTTAGTACAGCTTCGGTCACAATTTGACGGTTTGACATAGATAGTTATATTGTAAGCAGTATGGTACAGCTGTGCGATTCTGTAACCATCTCACCGTGAATACTTAAGTGAAGTGAGCGTGGAGTGAGCTGTCATTCCAAATAATGCTAGGGATTGACACTATTGACAACTCACACCAAGCATCTCGCGAGAAAGATTGTAAACTAACAGTGTTCACAATCATACAGTGTTCACAATCATACATACATATACGTATGGACTCAAGATTATTTTTATAGTAACATGCATTTTAAAACTGTATTATGTTCAGTTACAAGTACCACTTTAACTAAAAATATGAGTGGCAAACTTAGTTCCGTTTTAAGTGGTAACAGGAGAATGGCCAATTAACTATGGATATCTGCCCTAGTCTTAAATCCATTTGCAAAGAGTTTTTCAAGAAGAACCTTTGCCACTAACACTACTTTACCATTTATTAGTATGTATAATTATCTTAACAGCGTTTGGGAAGCTACGCAATATCTTCTCGACCCACATACCTACCGCAGTGTCTCAAGACAAAAGGACCAGTGCTTGTTGCCAGTGTTGAGCTATGGCACTGAAACGTGATCGCTTACAATGGTTCCTATTAGAACGCTAAAAGTCACCCAAAGGGCAATGGAGAGGTTAAGCTTGGCTGGAATGATGATCTATCTTAACACTATTGAGCGTTAGATTAGTCCAATCTCCTTTGAAATAATACTCAAATGACAATGTTTCATACTTCTAGTTAGGTTAAAACGAGAAGAATTTATCAAAGTGCAATGCCGTGTGCTCATGTTTTATTTGGTACTACCGAGGGCTACTTGCATAACACTGCGAAGTTAAGTTTAGTGGATGGTAAAATAGTTACAACTAGAGACAGAGACACATATTGCATCGTTACTTACCTCTGTTGTTAAAAACGAATTTTATTATTAATATGTCTGGTCACCAATCTTTTTAAACAGAATTCTTTATATTTTGACTTTGACATGAAAGACATTGGGATAAAAAAGGGGATTGAAGATTTTTAAATGGAGTCTGGCATACCTACTGACGTGCCATTTTTTTTTTATAATGGCAGCCGTGCCTGAAACCTTGTCGATAACTAGCTGACATCAATGAACACAGAAAATATATTAAGACCAAACCCCGTAAAGTGTCACGTTTCCAAGATATAACGTGAAAGTTAATCAAGTGACATCCATATTTTTTTAACTTGCTTACATTTTGTTGCGTAGGTGTTGGATTACTTTAAACTTTAGTGATTATTTATAAATCTAAGCAAAATGATGTAATAAAGTTTTTGAAAAAAAAAAAACGGTGGTCCGGTCGGTATACCACGGAACTTCAAACCTCTTTCAGTTGCGGAAAAGTTGAAAACAAGACCAGTCGATTTTCTTAATTTTTTCAATATTTATGGAGCCCTAGTACGAACCTTAATACATTTTCAAATTGCTACAAACGTTAACCAAGTCTTCGAAAACTTCAGCGGAAGCCTTACTTTCTCTGGCGTAAAACCCAATTTTATTTGTCGTAGGTGTAGAACAGTTAAAAAGGGCTGCTTCCGGCCCTTTTCCCGGAAAAAGGGAAAACATCCATTGCTTTCTTATTAAACTTCAACTATATCCGACGACCCTGGTTACTTATTTCCTGTACTGACTGTACATATTTTGAAATACATCGAATAACTTTAGAAACCGCCATACAAAGACTATTTTGATTGCGTGCAAAGGAATGCGTTCAAACGCAATCATTGCCGAACACCAACGAAACGTCAGCAATACTTCACATTCCCGACATAAAGTCGAAACCGAACATTAATTGTGCGACATGAGTAATTGTTCAGTGTATTTCATGACGGATAATAACATCGGATTAACATACTCAGCTTATATTGTTCCCACTGCTGGGACACAGGCCTCCTCTCTTCGAGAGGAAGTGGGCTATAATCTACCACGCGGGCCTCAGTGCGGGTTGGTAGATATCACGTGTCTTCGAATATTTGGTTCTAGGACATGGCGGATTCCTCACGATGTTTTCTTTCACCGTTATGAGAGCAGTGGTGATGAAATTATTTACACAAAGTAAAGTGCCTGTCTGGGTTCGAACCCACGAGACGATTGTTATACAGGTATATATATTTATGTCGGCCATACACATCACAAATAGGATGCTCGTCCCATGCATAGATTGGTATAGGGCTACTTTAAACCGAATTTTGTTCCTGTGTGTTTTTGCTGTCCATAAAATTACTTTGAAAATCGCACGCATTTAAGTCAAAAAGATTATTGGTAAACCTTCTAAGCTTCTGCTCACGACGTCGTCGTGAGGAACAAACAAACTCTTCAACTTTATTATTAGTATAGATATAGGTTAATTAGAGGTGTGCATTATTTTTTTTAATAGTTTCGAATGAAATTAATTCGCTTTTAGGTGAGGTTCGATGCGAACTGTAGAGAATAACTTTGTATTTTTTTAATGTCCTTTAATATACCTACATTCCGGAATCACAAAAAATAAATAAACATCATAAATTGGCTACATTTCAATATGCTTCCGGATATCTGAAATTACTTTTAAAGCAAATATAAAAAACCGGTCAAGTGCGTGTTGGGCCACGCGCAGTGTAGGGTTCCGTAGTTTTTATAACAGCCAAGTGCGGGTCGTATTCGCTGACTGATAGTTTCGTACCATGCTCTAACTAAAAGCCAAACATCACTACCTACCTAATTTGACTGCACAATCCTCAACTAATTTAATTACTTAGACAAAATTAACTGTAATTTTATTCGACAGCAACTGTTTTTTTTTTATAAAACTTATTTAGGAATAAAACAATAGCGCTATACAACTGAAGCTTAGCGCCATCTATCGAAATTTCTACGGAGTTGTTCGAATTTTTCGAGTCAAATACAATTGGTCGACTATTAGTCGTAAACTTGTAAAGCCCACTTAAGTGTGATAGTTTTCCTCTAAACTTCGTTATATATAGGTACTACTGCCGTGATATTTGTATTGCTAACTACAACCGTTTAGTTGGTAGAGGGGGGGACACTTGACTCTAATGAAAATTGGTACTTTAAAGCTTACACGTACACGAACGGTACACGAACGGTTTACTTAATTAAAAAACGATCTTCCCAAATCCCTAATATTTCTGTAAGAACTATCCAACGATATCCCAAACTATGGGAAGGACGTAAAAAAAAATTATCATCCCCACTTTACATGTAGGGGAGGTACCCTAAATAATGTTTTTTTTCAAAATTTTATTTTTCCACTTTTTCGGCGTCATTAACGTGTATACTCATGCCAAATTAAAACTTTCTAATACCAATAGTTTTTTAGCTAAACCGCGGACAGACAGACAGACAGACGGACATGGCGAAACTATAAGGGTTCCTTGTTGACTACGGAACCCTAAAATCGACATTGTCACATTTTAATGACTGAACATTGAATGGTTTTATTTTCGTTTCATTTAAATCGGATCGGTTTTCATTTGTAAAGTAGTTTTATATCGTGGGTGAGTCACACAGGATTTTTAATATTATTCGTTGCATTCAGACCACGCGAACCATCCGTTGTTTCGTGCGGGCTGACAATATGTATTTCAGTTAATTATGTCATATGATGGATTTTGGTCGAACCAAATAAGCAGTACTTTGTTTGTTTTAATTACCAGAGTATGCCAGAGAATGCAATGTATTTTTAAGCCTGAATCCCGGACGTAATTTTTCAGTCAGTTTAACTAATTAAAATGTTATTTTTGAACTCATTACGGAAAAATGTTCGGTAATGAGTATTTTGTTGTAAAACTCTACAAATTGTGTACTGAAATTAAACAACACAAGTTGTGACTTACAAAACCCAAAGTCATTGCGTGTGAAATAATTTCCCGGTATGAATAAAGAGCTACAAATATTAGAACAATAGAAAAAGACAGCTTGTATGCTTAGCATAATCAACGTATATACTTCCCACAGCTGGGCTACAGCCAGCTCGGTGAGAACTAGGGCACCACTGCTTTACTGCAGGTTCGGGTGGTATACTTAATTAATTTAGTTTCCACATTGATGAACAATTGAACACAGTACGTATTTGTATGGCATAGTAAATTGTCTGATTTTTAAAACGAAACAGTATAGAGCGCTACATATGTATACAATTTAAAAAAAGAACAAAAATATAAAAAAAATAGCTAAGCTGACTGAAGCGAATCCCGCGTGCGATGCGGGCTGAACTGAAAGGCTAAAGCTAAAACCTGTTATTCCTGCTGCAAACTGCCTCGTTGGTCAAGTTGCCGCAAGTGCTACTGAGGATGAGGCCCTGGATTTTATTCCCAGGTCAGGTAAAGTCTTATTGTGATTTAAGCTGAAATTTCTCAGAAGCAGCTTTTGGATTTGTGCCGGCTCACCCCCTAATCATAACTCACAAAATGTGGGTGTATTATAATTGCACCTCTGCCCTTACCCTTTGGGGAATACAGGCGTCGTGTTATGTCATGTTTCTGCTGCAATAATATTGGTTGAGAAAAGGTTCAATGCTCTTTAATTTACTTACCGCTCGTTGTATTATGCTATAGGTTTTCATTTTCATCGAAGCGGTGGAGCTAATTTCCGTAACCTAGTTTACCTATTATACGTCAAGGGAATAAAGGCCTCAATTATTTTATTTATTTTTTATTTCACCATTTTTGTACACACATATATGTATAAACAGACAAGAAAAACAGAACAGAAAAAATAAGATGGGACAATAGATACAGAGATGTAGACAGCGTGTGAAAGAGTAAAGGAGACAAAAAAATAATACATAAAATCAAAAACAATTCACATAAAAAACTAAACAAAAATTACGAGAATATACTGAAATATATACATACTTCTAAAATAAATATCACTAGAATGATAATAATTATATCATACTCAAAATGATAAATACATACACAACTACGATGAAGTGGACAGATAGTATTCTTTTACTCTTCTTTTAAAAACTGCAACAGTTTGGCAGTCCCTAATGTCAGGCGGTAGTGAATTCCACAACCGCACCGCGTGTACTGTGAAGGAGTAGGAGTAGAAGTCGGTGGAGCCCACTTGAGAAGGTTTTTAAGATGCGACCTGCAAGGTGCATCTGAAGGATGGGCGTAGGAAAAACCTTCCCGTAGATAGGTGTTTTAGGATTGTGAAGGAGATTCAATAAGTGACACAATATCCGAGAGTTCCTGCTAAGTCGAATGGGGAGCGACTTGAGTATCTTGCGAAAGTCGAAGACGTGATCATACTAAGGTTAAAAACAAAACGAATACAGATATTTTGCTCGCAACGCTCAAGTTTATTTAAAAGCTACTCGGTGGCATCCAAATAACAGGCATCGGCGTAATCAATAAATGGGCTGAATGAGGGTTTCAGCAAGAGAGATTTTGGTGTTCAAGGGCAAGAAGCCCTGGAGACATTTCAAGGAATGAAAAGTATAGTGCACTTTACGACTGACTTGAGCAACATGAGCAGTCCACGACAGGTAGGACTCCAGGTGGGGTTCCATGGTAACCCCCAGGTTTTTAACCGTTTGTGCGTATTCAATCTGAACTCCATTCAGACAGAGTGGAGACAGTGACGCTACATCGAGCCTATTCCGCATATACCTGCCGCCTATAATCATGGCCTGGGATTTCTTAGTTTATTTAACGTAGCTGATCTGACGTGTGGATCAAAAGTGACAGGGGGATGTGAGAAATGTTTGATAAGAGCACACACGTCAATGACATTACTGGAAACGTCTGGAGACTTGCCAATGCCTACAGTTTTAAGAAACTTCCAGACTTCAGACGAGTTACGGTGGTCAAGAGAATTATGGAAGTAACGTCTCTTTGCATCTCTACACATACGCCTGCAGCCATTACGCAGCACCTTATAGATACATATTCAAGTTCCGTTCAGAAGGACTGCGTTTTAACCTTCTTTTGGCTCTGTCCCTACTTGCCATGGCATCCTTAATGGCAGGAGTAAGCCAAAGAGCCGGAACATATTTTACCTTGACTTGACGGATGGGCGCATGCCGGTCAAATAAGCTACGTAAAGCTGAATGCAGATGAGTTCGCGGTAAGAAAAACAAGCAGTGAGCTGTCCGTGGACAGATAAATTGTTAGAGTTAGAGACAATCATCAGGTCCAACAGAGAAGGGGCGCAATTAGGAAAATGATGAGTAGCAGACAGAGGCAGAACACTAAGGTTATAAGAAGATAAGAGAGATTGAAGTTTGTGAGTACGACTGTCGTTTATAAGAAGGCAAGTATTAAAATCGCCCATCAAGTCTACGTGGTCATAAGAAGGACATAAATAATCTAAAAGCGAATCAAAAGAGTCAAAGTAATCGATACAGAGGTTAGGGCTGTAAACAACTTCGAGAAGCATTTTAGCGTGAAATTTCAAGAAATAGATGCTCCGTTGACCCTGAGTACGAAGATGTTGATGTACTGATAATCTTGTAGGGAATATCAGTACACATGTAAATGGCAACACCACCACCACCATTCCCAGTTCTATCATTACGGATAAGGATAAAGCCAGGAAGGGCATAATTAACAGATAAGAGAGAGGGTTTGAGGAAGGACTCAGAGATCAAAGCATCTAGTCCCCATGATTGCCCTTTTTTTGAGTTTGTTCGTTCGTTTAGTCATGTTTTTACGTTAGGTTATATTCTATGTTTTCCAGATTTGCCGGTTTGTATTAATAATAATTAACTTGTGTACTTAGATGCCTATTACTAGTTATCTAATATTAAAACAGCTTAAAATAAATTTGATTTTTAATAAGACTAAAGTCAAAACCGTTTAAATAAACGTCAAAGGCAATATTTTAATAAGCCTACCTACATACATAAGAGTATTTAACATAAAAATGAAGGCAAATATCTCAAGCAATTTTATTTTGCTTCAGATGGGCAATTCCCGTAATTTTAAGAACGTTCACAGTCTGCACCCTAATTGCGTAACACACAATCAATCTCAATCTGAATCATTTTGAAGGATATTGCTAATCCATTGCTTCATATGTTCAAAAAATGTGTTATGTGTCTGCTCAACAACGTAAATAACGCAATGAATGTTGTTGAACTGTCAAAATAAAACCGATTCCGATTGATCGTGTGTTACGCAATTAGGGTGCTGATCTCAGTCTCAATCTGTCAAAAATACCTCTAATTTCCCTACATTTTGACATTGACATTTGATTTTGAACGTTATAAATTACGAGAATTGGCCTTCAGGCTTGCTCAAAATCTATACAAATAAATATAAATTGATGTGTCTGTTTGTATTGGCAAAAATCACAAGTTTTTACTAAATGTATTTATGAAAGTAAACACGGAAGTACCGTGTATACTTTCGTACACAATTTTTGTTTTTTCAGTCTTTCTGTTTGTTTTGGCTAATCTCCGAAACGACTGGACCGATTTTGTCGAGACTTTCACTGTACTTCGGGCTACTTAGGGATAATTTCTGAAAACCACACGGGCGAAACCGCGAGCAGAATCTAGTTTAAAAAAAAATTATAAACCTAAATTTGAATCGCGACATATTCGCCAAAAATGTAAACAAATATGAGTTTATGGAAAAATAACTTTAATTCCTACACAATAAAGTTCAGTTTACGCTACAACTTCAAACATTCTTATAACTTTTTCAATAATGCTAGTCACTCTGAAATCAACTTAGGACTTCGGACCGCGCGTTCAATGTCTTCCACACAAACTTTAAAACCCCTATATCCCCTTTGAGGGGTAGTTTTGAAAAATTAATAATGATAAACTTTATTACTTACTTAGGCGAGTATTGATGCCAATTTTCAAGATTATTAACCAAACGAATAAGATTTATCATATAAACTGTATCCCCGCTTTTCACCCCCACAGGGGTGGAATTTTGAAAAATCATTTGGGATGTTTTCATAACTTGACTCAAAGATTATTTATACCAATTTTCGAGTTAATCAAGCCACGCTGTAGAATTCTCCCCTGTAAAATTGAGTAACCCTTTTCAGGCCGTCAGGGGTAGATTTTCGAAAAACCCTGATACACATTATTCTTTCCTTTCAATTTTAGGTATAAATACTGAGTTTTGATTAAATTGGACCGCGCGCTAAAATTCTTCCATACAAACTTTGAAACCCCCCAATCCCCTTTTAGGGGGTAGTTTATAAAAACAAAAAATACCCAACTTCATAATTTACTTAGATAAGTATTCATGCCAAGTTTCAAGTTTATTAACTCAAGGAATAAGATTTTCATACAAACAAAATTCCCCCATTTCATCCTCTTAGGGGTGGAATTTCGAAAAACCCTTTCTTAGTGGATACCTACTCTTCACGAAGAATACACTCTCCAAATTTCATGTCTCTAGGACCAACGGTTTAGGCTGTGCGTTGATGTCTCAGTCAGTCAGTCAGTCAGGACTTTGAATATTATATATATAGATGAACAAACCTGAAAGAATTTGGTGCACAAAAGTTGTACCTCATTTACAGTACCCCAGCAACGGGTTGTTAGAAGACCATGACGTTGTTTTACATTATGAAGCTTCCACACCTGCAGCATAGCTTTAACCCTGACCTATTCTATGTGAGGGAACTTCGCACGCGAAATGCATTCGGGTCAAGCAAAGACCGTATGTGATGTCGTGACATGGCCACCATGCGTGGCTTGATATTTTAATATTAGGCCCATATGGTGTGTTTATATCGAGTGTGGTATTTGAACAACTAATCTTTCTATCTACAATCTATTTCTGTTTTACTACTATTTATTTATCTGCATAAATTAAAGTTAAAAGAAACATAATAAATTATCATTTTAAAAGGGTAACTTAGAAAATTTAGACTTCCTTGCTTCATTATCAAACAAACAACGGGTTTTGTTCATCAGTTGTCAAAATGATAACATTCAGAAACGAAAAATTGTGAAACTGAATATCGAAAATAATAAAAACGTCGCGTCACCTAAGTGTAGAGTATTGCCAGTTGCACGATCGAAAAAATGTTTGATTGAAAAACGCAACGCGAAACTAATATTGTGTTTCCCTGTCCATCCAATACTTTTTACTTCTACTTCGTTACTGTACAGCCAATAATAAATACCAGTTTCTGTTTATTCTGAATATCGAAAAATAGCCGCTGTCCATTCCATTTTACAATTCCGTGAGAGAGAGAACGGCTCTCGTAACCAATAACTGTAAATAGAACGAAGATTCATTTTCATTTTACTAGACGGCTTAGCGCAAGAGTATTGAGGTTAACCGCAAACTGTCCGGGCTTGAGAGATATCGAAACTGCACTATGTTCTCGATTTCCAACTTCAACTGGCATAAAATAGTCTACAATTTCAAAAGGTCTCTCCAGGTTAATTTTCAAGTGGAGAATATTCCAGATCCGCACGATTTCATGACTTGATGGATAGATTGCAGAAATAATTCGGTTGCTAGTGTTAATTTGTGGGATGAGTGCAAAATAATTGCATGTATCCGAGATCAGAATGTGTGATATCGATATGTGGTGTTATGCGAATGGGTAGAGCAAGAGATGAGTATGTATAAGAGGAAGTCTGAAACTGGCATATTGTGATGCGGACAAATGAGGATGATGTCATGAGGAATGTTTTGAGTATGTATGTGGATGTTTATAACAGTAGGGGAAGACCAAAGACGTTTCTTTGGTCTGGAATGAATGAATGGACTGTGTGGAAGATGTTATGGGTAGAAAAGGGGTGACTGCTGAAATGACGATTAATAGAGAAGCATGGAAGAAGAATAAATACACCAGGATAAGGAGAAGAGAATGACGATGTGTGGTGCTTTCAAAATCTTTGCAGATTTGAGTGAAGTTAGAAATGAACATTTTAAAATAGAAGCAACCATATAGCACTTTGTTAAAATAATTACGATCAAAGTTTTCTTGTAATTTGTTGGAGTTGTAATAAACTGCCAAAAACGTTGAACTTTGTCAATCTAATTGGCAAAGTTTTGATTACTCTTTAGTTAAGTGACGGTTAGGTCTTTAACATCAGTAGGCGAAAGTATTTTTTTTTTTATTTTGCTTTGAAGATATTTTAATTTATTAAAACAGGGAGCAGTTCTTGTTATGTATGTTTGGTTTTTAATTTTATAGTAATAATATACAGGATGGCAGGAACATCGACTCGCAAGCTTTTACCATGGATTCAGAACATGATTCTGAACGCCCCTGCATCGAAATATTTCATCGTGTTTTGATATAGATACCCATCACGTCTGTGGAGTTTCACTGGCTAATTCAATTTGATCCTGTTGATCTATTTTGTTTCTTTTTTCTGTAATATTTTTTATTTTTTGTTTTTATATGCACTTGTTTCTGTGGCAAATAAACTTATTTGCTCAAATATGAGTACAGTACATACAACGAAAATTGCCAGCATGCAAAAGATGACAAAAGTATAGATAAAAACAGACCACATTTGCCTCAGACAATGGCATGCAAATTTTATTAAATCAATGTATAATGTCACTCCGAGTCTAATTATTTAAAAATGTAATATTCTATCAAACCGTCAGGCCTTTTGGAGAAAAAAAAATCCCACTACTTCAACGATCGAACTAATGAATCGAATTAGTGAGAACAAACGCTATATTGGGGTCGGCTTCCAGTCTAACCAGATACAGCTGAATACCAGTATTTTACATGGAGCGACTGCCTATCTGACCTCCATAATCCAGATACTGGGTATAATGATACCCCTTGCTAAGATTGGTAGTCAGACTTTCGGGCTTCTGACGACAAGATATTATAGACCATTAAAATAATAAATTAGTAAAACATGATCCCTCATCTAAAAACTCATTCAAGTTATAATAAGCTTTATGTGTTAATTAAAAGCTTATTCTTTCCTTTTTAATTATGTAAAGTAGGTTAATGGTATTATCCGGTGTAATGTTCTGAGAAACCATGTTACGGGCGCACTTACTACCTTAATGTGACGTTGGTTACACTACAAATGAAATTACGACCGGAAACTTATGAGAGCAGAGAGTAGCACCTCCATGTATTAATTTATCGTCTAGAAAACTGACCTTAATAGGCATGTAGACAATCATTAAAGACCACTTTTGAATAAGTGGATTTTAGTGGCCCAGTGGTAATAGCCCCGACTTACGTTGCAGGTCGTAGGTTCGAACCCAGACAGGCGTTTTACTTTGTGTCAATTATTTCATCACCACTGCTCTCAAAAACGATGAAGGAAAACATCGTGAGGAAACCGGCATGTCGTAGAACCAAAAAATCGAAGACAGGTGACATATACCAACCCGCACTGGGCCCGCGTGGTAGATTATAGACCACTCCCTCTCGAAGAGAGGAGGCCTGTGTCCCAGCAGTGGGAACAATATAGGCTGATTATAATGATTATGAATTTAAACTCTTTATTTTTACTAATTCTTTTTAACTCTCCTCACACATTAATTTAATTTGAGACAAAAAAAAAACAATCGACTGCCAAAAAAACCTACAACGTGAAAAATAACTTTAGTATCGGAATTCGGTGTCTTTGGATCAGTATTTTAGTTTTTTGGCACCGACTTCCAAAATGAAAGTTATTTTTCGCTTTTTTTGCGGTTGGTTTTTTTTTTGCAACAAAAAATATTAAGTTTCATTTTTTGGTTATGGTACCTACCCCGCCTATTTTTACGCGTTAATTTATGTATAATTTTCTGTTACTGACATTCGTAAAATTATTGTGAAATGTACTGGACAAACAGGATGACGGTGTTACTTCTTATTTTCCACCCGCCAAAAACAGTGCTTGTGCAGCTGCTGTAGATGCGATTCCAGGGAAACACTAGACAGAGAAGTCCTTGCTGAAAAGAGAAAGAAAATGGAAAAAGAGTCTTGTACGTACCCATCAGTGTCAGTATTATGGAAGTCGAGACATAAGCGAGGAGGATGATCCCGAGACTGTTCACAATCGCTAGGGGGATGGAACGCTTGGGGTTGTTCGCTTCTTCGCCGGTGGTAGCGATGATGTCGAAGCCGATGAAAGCGTAGAAACAGGTTGCTGCCCCGCTAAATACCTGGTTAACAAGGAAATTGACATTAGCGACTTTGTTATTAATTTAATTTTGAAGTAGATAGGTATGAGGTGGGAGTGATATTTCCTCCATTCTTCAGTAACTTTTTTTAATGAATTTCTTTACATACAGGTCGTTTATTTTAAACTCTTTGTTAAAGTTATTTTTGTACCGTATTACTGACGATAATTATTAACTTATTAACTGGTTGAATGCCATAATTACAGAAACAATTAAAAATTCATTGCGTCTCGCGTGGATCCACTTTCATACGAAGGGTTAAAACATCCTCGCGTCATGTTTTTGGTCGTATATTCAAGATCAAAACGTTTATAGCGTGAGTTGGTCCAGTACTTTCAGTTTTTCATTTCCTATTATCGTTAATAGCAGATCAAATATATAAGCAAAATTGATCCCCACAAAATATATAATACAGAAAGAAAATAATAAAAATCTTAAAAAAAAATCTGACGGATTTTCCAATAACAATATTCATATTATATACCCACTGAGTTCCTAAGCTATAAATAATGGTTGAACATTCAAGGGTGCTTCAGGCAGCCCTTGGAAAGAGGCTTTCAAAGAATCCATCTGTAAACAGGCACGCCTGTACATATTATAAAGGAAAGTCGCTTTTCGTGTCTGACTGTGTGACCACGTTGTTCTTCTACGGATTTTAATATGAGGTTGTCACCATTATTTAGAGAATTTATTAAGAAAAATTCTGTATAATGCATGGCTCTTGTCCTTATACCAATTTATATGTACGCAGACACCAGGAGCACTAAATCTTCCCTCACTCTCATAGTCCGATTGGACCGGAGAGAGATCAGGCGCAGGACCAGCTGCTTTACGTGCTTTCCAAGGCACGCTGGGGTCTCGATATGTTGTGAATGGTCACCCATCCGTGGCAATTGTAGTTGAACCTTCGAACGATCCGTGCGGCCGTTATCAGCCACGAGCCCTTTTCGATTGAAATGTTTACAATACATACAAAAAATGAGTTATGATTACAGTTCATTTTTATAATGTCTCTCTAACAGTTTATTTTTAATTACTTTTTTAATAGGATTGTGTCCGGTCGATGGCATTTCTAGAATAATAAACTAAATTGGTATTATAATGTGCTGCATGTTTGCAGCGTAATTATAAAGACATCAATGTACAAATAAAACTCTGTTTATAATCATAGTTTGAATTATTTTTACGGCTAAATAATTCAAACTTTGGTCTTGGTATGTAAAGATGGTCACCCATCCAACCGCGGCAAGCGTTAAGCAAGCGTTACAAACCCATCAGTGGGGGTCGAACATGGACTTATCCTCATAAGCATTGTTTGCAACTTAGCATTTTACTCTTCCAAGGAATTTCTCATTTAATAAAAAAATACTTTAAAATTGTAAGGCAATAAAGTCTTGTTATTGTTCACTCAATGAATGAATAAAATTTTCTACGTCATGTTGTTCGCAATGATACTTATACTTTATTGTGAATAGTTCAAGAAGACTTTCAATAATATTATGATTTAATTTCACAATGGAACTGCGATCACTCGATATTTTTTTTACGTTCTTCGATGTCTATTTACGTAGTAAGAAAATATTTTTATTTTATATTCAATAGCACAGACAGAATATTATTGAAACTATAAAAGTGTATGAGTAGAAAATGTGGACTTAACTAAAATATTAATATTTATTGTTTACTAGCTTTAGTCTGCGACTTCGTCCGCGTGAAGCCACTTTCTTACATTTTTTTTATGTAAGAACCATCCTCGTACTTCAAGGAATATTCTAAAAAAAGAATTAGCGAAATCGGTTCAGCTGTTCTCGAGATTTGCGCTTAGCAACACATTCAGCGATTCATTTTTATATTATAGATAAGCGCTTAATTCCATTGATCTTATACTCATAGCTAAGGGAACCTTACAAGTTCGTTAGAAAAATAGCAAAACGCGGTTATTTCTTTGTTATAATATACCAGCGTATTATCTGTCCCACTGCTGGGAAAAGGCCTCTTCTCATACAGAGAAGGCATGAGCATTGATCACCACGCTTGCTCACGACAATCAATGTGAAAAACTTGTCAGAAATGTATGTAAATTGATTGTATTTTTAACCGATTGCGAATGAGATTAGTATGCGTACGTTCTTAAAATTACGGGAAACTGCCCTCTTTACAATGATCCAAGATAAACTTAAGAAAGTACCTACATAGGAATTGAAAACTCACATAGGTAGATTTAAACCCTCGCGCATCAGGGCGTTACCACTGGGTCATCACGAGCTTGTGGTAGTGAATTCATGTCGTGTGAAGACACGTTTAGCAAGACTTCAGAAATTCACATTGCCAGTGCAGATTATTTCACAAACCAAAAACTATTGTGATTCCAAATTAATATTAATAACTAGCTGACCCGGCAAACGTTGTTTTGCCATTTAAATTATTTATAGCTGCCCGCTACTACTACTGCTACTTCGTTCGCGTGGTGTCCTACACCCTACCCTACTCCTACCCTACTCCTACACTACTCCTACCCTACTCCTACACTATCTCCTACCCTACTCCTACCCTACTCCTACACTACTCCTACCCTACTCCTACCCTACTCCTACCCTACTCCTACCCTACTCCTACACTATTCCTACCCTACTCCTACACTAATCCTACCCTAATCCTACCCTACTCCTACCCTACTCCTACCCTACTCCTACACTACTCCTACCCTACTCCTACACTACTCCTACCCTACTCCTACCCTACTCCTACCCTACTCCTACACTACTCCTACCCTACTCCTACCCTACTCCTACCCTACTCCTACCCTACTCCTAACCTACTCCTACACTACTCCTACCCTACTCCTACCCTACTCCTTTTTCCATATTTTCGGACCGTTTAAACCTTCCCTGAACTACGACAAACATTTAAAAACCAAAATCAGCTAAATCGGCCCAGCCGTTCTCGAGTTTTAGCGAGACAAACGAACAGCAATTGATTTTTATATATATAGATGTACGTTTAATGGGCGGTCTGGAAGCAAAAGGTCTCTTACAGACTGTCTTTGACTAGGTATACTAAAAGATGAAAAGAGATAGTGAGAGTAGACCTACAGTGGTCTCCAGAAGATTGTTGACATTTTTCCACTTCAGCTGTGATGCCACATTATGAATTAAAATAAAAAAATAATAATCAAGCTATCCTGCAGCCTAATTGCGTAACACACAATCAATCTCAATCTGAATCATTCTGAAGGATATTGCTAATCCATTGCTTCATATGCTCAAAAAAATGTTGTTGAACTGTCAAAATGAAACCGATTCCGATTGATCGTGTGTTACGCAATTATGGTGCTGATTATTTGTGTACAGTTCAAATATTTAGAATTAGAACTTTAAATCATAATTTGGTGTTACAGATGAAGTGGAAAATGTCAACTAACTTTTGGAAGCTACTGTACGTTTTTATACACAATACCTACATTCCTACTTAATGCCATAAAACATAGAGAATTTACTAGTTCTGATAGAAAAGTCATTGTTATCATTATCTTAAATTAACTGTCTCTATGGTTGAAGAGTCACTTGAAACTAGAACTCATCCTGCAGCTTTGTTAATAGCGGACGTCACTCGCCCGTCCCGATCGCGACAGATAGATACCCTTAGTAACATTCAAATTTCCGACTCCTTGTCTCCGTACAGTAACCGAGATCGGAAATGAATGAAACTGTGATCCAGTTCGTTCTGTGAAATTGAAATGACCTAAACTCCTAACCTAATCAATGGCAGCCACTGAGTTATTTTTAGAACATTGAATATCTGCTCTAGGTATTGAAGTTCTAGGGGATGAATTCAAACCATAATCAGCCTATAATGTTCCCACTGCTGGGACACAGGCCTCCTCTCTTCGATAGAGAGTGGGGTCGTAACGTAATCCACTGCGTGGGCCCAGTGAGGATTGACAGATGTCACATTTTTATTTTTTATTCGCCTATATGGCCTATTTTACTGGCCTTTGCCCAGCAGTGGGACAGCACTGCTGGGCAAAGGCCTCCCCCAAATCCTTCCAGGAACTGTTTTCCCGCGCCACATTGTACCAGCCCTCGCGGTACGCGTCTAGATCGTCTCGCCATCTCTTTCTGGGCGGGTCTCGGCGGCGCTGTCCATCTTCAGGCACCCATTGTGTAGAGGTTTTTGCTCAGTGGCAGCGGTCATCGTGAATACGTCTGATGTGACCCGCCCAATCCCATTTGAGCCTGGCTGCCTTCTTTCCTACATCTATTATGCCCGTTTTGGAACGCAGCGTGGTGTTCCGAATTCTGTTCTGTCTTTTAACACCCAGAATGCTGCGTTCCATCGCTCTTTGGCAAACTCCATGTCACATGTCTTCGAATTTTTGGTTCTAGGACATTTTCTTGAGTTTCCTCACGATGTTTTCCTTCATCTTTTTGAGAGCAGTAGTGATGAAATAATTTACACAAAGTAAAGCGCCTATCTGGGTTCGAACCCACGACCTACAACTCGTAAGTCGGGACTGTTACCACTAGGCCCTTACTGCTCTCAGATGAATCCCAACAACATTTTAATTTCCAAGCTGTCAATTGCAGTAAGCGTGCGTACTAATGAAAGCTAAAATTTCATACAAGTTGGTATGAAAAGTTTACGCGCAAACCTCATCTGCACCAAACTAGCACTTTATTAATAAATGTGACATGGCAGCTGCTAACGCCGTAAACATTTTAGCACCAGTAATATGTACACATGGCGTTTATGAGTTTCTTGCTATTAGGATTCTACGTTGTTACGCGGGATCCTAGGAAACTAACGCCTAGAACAATTGACACTCGAGTACAATTTTAATGCTGGTTATAACCGCCTGGAGTGAAACGCACATTTAGATCAACTTTAGCGTTCATTTCTGGGTACAGAGTGGGAGCCTCACTGCCTACAAATATTCTGTCTGGATAATATCCAACCATTTCGCGTTGGCGTCACCCTCGATAACGATCGGCTGAACATGTCAATGTCTTTGTAATTACATTTTTCCTTTATCTTTCGAGTGAAATTGGGAACGTAAGATAAAAAAGTACAATTCAATTTAAAGAATGTATTGGTACTGTCTGGCGTTCAAAAAATATTCCAACTGTATTAGAGTCTTTCTCTAACTGTCACTTAAAAATTCGAACGATATCGAGGTTGCTTGTCTGCGATGACCTAAAAACATATGAGTTCGATCTCGAATTGTGTGCGGTCAGTTAATTGATGTTCGAAGTGAATTTTACAGAATAGCTAAACCTACGGTGGTTCGCTACAAAACACTGATATTCAGCTGCATCCGGTTAGGCTGGAAGCCGACCCTAACATAATTAGGAAAAGGCTAGGCAGATGATGAGCTATAATTAAAGTACCTACGGTACTCTAAAAAAATGGTGTGTCTGAAAAATAAAATAAAAATAGAAAGGTGAATACTTACTCCACTCCATCCAAAAGGTAAGAATCCGTTATGTTCAGTCCAGTTGGAGACATCGATGTAGAATAAGCCAGCCGTCATGATGAAAACCCAAATGGTGAGGTTGATAGCATTCAGCAAGTTGTTGAAGAACAGGGATTTTCGCACGCCAGCCACTAGCACCATCATCATCATTAACGTAATTCCGCAGGCCATCAGATCCGGGGGTTTGCCTGTTGACAAAAAAGTCAGGTTAATTTCTTCATTCATATTTTCTAACATACACAGACAAATATTATGAACAGACAATATTTTAAGGACAGACAGAAGACATGACTGTATCATTTTGCAGCTCATGGCGGACCTGTCCCTATGTATGGGAACATAGTAAAATAACCTACTCAGTCAGTAGACAAGTAATGAGGTTACGTTTGGCGCGGATTAAAAATTAATAATATTTATTTTATTTCTAATATTTTACATAATTATATCTATTAATCTATTTTATTGTTTATTTATTACTGTGATGGCCCGTGACATCACAGCGGGCCCTACTAGAATACCAGCGCTGCGGCATTTATTTTTTAAATGTCGAAGCATCATGCTGAGATAGGAGCCTTTTGGCCTCGTACAGGACTTTCTGTTTCATTTTTCCTTTTGTTACTTTTTGATATAATTTAATTTATTTTTAAATGTGTTTAGTTAGTTTAGTTTATGATCCTGTACGAGTCGCAATAAATACTTTTTCTTTCTTTCTTTCTAGTTGCATTGACTGACAATAACAAAGATCTCGATTTGAGTTGAAAAATACCCGTTATGTCTAGGCCATGCAAACTGTCGTAACTGTACTGTTGTAGTTTAGGGATTAGAGATGATAAAATCGTAAATGCGACCGAAGGATCACCAAATATACTCGTAGATGCACGGATTAAAATAAAAGTGCGAATGTCGATTATTTAATCTCTTTATAACAGCACTAGCTTCTGCCCGCGGCTTCGCCCGCGTGGATGTCGGAAGTTATCCCACGGGAACGTGCTACCAGGATAAAAAGTATGTGCTTCCCCAGGATGCCATCTATCTCTTTGCCAAATCAGAAGTTCAGTGGTTTAGGCGTGAAAATGTAACATACAGTTTCAAGTTCCAATCCTCTCCTGAAAACCGAATAACCCCTTTTTGCCCCGTCAGGGGTCAATTTTCGACAACTTTACATACTTATTATTAATTATTTTCTGTCGAAAGTATCAATACTGAGTTTCGAGTTAATCGGACCGCGCATTTAATTTCTTCCACTTAAACTTCAACACCCCTATATCCCCCTTTGAAGGGTAGTTTGAAAAACTTATAATGATCAATTTTATTACTTACTTAGGCAAGTATTGTTGCCAAGTTTCAAGTTTATTAACTAAATTAATAAGATTTTTCATATAAGCTGTATCCCCGCTTTTCACCCCCACAGGGGTGGAATTTTGAAAAATCATTTGGGATGTGTTCATAACTTGACTCAAAGATTATTTATACCAATTTTCGAGTTAATCAAGCCACGCTGTAAAATCCTCCCCTGTAAAATTGACTACCCCTTTTCAGGCCGTCAGGGGGTAGATTTTCGAAAAACCCTGATACACATTATTCTTTCCTTTCAATTTTAGGTATAAATACTGAGTTTCGATTAAATCGGACTGCGCAATAAAATTCTTCCATACAAACTTTGAAACCCCCCAATCCCCTTTTAGGGGGTAGTTTATAAAAACAAAAAATGCCCAACTTCATAATTTACTTAGATGAGTATTCTTGCCAAGTTTCAAGTGTATTAACTCAAGGAATAAGATTTTTCATACAAACAAAATCCCCCCATTTCACCCTCTTAGGGGTGGAATTTCGAAAAACCCTTTCTTAGTGGATACCTACTCTTCACGAAGAATACACCCTCCAAATTTCATGTCTCTAGGACCAGCGGTTTAGGCTGTGCGTTGATGTCTCAGTCAGTCAGTCAGTCAGTCAGTCAGGACTTTGAATTTTATATATATAGATAACCCCATTTCAGAAAATTATGATCCAAGTGATAAGTTAATCTGCTATCAGCTGCGGGGTAATTGAGTAACACACTAACAGTGACACTAGCTTTAATTTTGACAGTTCAACAACGTTCATTGCGTTATTTACGTTACTGAGCAAGATTTTTTTTTCTAATATGAAGCAATGGATTAGTAATATCTTTCAAATGATTTAGATCATTGTGATTGATAGTGTGTTACCCAGTCAGGGTGCTGTTCTGATTGGTTCATCACAATGATAGAACCCAATCATTTCAACAGCACTAATTGGAAAAGCTTTCAGAGGTCGAGGTTATGTCTTAATTATGATACCTACCCAGCAATAGAATATTAAACCATACTGAATATTCCATTGCTTTAGTGTTGTGAGGTGACGAAAAAAGTGCTAAGATAAGGGAGAAGAAAATGCGTACTACGACGTATTATTACGACGACGACGTAGTATTGTTAAAAACTATAAAAACCAACATAAGTAACGTACAAACCAAACTATACATTTCCAGTTTTGGCTAACGCCACATTGTATAGGCTTTTCGTGACAATGAGAAGTAAGCTTATACTGGAAATCTATAGCTTGGTTACTTATGTTGGTTTTTATAGTTTTTAGCAATATAATTGAATAAGGACCTCCTTATTCCTTTTGAATCGGGTTCCTGATCCTCATCCAACCTCTTAACCTTAAGAGGTTGGATCAAGAACCCGATTCAAAAGGCAGTATTCCTCCCTGTTTCTGGAGCCCTAACCACCGGTAACTCGGACCTTGCTCCCGACACCGGCAGACCCCATTTTTTTTTTTTAAATGTTTTCTTTTTTAAGAAATATTTAACAATGTTTTTTATATGGAAGAAAAAATGATTAAACTGAATATAATAAAAATATACAATGATGATTCCCTGGGCAGTTAGTGTCGACACCATGTAATCGGTGAGTGGCTAATATTTGTATGGACACATTAGGGTTCTGTACGAAAATCGTAAAAAAGGAAACCTTATTATCTAAGGATTAGAATTTGAATTATAAAATCCAATAGCTTTTTACAGAATGTGAATTATCTTTACCCTCTTGGTGATATTGGTTTTCCTAGTGAATATTTTAGATAGACCACCTGTCAGCCTTTGTGAATGCATAATACTTTGATGCTACGCCCGCACTGCAAAGCTATATTGACAATAGTTGAAAAGTTTTATGTTCAGTTGAACAGCGCGGTCGCTCCATGTAAAATTCTAATATTCAACTGGAAGGCAAACCACAGACAATGGGCCCATCTTACATCTTGCGCCGCGTGCTGTCACCTTTGTTGCAGTTCTTTTGACTGTATAAGTAAGCGGAGTTCACGTATCTGAATTTTTGGCTAAACATATGTAATTTGAAATTTTTGCCATGGCTATCGAAGAACAAGAGCCTAAATATAGTTGGAAGAAGACAGGGCAGATATACTGAGGATAAGCACCAACAATTTTAAAACCTACGAAAAGTTACCTATCAGCCTATAATGTTCCCATTCCTGGGACACAGGCCTCCTCTCTTATAAAACGTGTCCTGGTGTCGTGAGAATAATCAGATCAGCGCCTAACGGTAACGGAATGCTTGTTCTAACCTGGAGGAATGAATGAAAATAACTGTGAGTATGTACATTATGTTACATGTTTTCCTTCACCGTTTTGAGAGCAGTGGTGATGAAATTGTTTACAGTATGTTAAGCGCCTGCCTGGGTTCGAACCCATGACCTATAACTCGTAAGCCGGGGCCGTTACTGGGCCACCCCTGCTCTCCAACAACTATCTACGAAAAGTTAGTCGTGGCTTGCGTTTCTAGTGCGAAAGGTTTCACAAAACACTTTCTTCCAATGTATTCATTATGATGTGTGTCATTATGTCATCAGCTTTTTCGAGATCATAATAATAATATCCCTGGACATTTCACACAGCACCATTTGTCCCAAGCTAAGCAACCTAATGCTTGTGTTATGGTAACAAGATGGCTGATAAACTACTTATATACAATTTTTTTTTTTTTTTGTATGTACAAAATACTGATAATATGACATAGTCAGTAGGCTTTGGTATAATAACGTCTATGAGACTAGAAAAGGAAAAACAAAAGCATATAATACTACTTCTAAAATATCCAAAAGGTTGTTCCTAAAAAATTAATAATGAGTGAAAGATCTCTTCAGAAAAACGGATCGTAAAAATAGTCGAGCGAAGTGTTAGAATAAAAAAGAAGTACCACATTTATATTTCCGGTGAATCCCGAAAGGCCACGAGCGTAAATAACTTAGTACCGTATCACCTTTTGTACGAAACCGGCTGTGAAGTACCTACACAAAGTATAGACATCTATCTACACTGAACCGCTTGCATCAGACAGGAGTGGTCCAGTTACAGACAGTACACACCGTCATCATCATCATCATCAGAGACTAGTGGTGGTCTAGCGGTAATGGCACCGATTTACGAGTTGTAGGTCGTGGTCGAACCCACCACAGGCGCTTTAGTTTGTGTAAATAGTTTCATCACCACTGCTCTCAAAACGGTGAACGAAAACATCGTGAGGAAAGCCGCATGCTCTAGGACCAAAATTCGAAGGAATGTCACATCCAACCCGCACTGGGCCCGCGTGGATTATAAGTCCGCTCACTCTCGAGAAGAGGCCTGTGCCTGTGTCCCAACAGTGGGGACACTATATGCTGGTTATGTACATAGCATCAAACTGAACAGCTTTCTCTATGGGGGCAACGTCGTAATCGCGAAAAAATTATCAATTGTCCCATACAAAACTTCCACGCTGTATATTCTATAAATAGTATAAAACAAAGTCGGTTTTCTTGTCTGATTGTATGCGATGACTGTGACCGCTTAGTTCTTCTAAACTGGACAATGGATTTTGATGCGGTTTACACCATCAGTTAGAGAATTTATTCCGAATGGTTTATCTTGGGAGGGGCTTGTGGCTAAGTAATAAAAGATGCAACGGGTCGGTCGATCGGGTTAAGCTGCGCTTGTCCTAAAATACATTTTTGTCTGTAAATTGCGGACGCTATGTGGTTAAGCTACACTTGGCGCGGTTGGTCCGTGGATGGGTGACCATCTTTACATATCAAGATCCCTCCGTGTCTCAGAAAGCATATTAAGCTGTTGTTCCCGGCTGTCATTCGTGGATCTTTGACAGTCGTTACATGTCATTAGAAGCCTGAGTCTGACAACCGGTCTTACCGTATTACCCAGTAACTGGGTTGTGGAGGTCAGATAGGCAGTCGCTCCATGTAAAATACTGGTATTCAGCTGCATTCAGTTAGACTGGAAGCCGACCCCAACATGGTTGGGAAAAGGCCATCTGCCTAGCCTTTTCCCAGCTATGATGATTCTGAATGGTTTATCTGTACAATACCTACGTTAATATTTAACTTAGATAAAACACAGAAATCATGTTTCGACATGTCGTCACATCCGCACATTGCACCCCTGCAAAGCGTGGGCAGAACACTGGTGTACCTATGTATATGTACATGTACAGATGATACTGTTTACGGAGTCTTTGTTTAGCGATTACACACGAAGTCAAACGAGCTCTCGATGCTTTACCTGTGGCCACTCGGCTTTACATTATTGATTTTGCACTGAACACGAGTTTAGGGCTTTGTTGTAACTACTGTGAACGAAAGTATTAAACTAATGCTTTAAACAGACCTCTAAAGGATTAATTTATTATTGTTTACAGTAATTCTATTTGACGAAACGACATTACCATTTCAATTAGTTTTAAAGTATGGTTCCCAATGAAACATTGTACAGTCACGTGCATATTCTCATATTTTTGAGAATCTCATGTATCTCAATTAGGCTTTTGGCGTTTACACTGATTGCATCCTCTGATCCGAGAAATAAGGCCAATATAGCCGGATGACATGGAAGGTTGAGTGACATAATTATGACGCGCCTGATTCTCGTTTAGTTAGTCATCACAACAGCAAGTACCTGGAACAAGCGCCAGGCTTTTAGGCTGCAGTTACGTGGACTATAACAAGAGACGACGTAGATTGTCGAAAGTCATTTGCAGGACTGATGGAATGATTACATTACGTATATACATTACATTGCGTATAGTGGTGGTGCATATGTCTGAACTCGAAAACACTCGCCGCGCGCCGTCAGCAACTTTTCCAATGCCAAGCTAGTTTCTTGGTAGCTGTTACTAGTATTTAATCCTTTTCTAACCCTTTTCTTTCTTTTCTACGTTTACTGAATAAGGGCTGATTTTTCAATCGACAGATAATTTTTATTCGAGGAATAAAATTGACGACTGACAGATTTTGTATGGAAGAACTGTCAAAAATTCAAAATTATTCTACGGATAAAATTATCTGGCGTTGGAAAAATCAGCCCTAAATAATACTAATTTAATATTTTCACAATAATAAAAAAATAAAATAAAAAAAATAAAAATTGTTTATATTGTCACAAATCAGCAAATAGTTACAAATTTGTGTTCGAAGCCTCCTTTTAGGCAGATAATGCCTGTGTTAGAAGGCTCCGCTCTTCCATAACAATGGTATAGGTATCTTATCTAAGCGTGACGTGTAGCGTGATGTGAGGTGTGTGTTGTGACGTGAAGTGGTGTGTGTGAAGTTAAAGTATTGTGTGTTGTGATATGAATGTGATGTAGGTATGTTGTGATGTGAATGTGGTGTTTGTGATTTGATGTGAATATGATAATATATAAAATGAGGTGTATGAATAATGTGTGATTTGTCTGATTACTCAATCTGTTGTAACAGAGCCTCCGTTTTAGCATAGGAAAGCTTGTTTTACAATTGTACCTATTTTTATTATGAACATACACGTATTTGTTTATTTTATTATATAATTGAGCTGAACGTTTGTGTAGTTGTCTGCTAGTGAATTTCAATTTAGTTCGGGAAATATCTGCGATTAAATCTTTTCTTCTTCTTTTTGATTGGGTACTACTATTATAAAGTAGAGACTTATGCTTCCTGAGAACGACTTGAACAATGTACAATTTTCTTACAGAGAGTAAATTACTAATTTACTCTCTGTAATAAAATTGTACTACAATAAAGTCACAATTAGAAAAACCTGCTAAAAATATAACCCTCTTTTGGCTTGGTCTTAGTTGGGTAATAATCAAACCGAATTAGTTGTGCGACGTGCTGAATAAAGTATTTAATCGTCTTCATCCTATGAATAGTATCCCAATGAGTAATATTCCCTCATCCGAGATTGGATTTACAATCACACGTAGCGCCATTAATTGTGGGGAAACCGTTAAAACTGTGTTTCCAATATTTCTTTGTGAGTAACGGGAAGCAATCACGGGCTGGCCACATTGCGGTTCCAGCGTTCATGAACCTATTTTACAGAGTGTATGACGACTGTTATAAATGTAAAGTCTTTAAATTAATTTATATATATATTTTTAACTCAATTTTTTGTGAAGTTGACTACCAACTTGAATTGTCTATACCTATACTTATTCAAATCATAACTGTCATTCTTTGACAGTTTGTCAATTTGATAAGAAACAATAAATTTTCGTGACTGTACATTTAAGAATAAAATCCTCTTTCTAAAAATATATAAAAAGAGAGACTAATATAAAATAACATTTTTTTAGATTTTTTGTTGTTTTTGCACGAAATGGACATCATTTTATGAGTATAAGTGCTGTCCCAACGGACAAAATTATTTAATAACCCTACGAAGTTATATAAATGGACTAGGGGTATTTAAATGTAAATGTAAACCAAACAATTTAATGCCTTTGGAGCAAGGCACCGCCTTAAAACCGTTTAATGGAACTACGCTTGTGGTAACGCGGTTGTACCATCTAGGTCAGTCGGTTTGGGGGTGGACGATGCGAGTTAAAAAGTCGAACATGGCTGCTATAAGGATGTTTGCACACCACCGTCTCTGTTCGCAGCGACACAGAAGCAGGAGAAAAATGTGTAGTGATTCGGTTATGAGGTGAAAGACTAGTGTATTTTTTTTGAAGAAAGGAGGTAGGTGTTTATAGATATAAAAAGTGTTTTCTTAATTTAACTTGATTTGATTTTTTTTTTGTCTTGATTTTATTTTTTGTGTTTGTTTGTTGTGCTTTTACGCTAAAACGGCTGAACAGATTTGGATTGGGATTGGCACATTGGTAGACCATGACCTAGATTAGGACATATGATATTTTAAATCCGATATCACCATGGGATCGAGACTTATGCGAGTGAAATCGCGGGACGCAGTTGGTAAATAATTAATAGTTAGTTAGGTTATTACTATGTAACTACTTACTTCACGGTCGAGAAGTTAATTGGTTCTTTGTACGAAGGGTAAATGTTGTTGCAAATATAGAGAGAAGAATAAACGTCTGTTTCATTACTTTAAATCATAGGTTTAGCATAACCATAATCAGTCAAACAACGTTCTCACAGCTGAGACACAGGCCTCCTCTCTGTGAGAGGGAGTGAGCCAGAATCCACCACGCGGGCCCAGTTCGGGTTGACAGATATCACGTGTCTTCGAATTTTTGGTTCTAGGATATGCCGGTTTCCTCACTATGTTTTCCTTCACCGTGATAGGTAATAATCGTAATGAAAAAACAATACCCCTAAATACACTCATATACAAACACCGTATTTAACCCATGTGGGGTAGCTTGTCAAGCACTCGGCTCACACAACAAACGTTTGCGATACGTTTGACAAACAATTGATGTTGGCGCTGGTGACCCAAAACAAGTGGGCCCTTGGCTGTTAGATATTACATGAGTTTAAAACTTAAGTTGGCACACTAAACGCGGGCGGGTCTGGTGAGGCGGTTTGCATTAAATATGTGACCCTTCAAAGTTTCTTGTTTACAACTTGCTGGTAGCAACCAGCACCCTAATTGCGTAGCAGACTTTCGATCACAATCATAATCATTTTGATGATATTGTTAATCCATTGCTTCATATGAAATAATAAAAAAAAATGTTATGTAAAAGTTTTTTATTTTTTTCACTAGCTTTTGCCCGTGGTTTCGCCAGCGTGGAGATCGGAAATGATCTGACGGAAAAGTATTACCGGGGTAAAAAGTATCCTATTTTATTTTACAGTTTTTGGAAAACTTACAGCTAAAAACTTTTGCACGATTGAGAGTAACAAAAATAAGTACAAATGCGTTTCAAACAGCGTAAATTGTTATCAATTAGGTTACGTAATCAAAAAAGAAACCACAAACAGACTGTTTGTGGTTTCTTTTTGATTAATTAAATCGTTGTTAATTTCGAAATACTGGTATTGAAAACATCGATGTCAACGTCCTGGCAGACCGCATTATAAGAGTACGTATGACTCGCTCTGAATCTGATCCTATGTGTTAATCCAGAAACAGCAGCAGTAAATAGCATTTTTTTTCTGGATCAAATGTACCCTATGTCCTAGTCTATACCCCTGCCGACGTATATGCAAAATTTCATGATGATCGGTTCAGTGGATTAGGCGTGAAAAGGTAACTAACAAACAAACTTATTTTCGCATTTATAATATTAGTTAGGATGATTGTGTTTATGATCTTCATGTACACACAGCTACACATCAAGCTATACATAACCAGTATAAGCTGACTTCTGATTGTACGAAAAACCTATACGATGCGAGGTCAGCTAAAACTGGAAAAATACCTTTTTCTTTCTTTCCTATGTTTGAAAAATTGGTCTGCTCAACAACGTAAATAATGCAATTAATGTTATTGAACTGTCAAAATGAAAGCCATTACTACTGGTGGTGTCTTACGCAATTACCCCGCTGCATGGTTCGTATCGCTCTCGCCTTGCGTTTCGTGTGTCGATGTATTAAGTGATGACGCGTTTGCGTGCGGAAAAGCTGATAGAACAAAATAGTTACAGGTATTAGTTTCAGGAAAATAAAAGTAACAATTTTCATATCAAATTGATTTCTTAATGTTATGGAGGTAGGATTTTTCAAGTTAAAGTTAATATCTATGACTAGCTTCTGCCCGCGGCTTCGCCCGCGTGGTTGTCGGAAGTTATCCTACGGGAACGTGCTACCAGGATAAAAAGTATGTGCTTCCCCAGGATGCTATCTATCTCTTTGCCAAATCAGAAGTTCAGTGGTTTAGGCGTGACAATGTAACATACAGTTTCAAGTTCAAAACCTCCCCTAAAAACCGAATTACCCCTTTTTGACAATTTTCGACAAATTTACATACTTATTATTAATTATTTTCTGTCGAAAGTATCAATACTCAGTTTCGAGTTAATCGGACCGCGCATTCAATTTCTTCCACACAAACTTCAACACCCCTGAATCCCCCTTTGAGGGTAGTTTGAAAAACTTATAATGATAAACTTTATTACTTACTTAGGCAAGTATTGTTGCCAAATTTCAAGTTTATTAACTAAATTAATAAGACTTCATATAAACTGTATCCCCGCTTTTCACCCCCAAAGGGGTGGAATTTTGAAAAATCATAAAAAATCATAACTTGACTCAAAGATACCAATTTTATAATTAATCAAGCCAGTTATTATAACCCTCCCCTGTAAAATTAACTACCCCTTTTCACCCCGTTAGGGTTAGATTTTCGAAAATCCCCCATTCATGTTATTATTTATTTTTAGTCTTAAGTACACACACAGGACACTGAGTTTCAAGTTAATCGGACCGCGCGTTCAAATTCTTCCACACAAACTTTAACACCCCTATATCCCCTTTGAGGGGTAGTTTTGAAAAACGAATAATGATAAACTTTATTGCTTACTTAGGCGAATATTCATGCCAATTTTCAAGATTATTAACCTAACGAATAAGATTTTTCATATAAACTGTATCCCCGCTTTTCACCCCCACAAGTGTGGAATTTTTGAAAAATCATTTGGGATGTGTTCATAACTTGACTCAAAGATTATTTATAACAATTTTCGAGTTCATCAAGCCACGCTGTAAAATCCTCCCCTGTAAAATTGACTACCCCTTTTCAGGCCGCCAGGGGTAGATTTTCGAAAAACCCTGATACACATTATTCTTTCCTTTCAATTTTAGGTATAAATACTGAGTTTCGATTAAATCGGACCGCGCGCTAAAATTCTTCCATACATACATTTGAAACCCCCCAATCCCCTTTTAGGGGGTAGTTTATAAAAACAAAACATGGCCAACTTCATAATTTACTTAGATAAGTATTCGTGCCAAGTTTCAAGTTTATTAACTCAAGGAATTAGATTTTTCATACAAACTAAATCCCCCCATTTCACCCTCTTAGGGGTGGAATTTCGAAAAACCCTCTCTTAGTGGATACCTACTCTTCACGAAGAATACACCCTCCAAATTTCATGTCTCTAGGACCAGCGGTTTAGGCTGTGCGTTGATGTCTCAGTCAGTCAGTCAGTCAGGACTTTGAATCTATATATATAAAAGAAAGTCGGGTTTGTTACAACACTTATAACTCGAGATCGGCTGGATCAATTTTCATGGTTTTTGTTTCGTTGGATTTGTCTCCGCCCTGAATAGCAGAATACATTTTAAAAACAATCAAAACTTGACGAATACATAATTATGAAAATTAATCATTTTCCATTTAATTATGTTCGTTTGTGTCGTACCTGTCAAACATTTGTTTTCCTCCTGTCATCCTGTCAAATACTGTGATTGACATTTATGCATGCGTTCAGAAATGTGTTTATTAATGTTGTGTAAACTATTTAAAAAGGGTGAATAAACTTTTGTCTGTATTTTTTTTAATCAATTATAAAGGTTGAAAAGTGTATTAAGCAGATTTGAATAGAAGTTCCTCAAATATTTATGCGTGCGTTCAGAAATAATGACAAATGGTTAACATCGGTAGGAGTAGGGTGGTAGTAGTAGGGTAGGAGTAGGGTGGTAGTAGTAGGGTAGGAGTAGGGTAGGAGTAGGGTAGGAGAAGGGTAGGAGTAGGGTAGGAGTAGTGTAGGAGTAGGGTAGGAGTAGGGTAGGAGTAGGGTAGAAGTAGGGTAGGAGTAGGGTAGGAGTAGTGTAGGAGTTGGGTAGGGTAGGGGGTAGGACACCACGCGAACGAAGTAGCGCCGGGCAGCTAGAAATAATTTATATGACAAAACAAAATAAAACAACGTTTGCCGGGTCAGCTAGTTTTATATGTATATATAGATGTTGGGGATTTCATTAGAATATAATTATTATCTACACCGAATTCGAGAGAAGCGAAACTGATTTATGAAATGGTTGATGCATCACTATCTCCCTCGCCTGCGCAATAATATATTTGTATTATTAATATTATAATTACGTGTAATAATTAGTTAGATTAGGGTATGGTGAGGCTGACGTACCATTGTAAGGAGATAAAAAAAAAGATTTTTCAAATCAACGTGGTATAGCTTAGAAAGCTTCTTTTGGATATTGATACCCATAATGAGTAAATCGTCGCCTTATTGCAAGAAGTCAGTAAGTGACATATTCACTATTCTAAGATAAACGGTATTTTAATTCGATTTAGTTAGTGGTTATGTTGATTTGCCCATATTATCCTTAAATATAATTACGGAGAAATATTACGGAGAAATTAGTGAGTTTTAGCTTTTTGTAGAATACGTGAAAAGAAGTCCACTATAGATAAAACCGTAATTAGTGATTTTTTGCAGTTAATGAGTTCTGCAAAATAGTAAAAGCATAGCATAATCAGCCTGTAATGTTCCCACAGCTGGGACACAGCACTCCTCTCTTCGAGAAGATGTGGGCTGTAATTTCCCACGCGGGCCCAGTGTGGGTTGGTAGATATCAGACGTCTTCGAATTTTTGGTTTTACAACATAGCGTTTTCTCACGATGTTTTCTTTCACCGTATCTTTAGTTAATATCCAAGTTGTAATCTGTGGAAAAAGTGGGTAGTATATTTGTTAAATTTATTAAGAGGGGCATGTTGCTAAGTAATAACAGCCGCGTGGGTCAATCGATCAGGTTAAGCTACGCTTGTCGCGGTTGGTCCGTGGATGGGTGACCATTTTTTTTTTTTTAATCTTTATTTTTATAGAGGGTTTAACCTTTGCAGATTATGCCACATCTTTACATATCAAGACCCCTCCGTGTCTCGGACAGCACGTTAAGCCATTGGTCCTGGCTGTCAATCGTGTATCTGTGGCAGTCGTTACGGATCGTCAGAAGCCCGAAAGTCTCACTACTAGTCTTACCAAGGGGTATCGTGTTACCCTGTGGCTGTAACTGGGTTGTGGAGGTCAGATAGGCAGTCGCTCCATGTAAAATAGGTACTGGTATTCAGCTGCATTCGGTTAGACTGGAAGCCGACCTCAACATAGCTGGGAAAAGGTTAGGAAGTTGATGATGAGATGTACTCGTACTTGAAATATAATTAAAAAGATTAAGCTTATTTTCTACGAGTATATGGATAGATGATGATTGTTAAGTTATTTCCATTTTTTTAAAATATAATTAATTACTGTTTGTTTTCCCTTACAAAATAAAATAAAGCAAAAACCTCGAGGCAAATAATTGGGGACTCGTAGACCACAAAGAGATTGGCAACACGACGTGTTTTACGGAATTTTCAAGAAAAAGCACTTTATCATAATGGATAGAATCCAGAAGGCCTTGATGTAGCAGTGAAACAAAGCACGCTGATAACAGTATATACTCAGCCTATAATGTTGATAACAGTACATACTCAGCCTATAATGTTCCCACTGCTGGGACACAGGCCTCCTCTATGTGAGAGGGAGTGGGCCGTAATCCACCACGCGGGCTCAGTGCGGGTTGATACATGTCACATATCTTCGAATTTTTGGTTCTATGAATGTTTTCCTCCACCGTTTTGAGAGCATTAGTGATGATATAATTTACACAAAGTAAAGCGTCTGACTGGGTTCGAACCTACGACCTACAACTCGTAAGCCGCGGTCGTGACCACTGGGCCACCACTGCTCTGCCTGATAACAGTACACACTAATAAATAATTATAACAAACTAGCATCTACCCGCGACTTCGTGCCCGCGTAATTTCTTCTTTCCCTGACCCACCCCGTCGCGTCGCATCGCATCGCCAGCCCGCGCTGTTACTTCGTTTTCGTTTAGCGTTCCTTCTGACTTCGTTTTGCTCTGCTCGTAGCGTGTTGTTTAATAGCTTTCCTTAAGAATTAGGCTATCAAAAGAATTTTTCAAATCCGACTGGTAGTGCCAGAGCGATTAGCGTGTTCAAACAAACATAAAAACAAACAAACTCTTCAGTTTTATTATTAGTATAGATGTGAAAGTAACTGTCTGTTTGTTACTTTTCACGACTTAACCACTGAAACGATCGATATTGCTTATGTATAAATAGATAATTAATATTATAGATTATTTGACTGATAGGTGTTCATCCTGGGACCAGCCGATTGATTCTGTAAAAATCTCACCGTGAAAAGTTAGGTGAAGTGAGCTTAGAGTGAGCTGTCAATAGTGTCAATCCCTAGCAATAGTTGGAATGACAGCTCACTTCACCTAAATTTTCACGGTGAGATGGTTACAGAATCGCACTGCTGGACATAGGAATAATAGAAATAAAAGATACATTCAGACGAAGTCGTGGGCAGCATTTAGTAATAATACATTAACTAACTATTTTTTTATCCGTTTCTAGTAATAAACGAAATGAAGTTCCACTTTGGAGTAAAACTCAAAAGAGAAAGTAGGTAATTGCTTTGCGCAGTTCGGTCGTCGAAAGAGCAGGCGCCAGGTGTAAAGAGTTGTACAGTTACTACATATCTTTGTCAATGCTTGCAGTATTTTATTACTTACCTACCGCAGAAGCGGTTTATTGCCTTCATTGCAGTCAATTTTTGTTTTATTCAGAGTTGAATACAGACGGACGATTTTATTAGTAGATAGGTAATGGTGCGGGAAATTGGATAGAGTGTATTTCTGGTCGTCTTTTGTTTTTGTGTAGGTAGGTCTGTCAGTAAATTGATGTTATTTCAAGTTAAACAAATTAATATCAACTTTATTAAAATGGTAATATAGTTGATTTCAGTGAGTGACTAGCACTATTGAAAAAGTAACAAAAATGTTTGAAGTAGTAGCGTAAACTGAACTTTATTTTGTAGTAATTAAAGTTATTTTTCCATAAACCTATATTGGTTTATATTTTTGGCAAATAAGTCGCGAATGCAGTTTAGGTACCTAGTATTAGTACCTGAAAAATAGTCAATACCTACCTGGCACTGAGTATTTTATCTTGTTTAAATAAAAACCTAATTGTCTTTGAATTCGGTGTTCACCTTCATTATAAAAAGTACTCTCGTGCAAAATTGCATGCTTCCAGATCAGCTGGAATGAATTTAAGACTTTATTAAGCAGGTACATTTTCATTATGTTTACTACATTGCATATTTTGTGTAGAACGACAGTAAAATAGAATAATTATTGTTTAGCGGGGTATCCAAAAATGGCCTAATCAGTCGTAAGAATGCGTATTTGATTCACATATCTAACAGGAAATACTCAACGAATCGTAAAATTGGTCAAAGCGATTTACGATTTCTACCATTTTCAACACCAAAGAAGAAATTAAATCATTGGTAATTATATTATTAATCAAGATGATGTTTGAAAGCCTTTCCGATGAAGGCCGCAGGAATTTGTTGTATGCGAGAAGCACAGAGCCGGTCGAAGTGGTGGAGTTTGGGATAAGCCTATGGTCAGCAGTGGACGTTTTTCAGCTGAAATGATGATGATGGCAAGATGATAGGTTAAATGATGATGATGGCAAGGTGATAGGTTAAATGATGATGATGGCAAGGTGATAGGTTAAATGATGATGATGGCAAGGTGATAGGTTAAATGATGATGATGGCAAGGTGATAGGTTAAATGATGATGATGGCAAGGTGATAGGTTAAATGATGATGATGGCAAGGTGATAGGTTAAATGATGATGATGGCAAGGTGATAGGTTAAATGATGATGATGGCAAGGTGATAGGTTAAATGATGATGATGGCAAGGTGATAGGTTAAATGATGATGATGGCAAGGTGATAGGTTAAATGATGATGATGGCAAGGTGATAGGTTAAATGATGATGATGGCAAGATTATAGGTTAAATGATGATGATGGCAAGGTGATAGGTTAAATGATGATGATGGCAAGGTGATAGGTTAAATGATGATGATGGCAAGATTATAGGTTAAATGATGATGATGGCAAGATGATAGGTTAAATAATGATGATGGCAAGGTGATAGGTTAAATGATGATGATGGCAAGGTGATACTGAACTGAACTGAATAGCGTGCAATTGGAAAGGCTAGGTACAGCAGTGGACTGCTGTAGGCTGATGATGATGAACGAAAAACGTCTTTTTTAAGTTAGAATCCAATGTAATGATTGTTAATTGAATACCTACTCTTATTGTACGGCAATAAATACCTACGCAAAGTCTGAAAGATTACCCAACCCAACCCTAAAAACTTGAAAGTTAATAAGTCGGTAAATGTTGTAATCATTAGCCAAATAAGTACCAAATTAGATTTGTTACGTCGAATATCACAGAAATAGGCCACTAATATTACACGTAACATCGTTTACCTGAACTCAGGTACCTACCCTCATTTACCGTATAACGTTGGGTACGTTTTCGTCTCGAGCAGTACCTAAGTCAACCACACAAATCCCTCGAGACGTATTACAAATTATGCAGACTAAAAATCTGTATCATAAAGGCAACTTTTGTTCAGAAATATGGTACATTTTACAGTAAATATATTAGGTCTAATCTCCTTAGCGATACGGTTGCTTATAAGAAGATTGGTTGTGTCTAGACACGGATATGGGCTCGTATTTAAGCTGCCTGTGCTTGAATGAGGTTCTACCAGTAATCCAGCATACATAGATTGGCTCTTCGTTGTCGTCTTTTGTGAAATTTATGGCTACATTATCTCTTCATACTTCTTATTAATATTCGTACCTTTTGTTAATGTGGATCTGCCGCAAGGAATCGATATGCCACAGAATCATGATTAATATTCCCTTAAGTTTTACTATCCTATGTATACTTAACCAAACGTCTGCCTATAGTGGTAGTAGGGACATCGACGGGCAACCTGTGAGCATGGATTCAGTCAAAATCAAAAGTCACTTATTCAAACTAGGCTGAGAATCAGCATTTTTCGAACGTCAAAATTACAAAAGACAGTCCCCCAAAACGCCCGCCCTTGCTAGTGCTTTTGCTGGAAAGAAAAAGTGGCGCAACAAACTCCCCAGCAGCACAGCTGTCTGTTCAGTTAGAAAATACTTGATTATATACAATACTAACAGTTGATATTTGGCACCGGTTTTTAAAATAACAATTACAAAACTACCCTTCAATAAGTTTTGTTCTTTCAAAAATGTCCCTGTAAATTTTATACTTTAAAGCACAGACATATTTAACTGTTAATTAGACATAAATTGAAAAAATATAGTTACTTAGTAATTAATATATACCTAAACTGTAAGAACCTGTACTATTGCATGCTACATATTGGCCAAATGTGTGTTACTAAATATTTTATATAGAAACTTCATATACCTACCATATTTGATGCAATAAATGAATTGAATTGAAATGAAAAAAAAAATGCTGCTGCTGCGGATTTTTTTTTTTTTTTGATAACCAACCTATGTATTTAATATCTAAGATCTAGAATGGGGGTCTAGAATCATGTGCTGAATTATAATTATAGTTTGCGTGTCAATGTCCCTGCCACCCCATATTATGTTTCAGTTGCAACTATTTCGTAATATTCTACGTGGAAGATCTAACTTGTCCTCAATTTTATGCTGGCAATTATAGTACCGACTGACTATTTCATAATTAATAGTCGGTCGGTACTAATTGCCTGGAAGGAACTCAAAAATTTGTGAATTTTTTAGATACTGTTTTTCAAATATACAGGGTTAATTTTCAAAGACCAGCCAAAGTGTGGTACTGACCATCCAACTGAACAACTTTCTCTATGGAACCAATATCGTAATCGCGAAAAATTTATCAACTGCCCCATATAAACCTTCATTACCTACTCGACCTAAACGTATGGGACGGCTGAATTTTTATTCGCGATTACGATGTTGGTCCCATGGAGAAAATTGTTCAGTCTGATGGTCTGTACCACACCCTTCAATTTGGCTGGTCTTTGAAAATTAACCCTGTATACATACATACATAAACTCACGCTATCTTCCCATTGGGCGTAGGCAGAAACTACAGAATGTCACCTGCTACGATCCTTAAACACTCCTTTTGCCTTATTTACGTTCATACTTGTAAACTTTACCTATACAGAATTCGACCTGTAAAATATGCAAGCCACTGTTTAACAAATCTTATTGTAGTATTTGTCTGAGTAAAACCCTGAGAGGTTCAACATTTTGTTGATCAAATATTCAACGCGTTACGGTATAACCGCAAGTCGTAATGTTTATTAAGACAAAATTAAAGTTTGTGACATGAATAACGACAAGAAGAAGAAGAAGTGTGAAGAATGAAGTGTGTGTGTTGAAGTGTGTGACTAATTCATGTCACACACTTTAATTTTGTTTTAATAAAACTTAATATCTACTCGGAACATCTGAAGTTAGACCCACAGAACGGCTCTTATAAGAAAACGATCATTATTTCAGTAATTAGTTAAATGCAGCCTTATAAAGTTTGCAAATAGCAGCCATTTTTCTTGTTAATCTATATTGTGTCCCATTGCTGGGCCGTTTTTCTTCCAAATCTCTCAATTCCACATAAATAGCTGCGAAACCCATTGAACATTCCACGGTTAAATTCTGTGGAGGGTTAAGCAATTTAATCTCATGTCAAACATTGTAGTTCACTAAATCGACTGTCGATGTATTTTCGTCAGCGCGACAGGTGTTTATTTAATACCTTTAGCACATAAATGTACAGAGGTGGACTTAATGCCATACGCATTTTGTACCAGCCAATCTTTGGGTGATTCAGAGGCGCACAGTGGTAGGTGTAGTAACGAAAAATTTTGAAATGAAGATAAGCATAAACTTATTAAAACTATAAATATAATAAACTGGGTGACTTGTAATTTGACTTATTCTCTCCAGGACGTGATAGTGTGACCCATTTGCAACAATTAAGCACCCCATAAAGCATAGGCAAAAATTCATGGGATTCGAGAAAACCCAAGTTTCAAAAAACTGTTATAATAAAGGTCACTTACAAAAAACTGTTATAACAAGGCAATCCGAAGGACTTTGAAAGATATTCATATATCCATTGCTACATGTGTTAAGAATTAATTTGCTCGTCAACGTGTTTTAAAAAATATCTACCCGTTTTTTTGGGATCATTGTGAACACTCGAGAATTAAGAGATTAACCGGGAGCAAATTGCCAATTAGATCCCTTTACAAGAGCGCCGTTATGCAATGTACCATAGAAATAACGTACCTTTTGTGCGCATTTTGCAACTCATGTGCGGCGTTTACTGCGGCGCGCTCGATTCCATATTTGTAACCGATCCTATGATTTGAGGTATATTACAGTGAAATTCAACGCACGTTGGTCAGTAAAAAGTATGGCAACGTTTAAACACATTAGGTAGGCAGGACAGACAGGTAAATCAATAATATTAAATACTCACGTTTTTATGAAAGCATAATAATATAAATGAGTTTACATTTGTAAGTCCTATTAAAACAATATACGTATATGGGGACCTAGCAGGTACGGAAATTAAAATGTTAACCAACCTGAGCTAAATAAAATCTAATTTTAATATCATGCCAAAAATCCTTTGTTTTAAACGTGACATAAAAACTAAACAACTGAAAACGTAATTAAAAAAACAAAAACGCTGTAAAACCGCGCGCTCGAATCGGAAAATTACTTTTCATTTTGCAAATAAGTGTTACTGATTGTCACAAATGGTTTTTATAACGTCAGCTGGGTGTCAAAGGGGTAGATGGGGGGGGGGGGTTTATTAGGGGAAAGGGGAGAGAAGCTTGGCCCACTCCCGACCCAACCTAAACGGTCGATCCTATTAAATATGCCACAGTATTTATCAGCGTTGATCGAAGTTATACGCGTGGTCTATATTATGATACCAAAAACATATTTAATTTGCTTCTTATTTTAAAATATTATAGAACAATACCTATATACCAGAGACAGGAACGGTTTTAAAGTGGTATTCACATTTTTATCTCATGATCATTTTTTTTTATTTTATGTTCTCGGGAGTTATAAAGCGAAACATCTCTCTTTATTCCGCCCAAAAACGCACAAAATAAATTTTATGTTACAATTAAAACGATCGTGAACCCTAAAAAAAAGGTAAAAAGTGCTACATACCACTATGAACGAACCGTATAAATAAAAAAAAGAAGAATTTGCTGACGACACTAACAGCTATTTAATACAAATCGAAAACTTACCGGGTACTAAACCGTTCATTGAAAATTCGGGAGCTATGAAACCGTTCAGAGTTCTACAAAACCGACGCAACGGATGCAATTCAATTAGACGAACTTCGGTTAGTACAGCCCGATTTAAACTTTATGGTGGTACAGTCACGAGCAAAATTATGTATACACTCGGCTTTATTCAAAAGCGATTTACTCCTTTATTTTTGAATGAAATTTTATGTTGTTACGAACATAGCATTTTCTAACCCATAGGTTTATGTAATGTGTCGTATTTCAACGTTGCATTCGTTATTTCACGAAAAAATCGCAAATTAAAGTTGCCAAGTGTTGACATATTGGTGCTCGTGAGTGTACCGCGGTACTGAAGTGCGCTACTCGCTGCACAGTACCTCACCCCTCACTCCCGCTGACAGACAGGTGAATTTGTTAATGCGCAGTGACTCGCCTCATGTTGCGAGCCGTCATAAAGTTTGAATCGGACCTCAGGCTGTAGTTTGTTATATGTCCAGCTGCATAACTTCTTAATTTTATAAAGCTGTGCTAAATAGTTTCAGTGAACCCTTTCCAGTTTCAATAAGGTACCTATGCAATATTAAAGACTAATTTGTTTAATTTAAAAAAAATGGGTAGTTTTCCATGTAAAGTACTGGTATTCACTTCAGCTGCAGTAGATTATGAGAGGCGTAAAAAAAAACAGCCTATAATGTTCCCACTCTGGGACACAGACCTCCCCCCTTCGAGAGGGAGTGGGCTATAATCTGCCACGCGGGCCCAATGCGGGTTGTCAGATGTCACAATTCTTCGATTTTTTGGTTCTAGGACATGCCGGTTTCCTCACGATGTTTTCCTTCACCGTTTTCAGAGCAGTGGTGATGAAATAAATTACATAAAGTAAAGCGCCTGCCCGGGCTCGAACCCACGACCTTACAACTTGTAAGGCGGGGCCGTTACTACTAGACCACCACTGTTCCAAACAAGTGGCAATCGCTTTCAAAGCGTTTCCTATTTCTACAACGAATTTCAACGGGATATATTTAAGTTTTTCGGTGGTTTAAATGTCAATCAAATACACTATTGACTTTTCAATCATCGTTATCACTGATCGTTTTTCACGTTGACTCTTACCTTTAGAGCCTTTAGATCAAAGTCACGAGCACCAATATGTCAACACTTGGCAACTTACAATTGCGTTTGTTTCGTGAAACAACGAATGCAACGTTGAAATACGACACATTACATAAACCTATGGGTTCGAAAATGCTATGTTCGTAACAACATAAAATTTAATTAAAAAATAAAGGAGTAAATCGCTTTTCAATAAAGCCGAGTGTATACATACTTTTGCTCGTGACTGTATGTCGTGTCACCTAGTATCAAAAAAATCATAGATGCCATCGCGGACACTGGTGGTCCACACCACTTTTCAACCTTATTATTAAGGAAAAGTGGTTACCGGCATTGTCCGCGGTTGTACATTACTAACCATCACCAATGCCAATACCAATAAGTAGGGAAGTAAGAAATAAAAGACGGTAAGACGTGCAGACACAGTACTGACTGTCAAGCAGAAGTATCACAGATGGAAGTGGGACGACGTATGCGAAGAACCAGAAACTCATTACTGTTCGAACTGAGGCGAGTCCCATGCGGACGCGGAACGCGACTGCGCGCGTCGATTGTTTTAAAGATTAGGACGTTCACGTTATCACGTTACTATTCGCGCCAGTTTGACCACCATACAAGTTGGTTGCCTTGAGATCTGCCTCAATTTCATGAGAACTCTGCAGAGCATATAAATAGTGTCATCCCCTTATCAAGAAATGGGATCGCAATTGCTGAAGCAGTGATGTCTGTGCTATGCATTGAAAAAAAAAACAGTTAATTAATTTTTATTATTACTGAAAACAATAAACTGTATTTATTTGTTATTCTCTTTAGCAGTGATTACAATATTAATAATTCTGAGGCCTCTTCCAGGGCCTGGATCAGACCTAAGACTTATTAATCCAGGCTTAGAAGCTCGCACGGATGCTAAGGCTCGGCCGGCGCGAAATATCGATCTTTGGAACCCGTTGTTTGCGTCCAGGTATTTTACTGGCCATATTATCTTCTAAATATATATAACTCAAAGGTGACTGACTGACTGACATAGTAATCTATCAACGCACAGCCCAAACCACTGGACGGATCGGGCTGAAATTTGGCATGCAGGTAGATGTTATGACGTAGGCATCCGCTAAGAAAGGATTTTGATCAATTCTACCCCCAAGGGGATAAAATAGGGGATGAAAGTTTGTATGAAACTTTGTCAATTTTAAACCGATCGGGCTGTATACTTCTTAACGCGAGCGAAGCCGCGGGCAAAAGCTAGTTATTTATAAATTTCATCTTCATTGTAATATTTTTTAAATTCAGCTGCATCTGGGGGTCTACTCTATAAGTCCGCCAACGAAGATATGGATCCGTCCGAAAGTAGTTGATCCAACAAAACAATGTCTAATAAAATTTTTTGGTCGAGCAAATAGCCTAGGGGTAGTATTACAACTGTCAAAACAAGTTGTCATTCATTCTTAGTAAGAGTCACGAACTAATTATATGTCCGTTAGTGATACGGAGTAGGAAACGCCCGTAACTTCTGCTGAAACTACTGATAACTTGCTTAGGGAGTAACCCCTCTGGTTCGACAGGAAGCCAACTCCTGCATAGTTGGGAAAAGGCTAGGCTTTATGATGATCATCGTTTTCCAGAATCATTGGTTGATCTCTAAGTGATGGCGGAACCGTATCAAACTCCGTTTCATAGTTTAGAAGAACAACGCCGTCACACAGACAGACACGAAAAAATACTAGGTATTTATAGATATAAAAGATAAACGGTGGAGGCCCAAAAGTTAGTTGACATTTTTCCACTTCAGCTTTGACACACCACATTATGATTTAAAGATCTAGCGATCCAAATGTTTAAACTGCTGTAACGTTTTTATTGACTAATCCAACTACCTTAGGAGTACCTGATTATTTTAATTTCATAATGTGGCATCACAGCTGAAGTGGAACAATATCAACTATCTTTTGCAGGCCACTGTAAAGCCTATTCAAACTTATGTTTCAAATAGATGTTACTTCAAGTTAAACAAATATCAACTTTATTCAAATGGTAACTAAGTTGATTTCAGAGTGATTAGCAATATTGAAAAAGTTACAAAAATGTTTGAAGTTGTAGCGTAACATGAGCTTTATTGTGTAGGAATTAAAGTTAGTTTTCCATAAACTCATATTTGTTTACATTTTTGGCAAATAAATCGCGAATGCAGATTAGGTACTACAGTCTTTTCATAAGTATCCCTTTAAACATATCTCTTCGATCTGGTTTGTTCATATTCTCTGCAGCCAGTAATTAATAATACTAACCGTTTCTATTCACAAACCTCCCCTTCATTGTTGCAGCGTTATCGAGTTTTGATTGCTTATCGTTATCGATCGAACAAATTTGAGTATTAGTGTGACGTCGTAGTAAACTCTTGGGTACCAACTATTAATAATGTCGCGTAAAGTATTAAAAAAGTAATGAACCCACATAATCATAACATCACGCCCGTTTCCCTGAAGAGTTAAGCAGAGGTGTACCTATAGTACACCCCCAGTTCGCCAGGTATGTTCAAGTCGCATGTAATAGATAGCAAGCCTGCTGCCATCAACCGGACACGAGTCCAGACAGCGAGCTGCTACTGAGAAATTCCTTATAGCAAAGCCACAATTACACTTTGCCTAACCTGGGTATCGAACCCATGAACTCGTGCTCATCAGTAGCATTTGCGACCACAAATCCTTCTTTGAATTTTAATGACACGTAAAATATTTAGCCTTCGTTTGTATTATCCATAAGATTCAAAATTAAATGAGTATAGCGATTGATTAAATAAAATAACGAAAGTATGTGTTTTGCATTTTAACCAAATTAAAAAAAAAAAATAGCATGTTATGTATCCGGCGATTTTTGTTTTGAAACAACAAGGCATTTAACTAAATACAACACGTTGCATTTAAACCAGGCTAATGTTAGCTCAGAAGCTATACCCTCAGTTATAAACATACAAAATGAATTAAGCTAAAACAAAGGGCGTTAAAAAGTTAGTCCTCATCTGGTACTAGAGTTAGCTTAGCTAAGTGCAAATGAGGAAGTTTTCAACTTTAAAGTTGCTTACATTGCTCTCTCGTATAAAGGGATTTCTGTAAATTATATTTCAGTGACATAAGATTTCCTTATGGATGCAATGGCGGATTATTTGTTGCATGGTGAGTAATATTAAATTAATAATAAGGGTTGTAAAAATACACTTAACGAAGCCGAGAGTCACTTGTACTCCCCGCCATTTTTTTTTTTTTTGTACTGGACCATAACCGGGAACCTTCTGGTTACGGAGACATTGAAGGTCAAAATTCCAACTATTACTGACGTTTTTTTATTTTAACAAGTTTTTAATTTTATAACACCACTTTTAATACCCCCACGACCCCTGTACCATTGCTTGCACCCATAAGCACAATGTTTTGCGAGAAAACTTTCACAACAAAAATACAAGTCGTTTCCCAGCAATTATTTTTGTCCAATGTTACTTCATTTGATGTACAGAATGCGTAGTTGACGGTAATGTGATGTGTTTTTTTACACCCTTTATATCTAACTGTCACATTTATTCTTCAAATAAAAGTTATCTGACCATTGATAAATCAGCCTTAAGCCCAGGAAACTAATTTTTGAAGAAAAAACCAGGAAAAATTAATAATAATTAACAATTTTTAAACGAGTAAAGAAATAGGTGATATTCAATATAATTAAATAAATAATAAATGAATAAGTAGATATACCTGAATATAAAATATTAATAAAATAGGTAAGTAAACGAATGGAAATATAAATACATATAATAGGATATAAAATATTTCTGATGGATAAATCCAATACTAATATACATAATTATGAATAACAGATATATTATAATAAGCAAAATAAATTATTACACAATACTTAAGAATTATACTACACTAGCTTCTGCCCGCGGCTTCGCTCGCGTGGATGTCGGAAGTTATCCCACGGGAACGTGCTACCAGGACAAAAAGTATGTGTTTCCCCAGGATGCCATCTATCTCTTTGGCAAATCAGAAGTTCAGTGGTTTAGGCGTGAAAATGTAACATACAGTTTCAAGTTCAAATCCTCCCCTGAAAACCGAATGACCCCCTTTTGCCCGGTCAGGGGTCAATTTTCGACAACTTTACATACTTATTATTAATTATTTTCTGTCGAAAGTATCAATACTGAGTTTCGAGTTAATCGGACCGCGCATTCAATTTCTTCCACACAAACTTCAACACCCCTATATCCCCCTTTGAGGGGTAGTTTGAAAAACTTATAATGATAAACTTTATTACTTACTTAGGCAAGTATTGTTGCCAAGTTTCAAGTTTATTAACTAAATTAATAAGATTTTTCATATAAACTGTACCCTGCCTGTCACCCCCACAGGGGTGGAATTTTTAAAAATTCATAAATATTCATAACGACTGAAAGATTATTTATACCAATTTTATAATTAATCAAGCCACTTATTATAATCCTCCCTGTAAAATTAACTACCCCTTTTCACCCCGTTAGGGGTAGATTTTCGAAAAACCCTCATACGTGTTATTCTTTATTTTTAGAAGTACACACACAGTACAATGAGTTTCTAGTCAATCGGACCGCGCGTTCAAATTCTTCCACACAAACTTTAACACCCCTATATCTCCTTTGAGGGGTAGTTTTGAAAAACTAATAATGATAAACTTTATTACTTACTTAGGCAAGTATTGTTGCCAAGTTTCAAGTTTATTAACTAAATAAATAAGATTTTTCATATAAACTGTACCCTGCCTTTCACCCCCACAGGGGTGGAATTTTTAAAAATTCATAAATATTCATAACGACTCAAAGATTATACCAATTTTATAATTAATCAAGCCACTTATTATAATCCTCCCTGTAAATTAACTACCCCTTTTCACCCCGTTAGGGGTAGATTTTCGAAAAACCCTCATACGTGTTATTCTTTATTTTTAGAAGTACACACACAGTACACTGAGTTTCTAGTTAATCGGACCGCGCGTTCAAATTCTTCCACACAAACTTTAACACCCCTATATCTCCTTTGAGGGGTAGTTTTGAAAAACTAATAATGATAAACTTTATTGCTTACTTAGGCGAGTATTCATGCCAATTTTCAAGATTATTAACCTAACGAATAAGATTTTTCATATAAACTGTATCCCCGCTTTTCACCCCCACAGGGGTGGAATTTTGAAAAATCATTTGGGATGTGTTCATAACTTGACTCAAAGATTATTTATACCAATTTTCGAGTTAATCAAGCCACGCTGTAAAATCCTCCCCTGTAAAATTGACAACCCCTTTTCAGGCCGTCAGGGGTAGATTTTCGAAAAACCCTTATACACATTATTCTTTCCTTTCAATTTTAGGTATAAATACTGAGTTTCCATTAAATCGGACCGCGCGCTAAAATTCTTCCATACAAACTTTGAAACCCCCCAATCCCCTTTTAGGGGGTAGTTTATAAAATCAAAAAATGCCCAACTTCATAATTTATTTAGATAAGTATTCGTGCTAAGTTTCAAGTTTATTAACTCAAGGAATAAGATTTTTCATACAAACAAAATCCCCCCATTTCACCCTCTTAGGGGTGGAATTTCGAAAAACCCTTTCTTAGTGGATATCTACTCTTCACGAAGAATACATTCTCCAAATTTCATGTCTCTAGGACCAGCGGTTTAGGCTGTGCGTTGATGTCTCAGTCAGTCAGTCAGTCAGTCAGTCAGTCAGTCAGGACTTTGAATTTTATATATATAGATTAATAATAATTAAAAATGTTTAAGCGAGTAGAGAAATAAGCAATATTAAATATAATTATAAATGAATAGATAGACCAGCATACAAAATATGAATAGAATAAGTGAATGAGTTGAAATATAAATACATAGGTATAAAATAATTAATAGGATATAAAATAATTCTAACTTGATAACAAAATTAATATTAAAGCGCTCTTCCTCTCTCTACCTATTTAAAAATTTGCTGTGCCCGACAGGGTCCATAATTGTTTCTATTGTTTTATTTTATTTACCACCTGTAATTGTACATTATGGATTGCAATAAACGATTTGATTTGATTTGATTTGAGATCTTCGATTGCTTTCACCCGACTACCCCAGAAGGAGGGTAATCTTTCACCCGACTACCCCAGAAGGAGGGTAATCTGTTATCTGTAGTCTTCTTCTCAGCGTGTCGATGGTAAAAATGACACGAAAATATATAATCACTAGATGACCCGGCAAACGTTGTTTTGCCATATACATTATTTCTAGGAAATATATATTTTTTTTGTATGAAAAATAGATGCTGGCCGATTCTCAGACCTACCCGATATGGACATAAAATTTCATACAAATCGGTCCAGTCGTTTCGGAGGAGTTTGGTAACAAACGTTGCGACACGAGAATTTTATATATTAGATTTTATTAAATTTGTTCGGCCTAAAATTCAGCAACGCGAATACCGTTCGCTGACGAAACCATTCAATCCTCACATGTGCAGGTGACAGGGCATGCGGTGCAAGATGGGAGGTGAGCCATTGTCTGTGTAGAGACGCTGCATATACACCGGAGGTCTGAGCTGTCCACTGTTTTGAGATTGCCTTGCTGCAGCATACTTAATTGGGTACGAAGTCTATCTATCTGCTAGACTGCTTTCACAAGTAGCCCCGAAATTAGAAATCCATTTTTTTTTTTACTATTTGCAGGCTTTGCAGCTAATTAAAAACGCACCCAATAGCTTAGCCCCTACAAGTACTTAATTAAAGTATGTACTAAATACCGAGATAATTACAGTTAATCCATAATCCAGACTCGGTAATCCCCGCAATGCTGCACGAATTGCTTAAGTTTAAAATCTATAGTTAATATTTGTCAAGCCGGAGAACCCAATTCAATTAACGAAGGTGGCATCTGCCGCAGTATCGAGTCAAAATGATTGATTTGTGGTCTGTGATTAATATGAAGTAGTAATTCGGTCCAACTTCGCAAGGGTGCATGTCAAAACTTCGAGGTTACTGTGCTAAATTTAAGTCAAACTTTAATTAATTCTAAGATACAAAATGAATGTTAAACAAAATGTGTGAGGTCGGGGCCCCCGGCAGGAATGGCGTTCAATGAAGCCGATAGTGAAGTGAAAATAAAAACCCAAGAGGCGGCTGCAAAAAAAACTTTTTTTTCTTAATTTTGTAATTTTCACAGCCGCCATCTTGGATTTAACTTCAATATCGGCTTATTTTGACTTCACTATTGGCTTCAGCACCCTCGAAAACCTTGAAAAACACCCACGATGAAAAATTTTAAATTGTTTGCAGCCATCATCTATCTATTTTGTTACCACACAATTGGTTTCAGCCCCCTCGAAAACCATGTAAACTAGCTCTCTCTCACTCTTTGTCTCTTTACGTGATGATTTCTCCAATTTCACTCCTACCGCAAGCTCCGTTCAAGAACTTGCCCTATACCTAATGCCTGTACCATTCTTAACCTTACGCATACATTCCGATTTATTCGTGCTCACATTCGCACACCCTCACACACCCGCATGCCTTCGTGCGTGCTGCTTAGAACAATCAGCCTATGATGTTCCCACTGCTGGGACACAGGCCTCCTCTCTGAGAGAGGGAGTGGGCACCTCGCGGGCCCAGTGCGGGTCTAGCTATAATTCTCTCTTTTTTATATTATTATTATTTACTTTACCTACATTTGTATAAAAAAAGTAAAATAAACTCCAATCACTAGTTGTTAAGGTTTATTTGTTGAAATAATAAACCATTTTTCATTTTCAATTGTGCACAATCGGAAGACTAATAATTATTCCCGTAATTAAAAACGTTCAAAATCTAGTCCCAATCTCATCTCAGCGACAATCAATGTCGAAAAGTTTTTAACATTGTCAAAAATGTAGGGAAATTAGAGGTATTTTTCACAGAATTAGATTAGATTGTGAACATTCTTAAAATTACGAGAATCTCAGAAACTTTCCGGAATAGATGCTCAAAGTTTGTGAAAACCGCAACTAATTCCATTGTGTAGTTTAAAAGATCTAAGCAGTCACGCAGACAAACACGGAAAGCGACTTTGTTTTATATCTACTACGTATCTATAGCTATACATTTAGGTACCTCCTCTAAAACCCGTAATGCAGTGGTGGGTAGTTCTATTCTCTAAACAATCGGAAAAGGGGATTCTGAAGTGATTTAGTGAATGTCAATTTACAAAACAAGTTATTTCGCTTTCGAGTTTCCGTTTTCTTGAATGATGTACCTCTACCTACCTATGTATTTTCTTAGATAAACGCGCTGTTTAACTTAGTATCTACTTAATATAACCAGCCTGTAATGTTCCCACTGCTGGGACACAGGCTTCCTCTCTGTGAGAGGGAGTGGACCTAAATCCACCATGCGGGCCCATTGCAGATGTCACATGACTTTGAATTTTTGGTTCCAGGACATGCCGGTTTCCTCGCGATGTTTTCCTTCATCATTTTGAGAGCATTGATAATGAAATTAAATGTACAAAGTACAGTGCCTGGCTGGGTTCGAACTCACGCTCTATAACTCGTAAATCGCGGCCAATACCACTGGGCCATCAGTGCTCTAGCACCACACACTGCACTAGTATCTACTTGATTTTGGGTAGTAGATAGAAATCTAAAGATTACTCTCGTGTTCCAGGAATAGAATTGTCAATAGAGCTAACGAACTAAACTTAGTATTTCATATACAATACTAAGATTTTGTACAATCAAATCGATTATTTGCCTGACCCAACAAACATGACAAAACAAATTATGTATATTAAAATCCACCTCAAATCTAAACCTGAAATTTAGATTTAATATAATTTGTTCAGAAACCAAGATACAGCATTACTATTCTACAAAAGATCCACCTCAAACCGAAAATATGTGGAATATTACGATATATAAATAGGGTACCAGACCTACGGGTATTTTACAGGTTAATGTGCGTGTATTTCTAACGTGACCACCAACCACCAATTTTATCGTGGGCGTCCGCGTCCATGTCACGATAATACTGAGAAATAAATTGTATGCAAATATATCAAGACGCTTTTAAATCTACCTCTACGATTACGTTATAATGTGCACGTATTTTCATATATTTTTAAGGACGTGGACGTAGGCATCCGTGATAATATCGACACGTTAGAATTTTATGAAGGCGCAGATTAGGTACACATGACGACATATCAAGTTATATTTCCCGTTTTGCACCTTGCATTGCTTTTCGTACCGTGATAAGTCAGCTTATAGCTCATGCAGGGAGGCACCTAACGCCGTTGAGAAGCATTCATTTAAAATTTATGATTCGCTGAACCTCCTAAGAAGATCCTCCCAGTTAGAGGTATGATGCGGGGCCTCGTTCACACTGTTCGCAGCGAACAGGGCCCTGGCCATTCGTCAGATAGAAAATATTTTATTTTATGTAAAAAATACTGGGTAGATATTAATGAAAATAAACCGTGAACATGTCCAGTCGTTTTATCAATGCAAGATTTGCAATACAATACTGCACAATTTGCTATACTCGTATATATAATGTATACATAAAAATTAATTCCTATTTCCCTTGGTCGCGACATAACTTGAGAACGACTTTACCGATTTCATCCATCTTTTTTTTAAAGTTTTCTAATACTTTGTAGCAGGTTAGTGTAGTAGGTTAGTAAAGTGGCACAGAATAGTATAAAATTTAAGAATTACACTTTTACCTTAAAACGGCTGAACGGACTTGGATGAAATTTGGCACATGGGTAGACAATGATCTGGAGAAGGACATAGGTTACTTTTTATCCTGGATCGCAGACGAAGTCACGGGCAACAGCTAGTTTGCTATATTTTCTTCGAAAATAATTTTCTTCTTACACCCAATGGGACCTGTCATGTGGCATATGACACGAGACACATAACTTGACAGCAGGGTTCCACGAGTTGGCATATTCAAAGTAATTTACGATATTTTACGCTTTGTCTTGTATACAGGACGCGTAGGATGCAATACACGAACAAGAGTTTTCTTTGTTATTTTTAATTTCTTTTGTTCATTTAATTGATTTTGCCCTGACTACAGTTACGTTTGCAATCGGTTTGCAAATATCTAAGTTGTAATCTGTGAAAAATGTAGCGGGTATATATTTGTTAAGTTAAATGTTAAGTAATTTCCGTTTAATGTTATACCGTCTGTTTGCCCAAATAAAAATAAAAAACATTGTTAGTATATTTAAATGTCTTTGGTTGCACACAGATCATTAGAATACCAACTTACTCATATCGAAGCAACTGAATGCTGGAATTACCGATGTGGAACATTTTAAAGAGATTCGGTGAAACCGCGCATACTTACGGTTACAGAATAGCAACGTTAGAATATTATATTGTAACGAAGAACATGCATTCTCACACAATATTAATTGTCTCGAGTATTTTAATACAGGTAACATAGTACCTACGTACTATCGGGACTCCGATTGGTATATCCGAATAACTTTAGATATTTAGAAATTTCACGAAAACACATCATCATCGCTCATATTGTTAATATTTCATAAAATATACATAAAATAAACTAGAACTATAACCCTCTATGAAATAAGTACAGGAATATTTTGAAAAACATGAGCTTCATTATTTTCTTGGGTAAATATGTATACTATGAAACATATTTCAAACCCGCAAAACTGCTGCCAGTCAAGATCGCGTCCTCGTTCAAGATTTTCCGGCTTTATTATATCATGTAATTTTCTGTACATTAGAATGCAAATACAAGGCCTCTAGTCTTGCATGGGAACTGAGAAGGATCGTAGCGGGACTGCGCATAATTAATCAAGTTTAATCTGAAGTTGCACCATCCCGAACGTGTTTAATTTCACTACCATTATTACGTTCAAACTTTACTTGGAGTAAGTTTGTTTAACCTTCAATTTTAAGTAATAATAAGAAGTGCTGTAACACAAGTTTGAGCAATTAGGAAGAATTGGAACGAAGTTTCCTAGCCCTCGTTATATTCTGAAGAAAGTGTAACATTTTGATTGATCAAGACACTTCTGTGTGTTTTAATTTTCAATTAGTTGTTCTCACATGTTGTTAGTTTATTTCATTGTGCCTGTTGTTTAATCTATACAAATAAATACAATTCCAGTGTGTGTTTGTAATGTCAAAATATGATTAATCTCCGAAACAGCTAGACCGATTTGACGGAAATTTCACTGCTATCAGATAGCTGATGTTATAATAAGTAGCTAAGGCTACTTTTTATTACGATTCCACGCAAAAAAAAACAGTACCCATGAATTCCGATATGCACGCGAATGAAGTTGCAGGCGCAACTAGTACATAATATAAAGCGAAAGAAACTTCGTTCCAGCCGCGAGTGCCACGATACGTCTTTTTTTTTTTAATTTAGACTTGATAATGCCTATTTAATTAGCTCCTCGTACACTGTCAAAACATTGTTGTAAAATTTAGTGTCTCGGACATAAAGCCCTGAAAATGGTGCACAACTATTAACATTTCAGTCGTTAATCCTAAGTGCGCTAAACTAGTGCTCTATGGGCAAAATTACCCATGATATTGGATGCACCCGAAAATCGGGTAGGGACGTGTACCAGTAAACTGTCGTAAGCGTAGTAGGTACTTAGATGCAAGTGTGCTTATCGGTATTTTGGATCCATTACATCCCGACTGCTGAGAGAATACGCTCCTGACACCTGTGTCATCATCATAATGTGTGTCTTCTTTGGGTAGAAGAAGAAGCAATGTTCCTTTCTTCTTTTTCTTTACTAGTCAAAAATCTTAAACTTACCGACTATTTTGCTCCGTCAGACAAAATATATTAAGATATTATAACATCAGGAATCAAGAAACGGGCTCAGAGTGAAAACATGCCAGATAAGCACCTGGCATGTAAGGAGAGATTATCTCCGATGGGACTTAAGCAGCTTAGCAACGGATTCAAAGATTTACTTTCAAACCGTTGACAAACCACTCGTATCAAACGGGCTGCACTACAACAGTCTATAAAACGGATTTCAATGCTTTTGATTTGTATATTTATTACTTAAAGAGAAGTTGTGGCTAAGTAATATCAGCCGCAAGGGGCGATCAGCTTAAGCTACGCTAGCCGTGGTTGGTCCGTGGATGGGTGACCAGCTTTACATACCAAGACCCCTCCGTGACACGGAAAGCACGTTAAGCTGTTGGTCTCGGCTGTCATTCGTGAGTCTTTGACCGTTGTTACGGGTCGTCAGAACCCCGAAAGTCTGACAACCAGTCTTACCAACGGATATCGTATTACATAATAACTGGGCTGCGGAGGTCAGATAGGCAGTCGCCCCTGTAAAATACTGGTATTCAGCTGCATCCGGTTAGACTAGAAGTCGACTTCAACATAGCTGGGAAAAGGCTAGGCAGATGATGATGAGATCTTATGATACTTATAGAGAATAAAAAAATTGAAGGTTATTTTCTATAAGGAGACAGTTTTTTCTGTTATTGCCTTGGGTGTTTTACGAATCTTTCGTCGGCAAGATTTACCTATATGCGAAAGGTTTTTTTTTGGCATTATTTTGCAACTAAAATAAAACGCACAGAAATGAATTCTGCATAATTTTGATATTTATATTAATTACTCATACAAATGTTGGTAGAATAAGTTGTCGTAAGATTCGTACTGATTCCGTATGATCTTCTCTTTTTTTTTTTCTTTTTTTTATTTCACTACCTATCAATTTTATTAATAACATCTTTACAATATATTATCTTAAACAAATAAACATTAGTCAGTTATAGATATCTTTTATTTATTTATAAGATAACACTAAAATATCAAAAATATATCCTAAATTAACTAAAACTATTTACAAACTAAAATATAGCGTCGAAAAATTCATCCGCATCGCTGTCGACTGGTAATGTACCCAAGACACTGGCGGCATTACCACGTTGTATGGCAATGCTTAGCCTCTGGCCAAGGTAAAAGCCAGCCCTTGGGTCATGGGAAGTGTCAAGCAGTCTTTTCGAAATTTCCTTAAAAAGACCATGCGCACTCGGACCCCACGGCCCGAGGGTTTCATCTTCTCTCATAGTATAACCTTGAGTTTGTTCACTCGCAAAACCAGAACCAGGCTATGAATACCCTTTAATTACTTTCCGACCTCTGCCGGACCCTTCGGGGAAACAGGCGAGATGTTATGTAATTAAATTCCCCAAATTGGAACTTTCTTAGATTTGGGTCATATTCCACTCAACATGTTCTTGTAATAATGTATCGTGCGCCTAATCTCGGAAAACAAATCGGCTTTTCTGTACATTCATTTGTGTCCACATAAACCGACAAAATGTACGGGACAGATTTTTTTTTGCGATTTCAGGGTTGGTCCTATAGTAAAAGTTGTTAGTAATGATGAGCACAATGAACCCTTAAGAGAGAGATTTAGGGTAAACAAAAGCGATTAACAGGCATAAACTTATACAATACGATGTTTTTTTTCGATTACGAAATTATAGAATATGATGGCAGGGACATCGACGGGTAACCTTTTACCATGGATTCAGCACATGAGACCTTCAAGTGAAGAAATTACTCGTCGGTTATCAAAAAAAAAAAATACTGTTTCACCTACGCGGTCAAAGTTTACGGAACAAAATTTTTTTTTTCTCACCCTGTATAGGTTTACAAAGCGTTGGTTACTATCACTACCCAGTCCATTGCTCGGGACAGGCCTCTCCTATTGCACGAAATTCAACTCGATTTTCGGCAACGCTCATCCAGCTGCTACCAGCCATCCTGCGAAGATCGTCGCTCCACCTAGCCTGAGGGCGTCCCACCTTACGTTTACCGATTCGTGGTCTCTTCTCAAGAACACGTCAACCCAAAGTTTATCGGTTCTACGGCTGATATGGCCGCGCCATTGCCACTTCAGCTTGCTTATTCTGTGAGCTATGTCGACACCTTTGCCGGATCACTTCGTTGCGGATTCGATCCCTCAGAGAGACTCCAAGCATAGCCCGTTCCATAGCTCGCTGAGTGACCTTGAATTTATGAACAGGCCGTACCACGTTTCGGCTCCGTAAGTCATGACCGGCAGGACGCACTGATTGAAGAACTTGGTCTTTAGGCTCTGTGGAATACTTGACGAAGCTTCCCAAACTATTCACATTACTAACAGTATAATCCTTACGAAAGTCGTACAAAACTTCCAAGTGCCTACATCTGTTTACCTGAGGCAGGGTTTTATAAACTAATCCTTCCTTCACAAAGGTCACTTGAACCTTTGTTCCTGACTACTCTTTGTTCTATCTCTCCAAGGCTTCTCGAGCCTTCTAACTCAAGGCCAGGCCTCAGATTTGTAATTCTAGTTAATTTGTTGGACTTTAATTGGAATTAATGGATCTGTAGTGTGTGGGTGAGTGGAAAAAAAGTCTTTCCTTGAATCGGACATGATTGTTTGAACGTCCAACTAATGGAATAAATGGCTTCAAAGGTCAAGTATTTTATCGTTTATAAGTGTACCTATTGTGTGATTAATTGGTCAACTGTCTCAGCACCCTAATTTCGCGGAAGTTAATAAATTATATTCTCCAGCCAAAGTCCATAGGTAAAACATAACAATGAATAAATAAAACTATAATTTAAATGTATTATCCAACACTAAATAAATTTAAATTGTATATCTCATTACAATTATACAATTAAATGTACCCGATGAGTTGTGATCGAGTGCCACATTATCGGGCTGTTCAATTTGTTGGCTACAATAACAACCAGCGGGGTACTTGCCCAACAAACTAACTGTAGAAGCTGTGGCTTTAATTTTGACTGTACAAAAACATTAATTGCCTTATTTACGTTGTTAACAGACACATTTTTCGAACATATGAAGCAATGGATTAGCAATATCCTTCAAAATGATTCAGATTGTGATTAAAAGTGTGTTACGCAATTAGAATGCTTATAGTTGAAGCTATCGCGCACTACATAATATGAAATCAACACACATAATTATAGGTACATTATTTCCGTCATTTGTCCACGTCCATTACAAATTCATACTGATATAAGTAGTTTACGCATTTCCATTATGCTTTCTCCGCTTCGCAAAAAAAGTGAAGATATATGTGTCTTCTCTATTTAAAATTTACTTAAGTATTACAACCTAGATAATGTTATGAAGAAACATATTTTTTGCGTGTGGTTAATTAAAACTGCCCACAAGAATATTGCAAAAGCGTAATATTATTTCTGTATAGTTCGCTTCAATCCTCTTTCGAGTGACCGCACACTATTCGAAAACGAACTCATTTGTTTTGGTTTTTTTTAATTTAATCCTGGCTGATTTTTATTTCGCAGAACCCTGAGTAAGTACGTCATTATTATGATAACATCGCGAGGAGGAGGTTCTTTCGGTCATTGCTCTTTTCCTAGTAATACGTTTATTTAGACGTAGACGTCTGACAGTTCTAGTAAGGAAAAACTGTCAAAAATTAAAAATTTATTCTCATTAAAAGACTTATTCTAGGTATAAAAGTTTGGTGGAAAGCGCCCTTAGACTAACAAAGGATCATAGGAAATAGGGATGATGACTATATTAAAATGTTCATACAAATAATTAATTTATTAAAAGAAGGCATATTAAACTGAAATAATCGAAAAAAATCTGTAAAATCGATTGAAATATGGAGAAGCTATACGCTTTTTTGGAAGGCGTTATTCCCGTCCTTGTCGCGCGGTGCGGACAATGTATGGCGCTAGTATGAAGTTACATAGTCGTGACGTCACTTCTATGATAGGCAGCCGTCTTAAGCTCTCACACTTTTAATGATATTTTTTGCACTATTTGCAAAAAAAAAAAATTAAATTCAAAATAAAATAAAAAAGTCGTCATCCCTTTTTTTCATTAGGCACAAACATAAAAAAAATATTACAATTAAAAAGACCACATAAACATAATATCTCATGTAAAGAATTTAGGGGAGGCCTTTGTCCAGCAATGGGATAGAATAGGCTAACAAAAAAAAACATCTGTCCGTAGGAACCCAAACAATAATTTATGTAAGGTTTTTCTTTACTGGAATATGTTGAAGATCACGGTCGATATTGATTCAGGACTAAGGTTGTTACTTTTTTAGTTTAGCTCTCATTCGCCAAATGTGCAAATTCAAAAGGAACTCGTTCTAACCGGATGTCCCACGACACCACTCGCTCGACAGTTTTTTTATACTTTATCAAAGTTTTTGTAATAAAAATGCTAGAAAATATAGGTGGGTCAATATTGCTATGCTAAATCGCGATAACTATGGTATTACAACGGCAATTAAAGCCATAGAAATAAAAGGTATTACCCGCTGCGATCAACCCTACATAAATTGCTCTAAAACGATTTCCATATGAATGAGGGGAGATAATTACGCTCCGCGTTGGTACTATGAATTAGCGTGGTAACTAATCCTTGCAGAATGGTTTTACCTACTAGAGTAAAGTATGATGAAGCAGACCCGGAGGATATTATTCCTTAAGTACACAATTTTAGAAATATCAACTTCACTGTAGTACCAATACCAGCATTTCACATGGAGCGACTGCCTATCTGATCTCCACAACCCAGTTACTGGGTAATACGATACCTCTTGGTAAGACTGGATTTTCTTGAAATCTCGCATAAGGAAGCAATTTTAATTGAACTATTAGGTCTTCTTTCATGCCATCCGAACACAATTTGTAGTGTCCGACCGAAAGTTCGGTTTCGGTTTCGGTTTCGGCCGAGTTTCGGCCAAAAATCAAGTTTCGGTGGCAGTTTCGGTTTCGGCCAAAATTGGCCGAAACTTTTGCCGAAACCGAAACAGTAACAATTAGTGATTTTATTTATTGATAACTGATAAACATTTTGCTATGAGAACTTAATTTGAAAAAATAATAAAAATATGACTAATGTTTTTTATATTATCTATATATGTATTATATAAAATTCAAAGTCCTGACTGACTGAGACATTAACGCACAGCCTAAACCGCTGGTCCTAGAGACATGCAAATTGGAGGGTGTATTCTTCGTGAAGAGTAGGTATCCACTAAGTAAGGGTTTTTCGAAATTCCACCCTTAAGAGGGTGAAATGGGGGGATTTTGTTTGTATGAAAAATCTTATTCCTTGAGTTAATAAACTTGAAACTTGCCACGAATACTTATCTAAGTAAATTATGAAGTTGGCATTTTTTGTTTTTATAAACTACTCCCTAAAAGGGGATTGGGGGGTTTCAAAGTTTGTATGGAAGAATTTTAGCGCGCGGTCCGATTTAATCGAAACTCAGTATTTATACCTAAAATTTAAAGGAAAGAATAATGATTATCAGGGTTTTTCGAAAATTACCCCTGAAAAGGGGTAGTCAATTTTACAGGGGAGGATTTTACAGCGTGGCTTGATTAACTCGAAAATTAGTATAAATAATCTTTGAATCAAATTATGAACACATCCCAAATGATTTTTCAAAATTCCACCCCTGTGGGGGTGAAAAGCGGGGATACACTTTATATGAAAAATCTCATTCGTTAGGTTAATAATCTTGAAAAGTGGCATGAATACTCGCCTAAGTAAGCAATGAAGTTTATCATAATTAGTTTTTCAAAACTACCCCTCAAAAGGGGTATAGGGGTGTTGAAGTTTGTGTGGAATAAATTTAATGCGCGGTCCGATTAACTCGAAACTCAGTATCGATACTTTCGACAGAAAATAATTAATAATAAGTATGTAAAGTTGTCGAAAATTGACCCCTGACGGGGCAAAAAGGGGTAATTCGGTTTTTAGGGGAAGATTTGAACTTGAAACTGTATGTTACATTTTCACGCCTAAGCCACTGAACTTCTGATTTGGCAAAGCGATAGATGGCATCCTGGGGAAGCACATACTTTTATCCTGGTAGCACGTTCCCGTGGGATTCCGACATTCACGCGGGCGAAGCCGCGGGCAGAAGCTAGTATTAAATAAATGATTACAACAAAATTAATATACCTACTGTGTTTCCATTTCATGCCCTAATTAATGCAGAATAATGGGTAAAATGCACCAAATTTCAGTATTTTAAGGAATTTAATACTTAACCACGTGAGTTTCGGTTTCGGTTTCGGTTTCGGCCGAAACTGAAGCCACGGCCGAATATTCGGTTTCGGTTTCGGTTTCGGCCGGAAAACCAGTTTCGGTCGGACTCTAACAATTTGCTATACGAACACTAATTTCAACAACAGTATAAGATCTGAGATGATAATTCCAGATCTTATACCGTAGTCATTCGGAAATGAACTTAATTTACATACTACAGTAAAGTTGATATTTCTTTTAATAGAAATAAGGTCAATTTCGAAACAAGAATATAGAATAGTAAATTGTTTACTTAAGGAATAATATCCTCCGGGTCTGCTTCCATCCGAAATTTAAGAAAATAAAGATGTTCATGAAACAATAAAAACAAGAATAAATCGAGATGTAGACGTTATAACAGAATAAACATTGGTTTCTTCTCTATTATTCTAATCATGACTAAATTGCCCGAGGTCTGAATAAAAAAGGTATGTACTAAAAAATACGCTAACAATATCCGCAGTTTCCTTTGAGTTACAAAAGTATCGAAAAACTTGACTTCCATTTATATGAAATATTTCATCTGTATTTCGATATACATGATATTTTTAGAGGGAATAGCACAACTTCATACTACAACCATTAAATCTTTTGTTTCCTGTGGGCATAGCAAAGTCAAAGTGACTTGAAGCACGAATGTGCTGAATAAAAATGTAATTTAAAGTAATAATAATATTCTTTATTGTTCTCTCATTGTCACAAACACAGTACAAAGCCAAGGTAACACTTAATAGAGACTGGTGTCTGTTGTAGGTAAAACCTGTATTACAGATCACCAGGCTTACCCTCTATCGGTCACTCACTTATTGACCTAATATATTATATAATATAATATATTGTAGTATAATATACTATATTGTAATATCATATATTATAATATGATATATTATACTTCTTTCGCACATCAATCAATCAATCAACACAGCCTATTGCAGTCCATTGCTGGAAATAGGCCTCTCCCAGGCTGCGTCACAACACCCTGTCCTCCACCACCCAGTCTGTCCCAGCCACTAGGTCATCCGTCCATCCAGCTGGGGGGCGTCTCACACTACGCTTGCCGATACGCGGTCTCCACTACGATGTCGCCAACGTGTCCAATGTGTCTGCTCCACCGGCCATCGGTCCTTCGACAAACATGGCCTGTCCACTGCCACTTCAGTTTGCTTACTCTGCAAGCTATGTCGGTAACTCCGGTTCTTTTCCGGATAATTTAATTCCTTTCGCACATAATTTATTTATTTCTTGACATACACAAGTACCTATACATATAACAGAGGGACACAGATACGACATACTGACACAGATTCCGTTCTTAAGTTCCGATGTACTGTGGTTTACGTTTACGTTAACATTTGCGGTCGGAAACAAATGAAATCGTAGAAATAGCGCAGTGGATGGAACGTCTTGTTTATTCCTTTCGTACAGTTTAATGTAGGTATTGCTGAAGTCTTAGTACGTACTGGTGACGTAAACGTAACCTAAATTGGAACGGTTACATAATCAGCCTATAATGTTCCCACTGCTGGGACGCAGGCCGAGAGGGAGCGGGCTGTAATCTACCATGCGGGCACAGAGCGGGTTGGTAGATGTCCACATGTCTTCGAATTTTTGGTTCTAGGACCTCTATGTTTTCCTTCACCGTTTTGAGAGCAGTCTCTCAAAACGGTGAAGGAAAAAATCGTGAGGAAACCGGCATGGCCGACTGGGTGATGAAATTATTTACGCAAAGTAAAGCGCCTGCTTGGGTTCGGACACAAAACTCAGTCTGCGGTCTTCAAAGCCAAGAATTAAGTTAATAACTCCAACAATTTAATCATCGTAATTACCGCCGTCTCAAAGTTTTACGCCATTATGTTCTACATTTCGCAGAGAGAAAAACATTTTCCTGTTATGAAGGAACTTACATTTTTATTTTTATAACGCGATGACTCAACTTATTTAATGCAGTAGTGAATAATGATATTATTAAAAGTAGTAGGTACCTACTGGCTGAAAGAATGATATTCTTACTTATTATTCTCATCGTATTTATTATGAAGATGCTGTCCTAGCATCTCCATCTCCTACTTAACCCATAAGCCTATTTAATATATACAATATTATATATATAAATATAGGCGACGAGTGACGGTAAGTATAGGTGTGGAGGTCAGATAGGCAGACGCTTCATGTAGAATATTGGTATTCAGCTGCATCCGGTTAGACTGGAAGCCGATCCCAACATACAAGGCTAGGTAGTGATGATGATGTAAGTATAGGTGATAATCCGACCATATTCGTAAGTTTCTTTCATAGTTTCCTGCATTTTTCAACACCACCTGTCGAGGAAATGTGTCAATTTTGTATTTTTTTTAACAAATATGGCACATTATAGACAGATTAGATAGATAGATGTGTGACAGAGTGACAAATCTTCGGCAACGGTCAAAAAACTAAATAGCAAACAATTTAAGATAGGTACCACAATTGGCAAATATGTAGTAGGTACCTAATACATTCAAGTGCCTATGTGGTGGCTAAAAGTGTAAGCTTTCTAAAAACCTAGTTCCTTGAATCCTTCCTATAAACTTCAAAGTGCATAAAAAGATAATCCCATCATGGAGATAGCGAAACGGATGAAAACGAGTTAGTGTAATGTTTCGAATGAAATCCTACGATAACATCGTAGGATTTCATTCATTTTAAAAGCCTAACTTCCGAATTCTCGAAGAAACGTCGTCGTTAAAAGTCAGGCTGTGTTGGTTTTTTACCACGTTTTATGGTTAAGTAGAGAGTAGGGAGTATGTTGTCAAATAATTTATATACTTTTTTTGATGCCCTATGATTATATCCTTTTATGGATATGGATTATGATTTTTCCTAAAAGAAACGATCTCGGGTTCTTGGATTGTCTTGAAAAGATCACTTTTAGCGATATGGTGGCACATAGGTGACACGATAGGCGGTCCCTATTGTGTCACCCCTTGTAAAATGTCTACATTTATATCTGTATATTTTATGGTGTACGTGATAAAGAATATTTATCTATGCTTATTATTTGAAGGGCTGATTTTTCCAACCCCGGATAATATTATCCGAGGAATAATTTTAAATTTTTGACAGTTCTTCCATGCAAAATCCGTCAATTTTATTCCACGAATAAAAATTATCTGACGATTGAAAAATCAGCCCTAAGACTTTTTAAGATAGTTATTTAACTTGATACGCAATAATAATTCAACGTTCACCTTTTAAATGATTATCATGCCGCTATACCTTTTTAGGATTTATATACTAGGGAAACATATTGAAGCTGTAGTCATCTCTAGTCTAAACACTACTCTAAGCAAGCTTTGAAAGCGATTGCAACCTGTCGGCTGTGCTGAACGTCCCCTTTGTTACGCTATTGTAAGCCTGCTCTGAGACCGGCCTCCATATTGCACCGTATCCAAACAAGCTCCAACATCATTCTGAAAGTAATGGCGGACCGGTTAGACAGGCTATTTATAAGACACTGGATTGCACTTCAGATGTCGTGTCTATTTCATTCCGTTTGTTTTTTTTTTAGAATTTACTAACATATTTTTTAAGTAGGTACTAACATAAATATGGATGTTCTGAAATAAAGTTATTATATCAATCTGCCTAGCCGTTTGCCAACAATATTGGAGTCAGCATCCAGTCTAATAAAGTTATTAAAAACCAAAACAATCAAGGCATCCTTTTGCCTACCACGAGTCACTAAACAGCCACACAGCCCACAAATCTATAAACTCGTGAAACTAATCCGAGACTGTGACAATTCAAGTGAAACACGACATTATCTAGAACGCGTATCTCGTCTCAAACGGATATAACACGTCAAATAGCAGGATACTTCGCTTGAGAAGCGTTGGGAGGAATACTATACGAGAAAGATAAATTGCGATTAGGTATACGATTACGATTTAAGTTATTATGAAAAGAGGATCCTGCCGGTGATCATCATCGTCATAACTGCCGAAAGACGACGTATGTTTGTTCTTTTTTTTTATGCGTCATGTTTGCCGCAAATAAATGTATTTTCTTTCTTTCTTTCTTTCAAAGACGTCCTCTCCTGGGCATAGGTCTTCGCGAAACGTCGCCACAAAAACCGATCCTGTGCTTCTCGCATCCACATCTCGCAGCGGATTCCGAATGAAGGCTTTCACAAGGTCATCGGTCTTCCTCGTGGGAGGCCTTCCAGCGTAGTGCCTTCCGGTACACGGTCACCACTTCAGAACGGCCAATCGTTCGCGAGCATTATACTACCGAGCCCAAAAACATTAAGCCTTATTTTTTACAAACATTTATACCAGAATAAAAGTAATTTTTTTTATGCCCTATGATTATTTCCTTTTTTATATACCTATACATATTATTATTTTACGACTGTTTGCATAAATTATGTAAACATTTTAAGGTAATTAACAGTCAACTCAAAGTCTAAATCCTATTTCCAAGTGTACCTAGTCACTAAACTTAATTAAGTATATGGTAACATTATTGCGTCTATGCATGCATGCACGGGCAGCGGCATCAGCATCGGGCGTCGGCGGCGGCTGAGGGGGCGCACAGGCGGCGCGGGTACTTGCGCGGTCCTCCCGCTCCGAGCGCCGCGTCACTCAAATTCTTACCACGAAGAAGACACTGCGTCTCTTTAAACTTGTATTTTGCATTACATCACTGCACACCACGTAATTTATTTATTCGCTCCTGGAATTGAGCACCCGACGTATCAGCGTCAACAATTGACATAACGTGTACCTCAAATACCTCAAGTGGAAAGCAGCATACATAGCATTTCACCTCAAACGGCAGGAAATGGGACGAGAATACAGCTGGCTGGGTGTGCATTCACTAGCGAACGATTTGCAATATTATCAAGAAATACTAGAAAACGAAAATAGACTCGTTTTATTGAACGTGATTTTACAAAACGATGATAAAATAATTGTGACGGTTTGAATGACCATTACGGCGCTAGGAAAGGTCATTCATCTTGAAGAGCAAATTTCATAGAATTCGGGTGGACCATTTAGGGTTTATGCGCCTCATAAAAAGGACTTAATTTTTTTTTTCGAAAAAGGCATTTTTTTCCAAAAAATTAGCACAGCATTCTTCACTACGAAATGAACATTTAAAAGTAATTTGGATGCTTAATCAAAAAGAAAAACATTTCCATAAAATTGAATCGAGGTCATTTTCCAATGATATTAGGAACAAAATGATGATATGGTTAGAAAGGGGGTGACTGTCGAGATGGCGGCTAATAGAGGAGTATGGAAGAAAAAGACATGTTGCGCCGACCCCAAATAATTTGGGATAAGAGCAGGAGAATGATGATTAGGAACAAAAAATAAATATCAGAAGCAGCCAGCGCAGATAATAGTGTCCTGAACGACAATATTATAATTTAAAATTTTAATTTTCTCTGTAAACCAGTGCAGTTGAGCAAATAAAATAAAAAAAATCGTAATTAGAGCTACCTATACTCCATTCGTTATAGCATTAGACAAATAACGTCCAAATAACGACAGTTATTGTGTTGTATTGTTGAGTTTTAGTGTAGTGTGTATTTATAATGAAATAACGGAGCTTATTATACGTTTATATGGAAATAAAGATGGTGTTATAACGTTATTTTTCTAATGTTATAATGTATGGAGTATAGCGCTTTAAGAAAAACTAGAAAGGTAAGTACGGTTTCTAAACTATTGAGGCATAACTTTAAAAGTTTAAGTCTTACTTTATCAGTAAACCATTGATAGAGAGAGAGAGAGATAGAGAGAGATTTCATTAATAGAGGTTCAATATCCTACTAATATTATAAACGCAAAAGTTTGTATGTATGGGTGGATGGATGTTTGTTACTCTTTCACGCAAAAACTACTGAGCGGATTTAAAACAAAGAAACACAGATAGTCTGTAACCAGGATTAACACATAGGATACTTTTTATCCCGATATTCCCACAGGATCGAGACTTATGCGGGTGAAACCGCGGGGCGCAGTTAGTCGTATATAAATCGACAGTCATATCGTGTAATATCGCGCGCAATCTCGGCTTGAATAGAAGCCATTTTAGCTCTAAGAAATGGCTGATGCAGTTCTAACTAGGTCATGTGCTGTAATGGCTAGATATGAGCCTACACCAGTGACAATTCAGGATATAAAGAAAATTGCAGATGTGAGAAAGAAAGGCGATGCCGACAGAAGTGAAAACTTTAAACGATGAAAAAACAGTGCCTTTTTCGGAAAATATGTTTTTCCGCTACCAAAAGTCACTAAACGTGCCAGATACGTTTTCGCATCAAAATTGTGAAAAACATGGCATAAACTGATAATGAGGGAAAAAGTCATGAGAGCTTTTTCGAGCCCTTTGGGCTTAAAACTCTAGGGCCATGGGGTCCGAGTGCCCACTTAGTTTTTCGAGACCTTGTCTTGCAGTTGGTCATCTCTTCACGTGTCCAGAGGGCTGGCCTATTTTTTGGCCAAAGGATCAGCATTGCCATGTAACGTGGCAATGCTGCCAGCCTTTTGGGCACTTTTCAACAATGCGGCCGAATTTTTGATACCCTATGATTCTTTTCTCTCCCTTTTTATGTACTTGTACTGACTGTTAGCATATAAATCATGAGATCAAAATAGTATAATTTTTTCTCCCGATTGAAACCTAGGTGAGAGAAATATAATCATGGGATGTGGCTTTCAACTCGATAGCAAACAAACTAAGAAAGTTGCTTTTGGTGTAAATAACAGCTCATACCTAAGAGGTGCTACACACTTGTTCGGGTCGGCAAATCGAATAAAGATTTTGCCACCTGGCTGTGCCGAATCTTACCGACCCGTACAAGTAGTTAGCAGACCTAAAGGAAAACTAGTGAAGCCTTTGCAAGCCTTTAGAATAATATCTGGGTTGAGAAAGTTTTGTGAAGCCCAATACAGACTGTTTGCCGGTCTACGTTCTATTGAAGTTATTATTATATATTATATACCGACCCGTACAAGTAGTTAGCATACCTAAAGGAAAACAAGTGAAGCCTTGGCAAGCCTTTAGAATAATATCTGGGTTGAGAAAGTTTTGTGAAGCCCAATACAGACTGTTTGCCGGTCTACGTTCTACTTTAGTTATTATTATAAAGAAAACTATTAATATAAGAAAAGAAATATAAAAGTACTAAACAAAGAATAGCTCAATAATGTTTTATCGACTTCTCATGCGATTTGCCAGTTGCATTACAAAGAAAACCCTTAATTTAAAAAATAACCTCTGCAATTTTTGTAATCAAGTTATTTCTAAAATTGCCATTAATAGCGGAGCAATTTGAAATAATCCATACCGGTGAGTAATTATTTGATATTACAAACGACAGTGAAGGACGCGACGGCACGACGCGACTCTGGTGGTGGTTCCAATAGGGACTTCCGAACTTTGACAGTTGATAGCGACCATATTGTTGAAGCTACTTCTGTCAAATAGACTGTCATTTATTCAGTCTGTTTTGCCAATTCACCATGGACGGATATAGCGTTCAACAACAAGTGCAAAAAATTGTTTTATCAAAATGGGTGTTCTATTCGGGTAGCCTTCCATGCGTTTCACCCATTTTACGGTCGCTATAATCGTCCTACCGAGAAGACTATTAGCAGTGTGGTGGATAAATTTGAGTCCACTGGTGATGAACCAATTCACATGAGATCCAAGAGCATCCAATGCATACCGAAAAAGTCACTGTTTGGTGTGGATTTTGGGCTGGTGGCGTCACCAGTCCATGTTTCTTTGAGAACGACGTTGGCCAGGCCATCACCGTCAACGGCGAGCGCTATAGGTCGATCATTACCAACTTTTTTTGGCCTGAATTGGATGATATGGACACAAACGACATGTGGTTTCAACAGGACGGCGCTACGTGCCATATTGGACATTCTGAACGAGTGATTTGAGAGCATGGTCCTCTCACGTGGAGGTCATGTGACTGGCCACCAAGAACGTGCGATTTGACCCCGTTAGACTTTTTCTTGTGGGGTTTTCTTAAGTCGCAGGTCTATGCGAATAAGCCACAAGCCACAATGGCCCGCAAAGCCAACATAACCCATGCTATCGGTCAAAATCAGCCTGATTTATGCGCTAGAGCCATGGAAAATTGGACATTTTGGATGCGCGCCACCCAGCGAAGCCGGGGCGGACATTTGATCGATGTCATATTCCATATATAATGGCATCGATAGGCCTTTCAAACAAATAAAAAAGATCGATGATATCTCACACACACTTTGTTTTATTTAAATTTAAATGTAGGAAGCGCTTACTGAAAGACCCTTTACAATTTCAATGAAAACTGTTTCGAAATTGTTCACCGCGCCTGTCTGTGGGAGCCTTAAATGTGGATGTAATACTTTAATAATACCGATTGTATCAATTGAGTCAGCTATGGTTAGTAGCTAACTTGTAAGTTTTTCCGCTTTAAATGTTTTCAAGAAAGTATGGGAAATATTTAAATAATCTTCTAAAAACTTAATGACCTTCTATTGATGAACGCTTTTTATAAATTAATGAACTCTTCGCGCTTTTTGCGCTTCTAATGATACAGACTTTTTTTAATAATCGAGCCTTTTTTTAGGCACTATAGGATCCCAACCAAATGGGTTAGGTTAGGTTAGAACTGTGATCAAACGATAGAAATGTAAAAAAACAGTAAACACTCGCGAGCCAAGCGAGCGCTAAAACCAAGTTGGTCGCAATTGCATTGCCATTTATTATTTTTAGGCCCCTAAAATATTATTTGAGGTCCAAAAAAAGAAACGTAATCACTATATTACAGTGTTAAATCATATTTTAGGTTAGCAAACTGAGAATGATTAGAACTTCCGTTAAATACAAGCTTTTATAAATCAGCTTGTAAACTGTGAATTCATTGGCAAATTGTCATTCCGTAGCGTTTTCATTTTGCCATTAGGCTTATAAAGTCGATTTGATAGTGATTGGTTATAATTTGAAATTCATGGGATGCAATTGATCTTGTGGAGGGATAGCCCGCACCCTAATTGCGAAGCACACTTTCACAACTACCCCGAGGGCTTAGAGGGAAACTCCTAAACTATTACTTCATAGATTTGTCTGAACTGTCAAAATGAAAGGCATTGCGACCTATTGCTGATGAATGTGTGGAATGCAATTACCCTGCCGTTCAATCGAACAATTGCATCCAATGTATTTGAAGCTCAATATGCACCTACACGGTCGTGTCAAAGGGCCTCATTTAATTCATTGAGGACAGTTTGGTTGCGGGTTCAACTAAACGTTTAGATCAATAGCTCGTTTATTAGTAAATGGAAATTCGTTTAGTTTCCACCCAACGTTTAATTAATGGTTATTATTACGATTCGCTTGTGGTGAAAGTTATCATTGCTTCAATCAATTTACGAATAGAAATATAAAGAAATGTAAGTTTATTTATTTTCCAGTTAGCTATTACAGTACATTGCAATGTTGGGGCTTCACAACAGTATCGAAGTAAAGTGGAGAGAGATAGGAGAAGGAGGGGGGAGGTAGAGAGTAGTCGAGTAATAATAAAGATGGTAAGTGTTTAAGCACATCACTAAAGCGCACGGCCATCACTAGCCTAAGTGCCCATTCACCTACACCTCGGACCTAAAGAATCCTACTGATGCCGCAATCAACGTGGCCACCTACGGGTTCAAACTAAATATTAAAAAAAAACAATTGGGAAGAGTACCGTTTCAACTTCCGCCTGCTAAGTATACAAGTGGTTGCTTGTCCAGAGCCCTCAGAACTTACACTATGTGCCTTGTTCTAGGGTGAGTTCGCAGACGAAGTTGCAAACAATAGCTAGCTAGCTAGAAAACTCTCAAGTAACATGTAAAAACGAGAAAAGATTTACCATGAAACACTTTCAAACAAAAATCATTGAATTTTATGAAATAAAGTTTCCGAATAGGGACCGTGTCGTAGCAGTTTATGCGATTGTGAAACTTTACACAAACTCGTGTTAGTTCTGTGAGAGCGTAACAAACAAACTGACGCCGCGAAGACGTGTCGACGCCATCTTGCTTGTCTTTGTCACGAAACGTTTGACAATTCTGCTTGATAGTTGGAGCATACAGGATGTGCTGGATGTACAAATATAGTTTTGTACATCCAGCACATCCTGTATGCTCCAACTATCCAGCAGAATTGTCAAACGTTTCGTGTATAATAATATGTAATTTTGTCACTCTCAGCACTCCTGTTTAAATTAATAAGACTAGTTTGAAATAACTTACTACATTCCCAATATTACTCGACTAGGCGCTCGAGGTATGCCAGCGAGCCATGGAGCGCGGTATCCGGCGGTTAGATGGCTGACATGACTTTTAAATAAAAACTCAGTAATGTATTCATGTCTTCCCATTCTTTGTCTTATCATATTCATGTAATTACAAGTATTAGTTTGTGGTTATACGAGTATTTATATATAAATAAAATACATATACATAAAAAACATAAAAACATAGGAATAAGGAATATATAAAAAACAGACCACAGGCACAAACATGCACGCACAAACACACCCACACACACGCACAACTAAAACACGCGCGGGCGCGCGCACCCACGCACACACACACATACACACACAATTGAGCTATCTTGAACTTAGATATCACAGTTTTTAATTTGCATCCTGTTTTCTTTTCTCTTCTTTTATAATTTTTAGTTTATTAGTCTCCATTATGTTAATGTAAAATAGGGGAAGAAGCGAGTCGGCCCCAACACAAGTATTATTAATAACTTAATGGGGCCGCCTCGTAATATACACTCCCGGACTCCTAAATCGAGCCACCTAGCATAATGAGTTTATGTCATCCATAACTTTAAATAAATATACGAATAATCAAAAAGTTCTTATGCAGTTTTGTAGATGGCATATTCAATATTAGGCTCATGTACTGCTGTTCTGAGTTTGAATACATTCTTTTTTTAAATGCACTTAAATGACCTAAGTGTTGATTTTGCCTTTGTACAGTCTAAGACATAGGTTGGATTTTTAAAGAAAATATGGTTTAGTCAAACAAATCTGTTGATTCAATAACTTGTATTGCCTCCTAAAGCATTAATGACAGCATTCATGCGATTTGGCATCGAATTAATTAGTGTTAAAATCGCATTTTGAGGGATGTTCTCCCATTCCTCTTCGATAGTAATTTTCAGTTCCTGTAGTGTTTGTGGAGCTGGATGACGAGCTCGAACACGTCGCTTTAACTCGTCCTACATGTGCTCAATGGGGTTCATGTCGGGACTTCTTGATGGCCATTCCATTACGGTAATACCAACGTCTTGGAGATAATTTTTAACGATTCCTGCCGTGTGGGGTCGGGCATTATCATGCATAAAAATAAAGTTTGGGCCTACAAACTCGGCATACGGCATTACATGAGCGTCCAAACATAGGCGTATATAACGGTCAGCATTTAGTGATGGCATCCGAGGCCCAGACACAAACTCAAGTGCAGTTTTGCCTGCGGCGGAAATGCCTCCCCAGGCGGTCCACGACCCACCGCCATAACTTACTTTCTCTTCTATGCAACACTGCACAAAACGTTCTCCCTGCCTTCGGTAGACCTTCCTCCTTCCATCGTTACCATGAAGCATGATCTTTGTCTCGTCACTAAAAAGTACCTGGCTCCATTGCCTTTGCGTCCAGCGTGAATGTTGGCGCGCAAACTGAAGGCGCGACATTCGGTGAGCACGCGCTAATTTAGGCCCATTGGCAGGCTTATGCGGTCTTAGTCACCGTTCTGCAAGTCTTCTCCTCACAGTACGAGCACTAATAGAGACTCCATGAAAGTCTCGAAGCTGTTCCTGGATCTGAACTGAGAAGTTAGGTGACGATTTCTCAAACTGGTCGCAACCATAAATCGATCTTGTCGTTCTGTTGTTACCCGAAATCGTGGTCCACGTAAACGACGAACATATCCCCCAGTCTCTAGGAACCTGTGGTACACTCTTTGAACAGCGCATCGGCTTATGTGGAGTTCTGTACTTACGTTCCTCTGGCTTAAACCGGACTGAAGAAGAGCCACAGCTTGAGCCGCTACTTCAGGCGAAGTATCCATAATTTCAACCCAGAAACGGTTTAAACATTAACTAAAGCAATTAAGGAAGTTTTTCAATCCGTAGATACGAAGAATTCGATAATCAAAGCTCTAATTTTCAATTTCTGTTTTGTTCAGGTTACCTAAAAAATTAACAACTGAAACTCTTAATTTGTTTTTCGAGATTACAATTTTAAATTTAGAACCAATTGCATGTCAACTAGGCGACAAATATGCCAGCTACAAAACTGCATAAAAACTATTTGATCATTCATATATTTTTTTTAAGTTATGGACGATACTAACTCATTAGGCTAGGTGGCTCGATTTAAGAGTCCGGGAGTGTATTTATGTAATGATTTTGGAACAATAAACAATTTATTATTTATTATTATTATTTAAATAAGTACCTTATATACAATGTGGAGACGACACTAAATGAAAACACTGATTATACTACGAATTAAGTCCGCCTCTGTAAATTTGTGTGCTTCAAGTATTGAACAAATAAATAATAATGAAGCAATTGTTTCAGGTCCGGAAAGCTTATGTTTTCATGTACTTTGTGAAAACATAAGCTTTCAGTTCTGAGATTCTGAATTCATCAAATGTACGGAATGTACCCTGATCCGTTCCAAAGCGACTACCTACCACCAAATTCAACCAAACTATTTTTGATTTTAGTACCTACACACCGTTCAAATTTCAAAGAGTGGATCTCTAACCATCGCTTTAAACGCCGAACGGTATCGGTTCCGGTAAAACAACCGCCATTGTTTTTGGGGTTCCGTAGCAAAACTGTAAAAAAGTAAGCATTATGATGCGACTTCGTTTGTCTTTTTTCATACAGGGTGGTCAATTCGAAGGTATACAAGTTTAAATTAAGATTTTTTTTTATTAGAAACGAAAATTTCCAGATATTTTACCATAATTATATAAAAAAATATCCGCCAAATCTCTGGGTTTTTGCTGGTTTAAAAATGTGATCTTTTTCCATCGTGTTTTTCACAAAATATTTGCGTACTTTGTTAGGTATTCCACTATTTTAAAGTCACGAATATTCTACTATTAGTGTTCAGATTTGATCATGACACGTACCTTTAGATAACCCTACAGAAACAAGTACCTGCTGAATTGAATTGTGAATTTGGGGGTCAATTAATTTCCTGGAATTTCTTATTTAGGAAACATTCGTCTCGACGTTTCGATTATGTTTCGTGCTACATGGTTTCTGGCTACATCTTATTAAAGTCACGTGTTTTATATGTCTGATTAATTTAATGAAGTACAAAATTTAAAAAAAAACTTAACACTCTTGTGATTGCCTGTCGCAGTTACAGCCACACCTGGCCTGTATCATCTTCAAGGAACAATGCTGCAATTACTCCACGAAACCAGTCAGACAAAAATAATTTAGGGTCCTGTCTGGGTCAACCAACGTTGCTCTTGTCCAGAATAGTGAAAATATTGTTTCATTACAAATCCTCTGTGATCAAAATGGGATTAGTTACTCGTACAGTTTGTTGAATAAAAATCGGGACGTTTTTCAATCCGTTAAGAAACTTTAAAATAAAAATATTTTATTTCACATAAACCTACATAGGCACATAAGAAATGTCAGAAGCTAGGCGCATGGTTCCAATGGCTCGTTTCCTATTGATAAGAGCTGGCAAAGTATGACACAGTTACTCTTTTGAAAACAATTGCCTTTTACAATGTTTTTAAATTAATTACAATGTTAACAGGTATATAGGACAGGGTTTAGTATAAAATTACTGAAATTAATGCGTTTGTCATGGCCTTATAAATAGTGCATATCTAATTTGCCACATTTTAACTCAAAAATAATAATGAAAGTTAATTAATTGTTTAATGGAGTATATTGAAGAACCGTTAAATTTGGCACCAACAAAAATGGTGGCCAAAAACAGTTGTATACATTCGAATTGGCCACCCTATATTTTAAATTCGTGTTCAAACTCACGGGTAGTCGTCGTGTTCGAGCTCATACACATGGTGAGGCATTTTGTAGACATCTAGTCTGTGGTTTTCCAATCATACAGTCATTCGAAACAAAAACGAATGTGTAAAAAATATCTGTTGGTTTCTATTTCAGGGTTTATTTCACGTCCATTTTTACAGTGGTATGGAAAATAGTTAGCTAGTAGTTTTCCCTTTGCTTTTAAAAGTCATCTAGCTAGTCAATACTATTTTGTTTGTTAGTGTTACAGACTCTTTTCGGAATTCGAAATTGAAAATATATCGGGGAATTTTTTCCCCGATATATTTTCAATTTCGAATTGGGTATATACTCGTAGGTATAGGAATTGTAGGGGAATATACGTACGCGTAATGTAGCTGCGTGCACTTGGGAAATTTTGTCAAATTAATTACCTTCAGAATCTACTAAAATGGTCGTCTGTGTGTTTTTTGCCAAAGTATTGGGGCAATTTTAATCGTGAAATTAAAAACAATTTTAATTTAAGAAATGGTAGTCCTTAGCTGTCCGTCCGTCTCTGGTTATTCTAGTTCTAGTATTTTTTTAAATAGAATACATTTCTAATTTTCTTGTCGGAATTTGAACCACAGCGTGTGTGTGATTTTCAGGAAGTATTTATTGACAAACAAACATTTATCAAAAGAAGCAACAAACTTTAACATTAAACTTACCTGCTGTTTGTATTTTTGCTACCAAGCCATTTTTTTAAGCGGACTGCCGCTATCTTTTCGACGGATGATTACTTACTATCACGCTAAATTGAAACTAGTTTAAGGCGCTGCGCTGCCTAGACGTAGGACACTGTAAAACGCTCAGTTTTATGTCGCACAGTTATATTGGTACATATAACAAGCCAAAAAAAATTTTTTGTGTATTGCCATAATTATGTTCAAAGAAAATATGTACTTATTAAAAACAATTTCAAAGTATCATGGTAAAACAGTCGTAAAACAGAGCTTTAAAAATTGTTTTTCGCCCCATATTTCTCAAAATTTGGAGCTATCATTTTATGATGATAATAAAGAGAATTTAATCAACTTTAGAAATACCTAAAAATTATTCCACTTAGCCGTGCATTTATTTTTTTATTAATTTAAACTGCAAAATTACTTTTTGTTGGTGTTCATTTGATTCAACTAACATCAAACGCATCGCTGTTTTGAACCTTATTTGCTGCTGCGAAGCGCTACCTAAAAATATGCATCGAACCGCGCCTTATGTACCTAAGTATAACTTGACTATTATATTTTCATTTTCTTTACTATTAAGTATTCTTATACACGAACTTAGTGTTTTTTAAGTTAAATAAAAGCTTGATTTAAAGTAATAACTGAAAGAAATCACGTGTTCATTAATGCGGGTTGTAAGAAAACTATGAAATGAAATTAAAACTTTCTTATAACGGCCTCGCTTAGCGTGACACATCCAAACTGCATTCCTCTCCACCTTTTTACCTAAAACATTGAGAAGATACTTACCATACATTGTTCCGATTTTTTCAGCCAGTTTGCGAGAGATAGCACCGTCACATAAAGAGTCGAAGCAGGCGCTGAGAGCCCGGGCACATGCGCTGGAGCCGATCTGAGAAACAATGGAAAGTATTCGTTAATTAGTTGATCCAAATCATTAGGTAGGTCCTGTACAGCCCGATTCAAAGTTTATGGTGTGGTACCTCACCCCTCACCCTCGTTGACACGTGATTTGTTATTGCCATAATGTTTGAATCGGGCTGGCTCGATGTTATTTCCCATCGGCAAAAATCACGAACCACCACACAATTTTTCAACCCCTATTTAACCGCTTTACGGCTGATTTTTCCAACGCCAGATAATTTTATCGGAAGAATAATTTTGAATTTTTAACAGTTCTTCCATACAAAAACAGCCAGACATCAATTTTATTACACGAATAAAAATTATGTGTCGATTGTAAAATCAGCCCTTAGAGGATGAATTAACAAAATTATTTATGAGTACTTGTTACTTATGGAACTCATGTGCAAGAATTCATGAATATAGACCCAGAGGATTAGACTGTGCGCTATCTGTCAGTGCTTTACCGATAAGTGGAAAAAAAGAACTTCACGCTTTTGTTTTTCTAAACACCCCTTCGACATCCAACCCGTGTTTTAAGGTGTGAACGCAGTATAAAATGAGTTCGTAGACTAAATATGTGAAGCTTGAATGAGTTTCGAAGTTGAATTTTACAAAAGATTTATATGTCCTAATTTGAGGTTAACGCTTATTCTATTACTCGTTGTATTTTAACTGTATTATTGCTCTTGGGTCTAAATTGGAGCCTTTATATCCTCAAACTGTATACAGGCAGTGTCATCGGCGTGGAACCTGTTACCATGGACTCTGAACGCCCCTGCAATGAAATATTTTGTGAGTTATTAAAAAAAAAACTGTTCTTTACGTTTTGACCGGGTTGGCTATTTTCTATGAAACACCGGTTTGTTTTGTTTCATTACCTACGAAATATTTCTACGCTAGGGGGTCTAGAAACACGTGCTGAATTTATGGTGACAGTTGGCTCGTCAATGTCCCTACCACCCTGTAGAGATTTACTTTTTAAAGGTAGTGTGGCTATAGTTTTACTTGCCACCCGCGCATTGCGTGACATTACAATATAAGAAATGACATCAAAATCTCTAACCCAACGGAGGCTACCGTATATTGATCGGTCCACAAAGAACTAGGTAAATAAAGTATTGATGAATATACTTTTGGCCTGTTTTATTTACCTACACAAAACCAGTATGCCGGTTTATACCCCGAAGTTAATGAAACAAGACTGAATTAATAAAAATATAAACCAATACCCTACGAGTGTTGTTCCAAATTCAGTTTTGAGTTGTGTAAACTTCACTTCGAAATTCGGATTCGGTTTCGAATTGTGTGCGGTCACTTAAGTGAAGCTGGAAGTGTGTCTAATAAGTAAAATAATTAAAATTCAGACAATACATGGTCAAATTAAATTAGCTAGCGAAACTCTGCAGAAGTGATGGATATCGAAACACTAAAATAAAAACCAAAAATATTTGATGTTTTTTTGAGACGACCGCTGGATGTTTTGTTACTTGAACGGTGAGTTGAGAAAACCTGTTTTCTTTAGTTTTTTCGTGTTGAAATATCAATACCCATGACGTCTGTGAAGTTTAGACTATAAACAGCTGATTTTTAAGTCATTGACTGCCGCGGTCACCAGTGTCTGCCAACTATAGATTTTCTATTGTGTCTGTTGTCTGGAAGTCAACGTGTTAAACTGATATTTCAAGTGACTTAACAAACTGCGGTCGGTGACCCCACAAAAAAAGCGTCTAATCAATTTATATTTGTTTTATCGTGTTAAGATAACGATATCCATCGCGTCCGCGGAGTTTCGTTAGCTAATTTAATTTTAATCCTGTATAATGGAACTAGTATCTTCTATTTTCATTATCACCTAAACACTTCTTAATGTGACGTAGGACTGCTATGAGTTTGCTATTTAAAGCTGGTAACATCCAGAGCAAAAATATCAGTCAGTTTTAAAGTGTGAGCGCTTTTGCAGGTAAAAATGTCAGCTGGATTATATTTCCTAGTTTTATTTTAAACTTCGTGCTTTTAGTATGCTAATATCGTGGCTTGAAATATGAGTCACCCAATTTAAACGGCGATAAACGCTGAAACTTGTTTTGATATTTTTGTCGTAAACTGAGTCTACTCCTACCTACATTATATTACCAAGGGATTTAGGTACTTTTTAATCATATAATAGTTAGATACAAGCTTTTAATTAACCTTTTAGTTCAGTTTAAATTGTCATTGATTAATGTCTTTTTCTTCAATTATCACGATTTAATATAATCTGTGAATGGACTGTAGGTATTTTTTTTTCTTTAGCCTAACGGCCAGAGATCGCTGGCCATGTTGGCTCTGCAAACCTCGTTAGATCGTCACACATCGTCTTCCTCGTTATTTTAGAGGTAGGTATTTTATAGAAAAAACAATTGTAAGTAAAACTGCGTAGTATCATTAAATTGGTGGAACTCCCCTTTACACCCTAGCTTTTAAAAAAAAGATTATAAAATATACTTACTAAGTACTCCAAAATCATGTTCCAACCGATGATGAACGCAATGAATTCACCAACGGTTACGTAGCTGTACATGTAAGCGCTTCCTGTAGTGTGTGGCACACGGACTCCGAACTCCGCGTAACAGGCTCCTGTATGGACAAAAACAATGATTTCATCTAAACTAATATTATAATTATAACTATATGTATGCTGAGACCCTCAAGGGTCGCAAATACTGCCTGGGTAACTATAGTTTTGAGCCGTATATCGATAGATAGCGTGGGCCGGTAAAGTTCCTTGATCTCTTATAGATTATTGAGACATTAAAACATAATCGGCCTATACATAATGTTACTGCAGGCCTGGGACACAGTCCTCCTCTCTTGAGGAGGGATTGGACTGTAATCTACCCTGCGAGCCAAATGTGGATTGGTAGATGTCACATGTCTTGGAATTTTTGCTTCGAAGACATGCCGGTTTCCTCACGATGGTATCTTTCACCATTTTGAGAGCAGCAGTGCGATTCTGTAGCCATCTCAACGTGAAAACTTAGGTGAAGTGAGCGTGGAGTGAGCTGTAATTCCAACTAATGCTAGGGATTGACAGCTCACTCTAAGCTCACTTCACCTAACTTTTCGCGGTGAGATTTTTACTGAATCGATCGGCAGTAGTGATGAAATAAATTACACAAAGTAATGTGCCCACCTGGGTTCGAACCCACGACCTCCAACACGAAAGTCGTGGCCGTTACCACTGGGCCACCTCTGCTTAAACCAGAGATAGAGGTTTTTCTATCTCCAATATGCCAAAACTGGTGATATATAGGTCATTGGGTTCAGCCGTTGCTCAAAAATTGACAGAGACGGAAGGGTGTTTTATACCCATTTCATATTTAGTGATTTTCGCACCACAACTGTGGTAATCACAAGGAATCTAGTACTGTGCCATAAATAAAACTGGGTTTTATCAATTAAAAATATCTATAACCGTCCAATGTTCAGTAAATTGTGCTTTGGAAGAGCAAACGAACCGTAGTTACCGCCCCGAATTGATTACCTACCTACAATTATTTACATTAAATTTTTATTCAAATTCAAAATTTTTTATTACACATAATCCTACTAGCACTTACGAAACGTCTGACGTTAAGTGCACGGTTGTAATTGGTCGTTTCCTATGGAGAAGAGCCGGCAAGAAACCCTACTATGACTCTTTTAAAAATAATTGGCTTTTTAATTAAATTTACTAGTTTTCTTTTTCTTATTAATATTTGCCCTGGCTCGCCTAGTGGTGTTAGTGCAACTGGCATGAATAGGTACCCTGTTTTTTAATTAATAACTCAAGTAAACAAAAAGGTATTTACCTCCCTTCAATGACAGGGGGAATGGGCCGTTACCACCACGCGGACTCAGTGCATGGATGGTGGAAATTACATGGATGATGACGACTAATATTGAGAAGTATGGAAGGAAAAAACACGTTTTGCTGACCCAAAATAAATTGGGATAAGAAAAAGAGAATGGTGATGAATGACTTACCGGAGAAGATGGAGGCGAGGGCGGCGATTATAAAGCTGATGACAACGCCAGGCCCCGCGAATTTCCGAGCAACCATTCCAGCAACCAGGTACATACCGGTGCCGACACAAGAGCCGACACCGAGAGATGTTAAATCCATTGTCGTTAGGCATCGCTGTGAAAAAAACGTAAAGTTAGTTCGGTTGACAGCTTACAAGTGTAAGTTTCTGGTAAAAAAAAACTTTAATTTCTTGGTTTTAAACGTTAACCTTATTGCAAAAGAAAGTTTTCCTGTAGACCCAAGTTTAAACCAACGAGCCATTTTGGGTGTCAAACTTAATTCTGACCATGTTAGAGTTCTAATTACAAAAACCGGAGAAACACTTCGTCCGACTGTCGAAATATGAAAACAATAATGTCGCACACTCAACAAAAAAGCCTCATAGTAATAGTAGTATAGTCCTACCTATCCTATAGTCCTCTAAAATCTACTGAAAAGCTGTTGGCTTTATTAAATGACAACGTCAGTATGAGGACTGTTAAACTGTAGGTATACAGGTTCAGGGATTTTTAAACTGATTTTTAAAATTGGAGTTTATTAAAGATGCCGAAAGTTATTTGACGCGCTTTATCTTTGTAATTTTTTGTTTGATTAACAAAAGAAAAAATACGTTTACATTATTTTTTTACCCAGGAAACTACCCTATTGTTACAAATGGGTGACACTATCAGGTCCTGGATGGAATACGTCAAATTACAAGTCAACCTGTATATACATACAAACCATCGGGAAAAAACTATCTAAATTATGGTCATAATAAGATTTTACCCTCTTAGGGGTGGAATTTCGAAAAACTCTTTGCTAATGAATACCTACTCTTCACAAAGAACACACCCTCCAAATTTCATGTCTCTAGGACCAGCGGTTTAGGCTGTGCGTTGATATATGTATCAGTCAGTCTCAGGACTTTGAATTTTATTTATACTGATTGTACGAAAAATTTCATCATTAACAATCAACAATGAATTGTATTTTATATCATCTGTATTTTATTTATGGGCTACAAATATTTTCAGTTTATTGAAATTTCAGCGATCACAATTTTCCAATATCAAAATTTTTGACATCGCATTGCTTTCACGTACTGCATTGCGAAAATAGTTTCAATATTGAACAGTTTCAATACCTGCAATATACAGCTTTGTAAACATACCGTTTATGAGGATTTTATTGAGGTATTAAGTTTTGTTTACATTTTTAGTTTTAGTTTATAATTTTTGGCTTGAGTATAGTTTTCATTGCATTTTGGTATAATGGCGTGGCTAGCTGACATAAATGGCAAATAATTTAATTTAATGTTCTGTGTTTCGTAATGTAATTACTTTGCAACCTACTATTGTATATAATCAAGTTTTTTTTTAAACTAAAAAGACAGCTGTGCTGCTGTGGAGTTTGTTGCGCCATTTGGGAAGAAGTGGCGCAACAAGAACAACACGGAAGTGATGAAGGGCGGGCGTTTTGGTACTGTCGTATGTATTTTTGACGTTTTAAAAGTGCTGATTCTCAGCCTAATTTGAATAAATTATATTTAGTCGAAATCATATCTTCACCAAATAGTCTTATTTCCATCAAATATAATTTCGGGAGATATAATGATGTTTTTTGCACAAGAAAAGGTGGAAGAATATGGGGGAGGCCTTTGCCTAGCAGTGGGACAATATTAACGGAAAAAAAGAGGTTTTACACTGGCTCACTCCACGCTCAATTCACCTAAGTATCCACGGCGAGATGGTTACAGAATCGTACTGCTGGCTGGTATTCAGTTGCATCCGGTTTGATTGGAAGCCTACCCCGACATAGTTGGGATAAAATTGTACGTGAATCAATTCAGTGCAGTTACATCCGACTTTTATTTTGTATTCTATAAAAAAGCGCTAGTCACTGCATGAACGCTTTTCGGTGAATATATCCATTCAAAATGCACTGAACAACGCACGGACAGTTTAATAAATGCTTGTATCCTCATGGATGAATGAGCTCGATAAACTCGTATATATCGGGTAGGTATGTCGGAAAAAGCATGGTTGTTGTTTGCGACGCCATGCCGTTATGCAAATGGCCGCCATCGCGATCCCAATTTCCCATGGTGCAATTTAAAAACTTTTTTACAAAAAAAAAACAACCGACTTCCATAAAAACACTACAAAGTGAAAAATAACTTTAATTTCGGAAGTCGGTGTCTTTGGTTTTTGTATTTCATTTTTCGCCACCGACTTCCGAAATTAAAGTTATTTTTCACTTTCTAGTGTTTTTATGGAAGTCGGTTGTTTTTTTTTTTTTGTAAAAAAGTTTTTATTTTTCACTTTTTAGTTGTGATAATTTTTTTGATTTTTGTTGATTTTTCAAAAACCGCTTGTTCGATTTTGATATAAATTTTATGGGACCATTTGGGAAGTATATACCCTTTCCAACAAAAAAAGAATTTTTCAAATTGGTTGGCAAGCGACGGAGTTATGCGCGAACAAATATAAAAAAAAAATACAAACATCCGAATTGAGAACTTTCTCCTTTTTTAGAAGTCGGTTAAAAATATGGTGTATCAAAGCAGGCTTCTTTGCTTATTTACAGAGTATCGAAGTTATAATTGCTAAGATAGAATTTATGTGATTAGGAAAACACACCACACTGTACACCTACAACGTATGGTTGTTGGTTACATAACATTTTTGTTTTAATAAGTTTTGTAAGTATTATGTTTTTTGTTTATGTATTCGTTTTACGCTTGAATACCGATATATATTGTTTTCTTTATTTTATTTATACCTATGTAGGTACACACTATGTTCAGCTAGAATATCGCTTAATTCAGCGGAAAGTTGGACAGACTTAAGTACCCGATTTAGTATGTCACATGGTGGGACGTCATTACGTCATTCGAGAGGTAGTTGCTGAAAATCAGCGCTGTTGACGCTAGTTTCGTCCGAAGTCACAGCATTTTTGCTGAGCAACGACATGTTCTTGCACAGATGCGACGTACGGCTTAATTTTTGTTTGTTTTGTTACAAAAGTAGTTATACTAGTTATTTCACCACTCTGCAATTGGCATTTTTGTTTTTGTTATGATTGTTATTGTTTTGTGGCCATCTGCCAATATCGTCTTGTCGTATGTTTGTAATATGTCTTGTCAATTATTGTGAGTTGTCATTGGTCCCTGGCCTTGACATCAAGCAATAGACAAAAGTGTCAACATTTTTATGCTTGAGTACGAGTCTTTTGACTATGTGTATCTTATGTCTGTTTCTTTTTTTTTAATTTGTAATTGTGTGATTTGTTTGTGCAGAATAAAATATTTCTTTCTCTTTGTTTAATTATAGTCCATAGTTTAATGAACTGGCATGATTTTAGCAGTGTGGCAGCTATATGAAAATTACAAGCCTTTTAGTGGTTAAAATCATATAATTAATACCGATGGAGAGCTTTTCCATCAGCACAGGAATTGTAATTAATTGTTGATTAAAACTGTTACATTTAAAGTATTAATTATTTTTCAGCTTAATCAGTTTGATTTTTAATTAAACCGGGTTTTGTAATTATTGGATGCTTAATTTTATTCAATTCGTGGATTCACAACATAATTAAATTTTATTTAGTAATTAATTACTGTCCGCTTGATTAAACTGCCTACCTTTAATATACAGTAAATTTATCTATTGTGAGGAATAATACTTTAATAAAGCTGCTTGCGGTTTTTGAACAAGAATATTTAAAAATACCCAACCAAAAAACAAAGTTTTCTTGCGGCCTACATACAGAAATACTCAACGTTAAAGTTAAATGGAAATGGTACACTTTCCAATTCAGTTTGTTCAATATAACTCGGCGGCTGGTTGGCCAAAAGGCCGTTGCATCTTGATTTACGACATAGAAAAGTGGACTGTAGTGCTCGGCAAATAAAGTGAAATATTCCTTGATACTATAATGGATAATACGAGAAGTGGTTCACGCAGGCTAACGTTTAGTGCTTCGTAAATACGATTCATCTTGATTGTAAAAGGAACTGAAAAATAAATCTCATTCAAATGCATAACGTTCTACTTTTCGCTTACAAGTTACTATTTTAAACTTAGCAGAAAATTATGCAGCATTTAAAAAAAATGGTTTCTCATTTTAAAATTCCTTTGCAGAGTCGTTTGTTGTTCAAAGAAAAGCAGAAAATTATGAAAGCGTTCTCGCGTCTAGAGTTTTAAAGTCTTAATTCCGTTCGTAGCTTATTTGAGGAAAATGCAATTACCACATTGAAAACACTAATTACCGCCGTGAGCGAATGCTTTTCAGATGTAATGGTCCATTCACACTAGGTTAACGTGTCGGACCGCTTATTATCTATTATTATTTTTTCTTTTCAAAATGTAGCAGTTATACCCTGTCTATTAGGTAAACCGTTTTTTGACAGCTGTCTTAGAACGTACATATTCCAGATATCCGTAAAAGATAACTTTATAATGCCTAATGAAATAAATATATAAACTGCCTTCTCTTATTGAATTATCTTATTAATGGCTTCTTATAGACATTATAATACCGTACGTGTATCTATCAATGTATTGTGTGTTGCTGCAATCACTAGTTCCATCTGTCAAAAAAGGTTTACTTAGAATGAACAGGCTATAGTACGATAGGATATTTTTCATTAACACAAGAATTGTCAATGATTTGTATTGAGGTATTGTTCAAAATCTACACATTACAGTCATTTCACAGTTATTTTACCTCTGATAGCAGCAAACCAACTTCAACCTCAATTTAAGGTAAATAAAGTTCATTGTGATTTTGACAGACTAGTCAGTGGCACCAACCCAACAGAAACCTTATTCGATTGAGAATAAAGATCACTTTGATTTCGACAGTGAAGTAAGAGGTAAACTGTGAAAGGGCTGTACACTAATCGGTCCGAAAAGAAAATATCCCTGATTTTGCTACTTGATCAAGTTGCTCAAGTAATTTCATAAAAAAAACAATTCAATCTTACTTATATATAATTTGCACATGTCAGATCAAATTATATATAAGTTGTTTGTTTTCAGATCATTTATCTGAAAAATTCTAATGAATTAATTCCAACAAAAAAAAAACAAGTAAATAAATTTATTTTGAGCATAAGTTATATTACGAGTATAATAAATCAAACATTTTAGCTTTGTAAGGACCACCTTACAAAGCTAAAATGTTTGATTTAAGTAGGTATGCTAAACTTTATAATAAGATATCGGTCAAACGGTGTTGGAGTTTATAAATCTACTCGTAATATATACCAATATCCATTATTATCTATATACACAATCAGCCTATCTCACACAGGCCTCCTCTCTGTGAGAGGGGACGAGCCGTAATCTACAACGCATGCCCAGTGCGGTTTGGTAAATGTCACATGTCTTCGCATTTTTGGTTCCCTCACCAACCATTTTATACAAAGTCCTTCTCGGAGTTAGAACCACGACTTAAAATTCGTAAGTCGCGGCAGTTGCCACTGGGTCACCACTATCCACCACTATACAAGTAAAGTTATGCAAAATTACTTTTGATTTTATGCTACCCAATATTAAACCGTATTTAACAATCATTCAGTAATATTCAGCCTCAAATCGTCCATTTCATCCCACGCCACCCACACAAAGTGGCGGTGCGGTGGCAGGTTCAACGCACACAATCTGCTCCCAATAGAAGCATGAATGACGTTTAAAATAGCGCTGTGCGAATATACGGAAGGTATTTTTAACTATGATGTGCAAAGTGAGATAGTTTCAAGGTGGGTTGTGTGAATGAATTTATTTGCACCGGATTTTATTAAGTTTTAGGTGGGGTGGTTGTATACATAACTACTCGTATTCATTAAAGTTGTGTTTTATTCACTGTCTGTGTGATCACTTCGTTTTTCAGCATCGGATTTTGGTGCGGTTTTCACCATCTTTTAGAGAATTTATTCCGGTAGGTTAACGTGTATAGTATATTAATATATTTTTTGACAAGCCGTAGAAACCGTTCGGAGCTTGGGATGTAACTTGTGATTTGATAGCGTGGTCATTTGAATTTATTCCTGAAAGACTTACTCGTAAGTATAATTATGTATAATCATTATCAGCCTAGCCCTTTACCAACTATGTTAGGGTCAGCTTCCAGTCTAACCAGATGCAGCTCAACACCAGTATTTTACATGAAGCGATCTGACCTCCACAACCACAATTTGCAGTAGGCCTTTACCCAGAAGTGGGACAGTAGGTACCCAGCAGTGGGACAGTAGGCACCCAGCAGTGGGACAGTAGGTAGGCTAACAAAAAATAACTTTAGTGATAAAGTGATACTTTGTCATTAAAGGTTTGTATATTTTAATGATGTTAATTAATCCTTAAAATATTCGCACCTCTTTAAGAGAGTGAGATTTTAAACCTTCTTCGTGAATAGAATCTATACTACGCTGTTAGTTATGACATACCAGCTATCTCCCCGGAGAATTACGTCCCGCACCGCTCTGCACATTTGCTGCGGATATTGGTGTCCCATAAATATCTTCCTAAACGACTATTTTATGCGCTAAACGTTTTCTTTGGCTGAATCGACGTATTCGAACCGTAAACGGTGGTATTTATTTCGAATTGGAATTTATTGATGTAACACTGTCTATGCTGATTTACAAATGTTTATTTTCATACTAAAAAGGGCATTTACAATTAAATGTAAAGTCCTTAAATTATAATTTTATAAAATTTTGGTTAACCTTTAAATCTTACCACGCACGTGCTACGCGGTTTGCTACGGCGTAGCTACGTATCTACGAGGGCTACAAAGTTATACAAAAGAATCAATCAATTCCCATGCGCAACAATTACTTAAATGTATGTTTGATTCAGTTCTAGGCAGTATAACCTTTATTGGTAAAGCCGTTTTAGGCAGCATAACCTTTATTGGTCAAACGTTACTCCATTAGTTTTTTAAATAAAAAAAAGTGTGTGTGTGTCAGCTACGACGCACGATTGGAGTTTACTCCTTACGAACGATAATTATGATATATATCGAATAGAAAAAAAGGGTAAATGAACGCATCTTCTAAAATGATAAGAGAAACAAACATATATCTGTAATTATTCGGATTATTTATATTACTTCTAAATCTTAGACGTACATAAAAAATATTAGTACCTGTAGTAAGCTTATCTTATACTTCAACCTAGTTGTAAAAATCGTGGCAGTGGAATCAAACACTGCACTAAAATAAGGTTTCAAGTTATAAAAAAAGTATATTACTGGCATTTATTTTCAAAAAAGGTTTTATTTTGATAAAAAGTAAACAAAGAGGAGACCCCGAGAATGAGATACGCTGTGTAATGTATTCCATCTCATTCTTTTACACGTTCAATCCTACAGATATATATGTTTGTCTCTTTCTACGTAACGCCTCAACTTTTCCTGTTACACTTGATTTTACTCATAAAATTTCCGTACCGGGCCTTATAACTCAAATCGTTTCTTAAGGAGTAAACTCCAAAAAATAGTTTTCGACAAATAACGAAAGGTTTCTATGACGAAAACATTTTTATTATTTATGAACACACAGTAACACAGCCACAGAGAGAGTAACAGATACAGATATGTATAAAGGTATTGAGTACAAAGGTACAGCTTATTCCTTAAGAAATTTCTTCCAGCAGGCCTGCAAAAGCAGAAATTAAAAAGAAATAAGCAATAAGACAATAGTGTGTGAGAACAAGAATTTAAGAATATGATCTGTGACGTCTTACACTAAAATATTAACTTAAAATTTTAATTAAATTCCCTTTTGTTGGTAGACTGAAACTTGTTTCTAACGAAATTAATATAAATATCAGTCGTATCTAGTTGCAGATGTCCAACAAGTTAATTCCCAGTTTATTTCATTTCATTAATCACTTGTTGCTAATATGAGTATAATATAATTATCAGGTTTCACCCTAAGAGCTCTTCGGCGTTTCACACCGCGGTCCGAACCACTCGTGGTGTGAAACGACGAAACACCCACTGAAATATGTCACTGTTTGCTCAGACATTGTTGGAAATGCATTGCTTGTCGCATGAAGTTTACATGTCATTTCGTACGTTCGTTGAAATTGACCAGACAGTTCACAGACGACAAGATAGCAAACAAATTAAATGAACACTCAGATCGTCTTTCGCGAGAGTGGGTAATACTACGAGCTTTAAATTAAATGCTTTGCTCGTCATCCTTTGCCAACTAAGTATAATGTTTCAACTTTCAAGCGACAATTTTCAGGAATGCTCAGCTCTACAGAAGTGTAGTGTCCCAACCGATTTAATTAAATTGTGTCCTGTAACGAATCGAACCTGATATTAATAGCATATAAAAGATATTGGACGATAGGTTTAAGCCCGTGTCGAAGAAGGCGATCGTCGGGGTAATACGCGATCATCGCGATCATTTACCTACGCGCGCCGCCAAAGGGCACCTTCCGAAACAAATGAGTGACAAAGTCAAATTAACTATCACGTACTCGTATTTGCGCCACGATCGCTTATATTACGACACGGCCTTATACATAAAGAATTTCATTCGCGTCGTCGCGTCGCGTATTAGTTTGTCGCACGGTACGGTGCGGTGGAGAGCCTGCGAATATCACGTAAAAGGAAGGAGACCGCAGAATGATAACAAGTTCATCCCCTGAGGAAAAGCAAGTTATTCAATGTATGTTTTATTGTAAACTACGAGTATCGTTTGGAATAGCGAGCTAGGCTGTAGAATTTTTTTTGACTTCATGTGAAAGTTTTTAATGATTTTTTTACGCTTTTTAGATACGAGAGAGTATATTTTTTAGTGCAATAAATTTGGCTCGGTTAGTTTGAATGAAAGCCAATGTTAAATAGAAAATAGTTGGGATCCAATTCAAAGTTTCGAGGTTTTCAATTCGAGGTTTAAATTAATTTTCGATTGCGATCCTGGGTTTGCAATACGTAATCCTGGGTAGGTATTGCAATGTATACTCTTAATGATGACTTCAGACTGAAGACTGACCGTCAATTTTGCTAGCCACTATCGTCGTTTGGGACAACAGACTCCAGCTAAAACTGTACCGTTTTCTCAGTCTTAAATTTTCCATTTTAACCCTCTAATACTAACTATCACCTTTAAAGTTTCCTTCTACTGCTTAAGGCTGATTTTACCAAAGTCGGATATCTTTTACCCGTGGAATAAAATTGACGTCTGACAGGTCTAGTATGAAAAACTGTCAAAAAAAAATTTCTCAGTTGTAAGACTTATTCTAGGTAAAAAAGTTTGGTAAAATGCGCCCTTAGAGAAATAACGGACCATTTAGAAAAATGACGTCGACAATTTCTGTCAATGTAATTTTGTAAATCGAACCTTATCTGGACTTCTATTTCCAGGTTCAGCCATGCATCGTGACAGCTGAGTTTTGCAACTAATATCCAATCATCGTGAACGCGGCGGCCATTAAACTGCCAGTGCGCGCTTCTGAATTCAAAATTTTACCGCCTTAAGTTCCTTTCGTGACAGCTGCAGACAATAGGAAAGAGTAAGTTTTCTGTGAAATAACCCTGGAGTAATATCGGAAATAGCTGACAGGTGACATTCATGATATTGACATCAAAATTTAGTTACTTCTCTTCAGAATTCGATGCTTCTATCTGGTGTTTGAAGTTGGCTCGTATCATTTTCCTAGCTTCTGCCCATGACTTCGTCCTCATGAAATATCGGCCCCATCCGAGTCGCATCCTATCGCCCGCCCGCGCGTTCACTTCGTTTTCTGACTTTTATTATTTTTGCTCAAATCCAAAGGGTCATTCCGTGACATAGTCTTATCCTTCATCGAGAATTAGGCTATCAAATGTAAAAAGAACTACAAATCAGACTGGTATTTCCGGAGATTAGTGCGTTCAAACAAACTCTTCAACTTCATTATTAATATAGATACCTAGTAGATAATAAATCGATTCACAACAGTAGGAAAGTTAACCACCATAAATCTCTGCTCCAGATACATAATTATGCAGATGGACATGGACACATCTGTCATGCAAACACGAACAGCCGGTCGATTCTGTGAAAATATCACCGTGAAAACTCAAGTGAAGTGAGCTGGATGTGAGTTGTCAGTAGTGTCAATCCCTAGCATTAGTTGGAAGGACAGCTCACTTCACCCTCACTTCCCCTAAGTTTTCACGGTGTAATGTTTACAGAATCCCACTGCTGATGTACGCGTGTTTCATTTATGATTCTCGTTAGCACGAGTTATCTCACTCCTTTCCAAAGGCTCACTAACAAAAGTCGAAACGAATGACCACCAAAATAAAAATTATTTTTGGCAGTTTTAATAAAATAAAATAATAAATGCACAACTCAGTAGAATATTTTTTTAGGTATTTCTTTAGATGATTGTATTCCCTTCATTATCATTACCTGAAATATGTAATGATAATTAAGGGAATATTATCGTTTACACTCAAGATTTCGGCAAAAAAAAAAAAAATTTAAGCTCCGTGTTTGAATATGGCTTTTCGTTAAACATTTGACAATACACTAATTTTTATTCTGGCTTGTAATGTGTAGGTACCAATACACCAAACAGTGCGACAAACAACTGAGCGTTTTACGGTGTTCTACGTTTGGGCAGCGCCTTACAATGAGTTTTTTTTGTTTCACCATATTAAGGTAATGAGGAAACCTAGTTTCAGCGACCACAGCAAAGCATGTTTTTTTTTTCTAAGAACGGGCGCTTGACACGCTGGCTCTATTAGAATTTGAAATCAAAACAAGAGATTTAAAAAATAATTATAAAGGCTTTATTTCCACCATTTTGCCAAATAAGAAGAAAATACGTTACATTCATATAAAAAGGGATGAGACATTTCGGTAAATTGATGAAACTTTCATATGTTGCCAAAGTATTCAGGTATTTTTTGTATTATTTGAACACGATTCTATAGTTGCAAAAAGTTTTTTTACTTTACTACTAAGATAATCAGCCTATAATGTTCCCTCAGTTGGGACACAGGCCTTCTCTCTGTAGAGGGAGTGGGCCGTAATCCACCACTGCGGGCCCATTGCGGTGTGAAGCGTGAACAATGTCTTCTAATACTTGGTTCTAGGACCATGTCTTCCTTCACAGTTACCACTAAGTAGGTAACTTTAAAATTCCCGACAACCTTAAATTAACATTGAACTCAGATTATATAAAATAATATTAATAAATTCATTTATTTCAGGTATATAAACATAATTATGCCAGACATAAAATAATACAAACCATAAAACAAATAAACCCAAACCAAATCAAATTAATTGGAAACAGAATAAATCAAATGAAATAAAATCAAAGTGAAAATATAGTTTATAGGGACGGGGGGAATCAGCCCTTACTTAGACGATGAAGGAGTAATATTTTTTGTATTTATCTGTGGAGGCTTGTTATTAGCAATTTAGTTATATATTACTGTTATTATAATGTTATTAGTCTGTAAGCCTTCCTGTTCTCAACAGACCAGGAGACTTAATAAGCTTCTGGAGGGAGGCGGGCTGGTTGGAATAATCACCGACGGCCGCCATGGCCCACGCACAATGGTCCACTTGTAGGACTAAGTGCGGAAACCAAACCCGTGACATAGAACATAGTCTGTAAGCCTTTCGAAAATAAAATAAATAAATAAACTTTTGATACTAACAAAATCATATTTCTATTGAATAAATATATGACATTGCAAAGACTGTAGGTACAGTTCTTACATTTGTGAGGAATCCATGTTCATAAATTCTACCCACATTTATTAGATCAGAAAAGAACAGGTTATTCGTATCCAAACCGACTTTATTCTCGAAGACTTTTAGCCTCTAAGAAAACTTATGACGTTAGCAGGAAAGAATTTCCGATACGATACACCTACACTTTTCATCCAGTATTAAAGGAAAATTCTCGATGCGCTGTGTAATATATGTCTCGTAGATGGTTCACTTTTATGTGACGTATTCTTTTACGATGTTAATTTTACTGCAATCCCCTCGTGCTGTCCTAGACTTGAATACTCTGCAGTTGGTACAGACGCTAGCACATCAAGCTATTACTACAATCTGTCAAATTTCTTTAATAGATTTTCAACTTTATCGCTAAAGCAGTAAGGGTTAAGGTTCAAGGTTGATTGGGAAAATTTTACAGTTTCGGGTAGCTTGACCTGCTGCTGGCGTCTGTACATAACTCACGCAGCGACCCCACCAATACCGAAAGCCAAATCATATGTTTTTAACATATTACGGCACACTACGAGATCATGAAAAATTTAAAGCGATACTTAACCTTCGGATTCCTAGACCAGACCTTTTTTTTTTTGATGGGAAATCATCTGACCCCTCCCTCCCAGAACAGACCTGAAGGCGTTTCAAAAACTAGTCGCAGTCCCATCTCGGCGACAAACAATGTCAAAAGCTTGTCAAAATGTAGGACGGAAATTAGAGGTATTTTTAACAGATTGAGACTGAGATTAGACTGTGAACGTTCTTAAAATTACGAGAATTAATAATAATAATAATATCCCTGGACATTTCACACAGCACCATTTGTCCCAAGCTAAGCAACCTAATGCTTGTGTTATGGTAACAAGATGGCTGATAAACTATTTATATACAATTTTTTTTTTTTGTAAATACATACATATTATAGATAGAAAAACACCCAGACTCGGAACAAATACATGTAGGTCATACAAATATTTGTTCCGTGCGGGAATCGAACCCGCGACACGCAGCGCAGCAGTCAATCGCTTAACCACTGCGCCAACCGTGCCGTCAAAAATTGCCCCCCAAGCCACGACATATGGGCCACAGTAACAGTTGTCATGAAAATGATAGCAGCTCTTTAGGAAAACACACCAACTCAACTTCATAATTAACCCGCCAGTCACGTCAGTTGTCGGTAAAGTGCTGAAAACATAGATTTAGAGAAGGACCCATACCAACAAATTGTTTACTAGGAAGAGGGTACCTAACACTCAAGTTTGTTGTCTTTTTTTTTTATTCTGCGACCCTTATAATGTGTACCTACTCATTCATTTAATTTTGCATTTGATATTTATTTTAATCCTGTGACCCAATTTGACATTCTATTTTAATTTCAATTCTGTGATTTATTTTTACATTCGATATTTCATTTTAATTGTAAATCTGTAATCTTTATAATTGTTACCTACTCATACGTTTATGTAAATTACATTGACATTTTATGCTATTTTGATCTGTTCTGTTGCAGTACTGTGAAATTTTATTTTATGTAATATGGGTTGTGCCTCAATAAAAAAAAAATAATAATAATAAGTGTATTGGTAACAAAGTAAAAATGGGAACTATTAAATTTATTCTTAGGCAGGGTAATTTTGTAACGCAGACTGTAGTGAAACCATTAAAATAATATTAACTCATCGGATGGACCAGGCAGACAGACCGCCCGCCTCCTGAAATATAAAGTGGCCGGCTCTGGACGAGGCAACTGCGAATTAATTATTTCAGACGCCCGGAGTGAAAACAAAGTATCCGCTTTGAAGTAGTGCAAGTTAACATTTATAAGAAAACGTACATTTTTTAGACCTGCTAAAAGCCATTACGAAAATATCTTTAATATTTTTTTTCTGACAATTTTTTTTTCTATTCTTCTCTGCACTGCTGGGCAAAGGCTTCCCCCAAGTCGTTCAAGGAACTCTTTTCCCGTGCCACCTCGAACCAGCCCTCGCGGTAGGCGTCCAGCTCACCACCGTTTTCAGCCCCAACCTCAGCGGCCTGTGGCTATTATCACGATTATTTTAAACTGAAATGACTGACCTCGTTCAGTTTCATGTTAACAATATCGTATCTAACTTTGACAAACACGCGATGAATTTTGCGCAACCAAACTTGAACAATGTTTCCCTGTAGTTTCCCACTAGTTACTCGGAGCTAATAACAACAATGCTTGAACTCACTACTCGTCTTGATCACGTCAAAGGCACACACATTGTCCTGGCTTCTAGAGCTCTGCTTTTAGTTTCGGACTACTTGCAACAGCATAATCAGCGTAATCAAATCGACATGATAGCGAAAGGGACATTTTGCGAAAGGGACATTTTGCTGCAAGTAGTCATTTTGAGAAGTGGTCATTTTGCGACAGAGCCGTTGTATCTACATACGTGTTCCTATATCCGGTTACATGGATCTTAGACATAACTGACGAAATGTGTGAGTACTATACCACCTCTGCTTGACCCTTTGGGGATTACAAGGGTGATGAATTCAGGTTGGTTTATGAGGTGACAAATTTTATATTTTTCAAAAATTCAATTTTTAAGCAGAACACGACTGCCTTCAGTAAGAATCTATCTATCTATATATATAAAATTCAAAGTCCTGACTGACTGACTGACTGACTGACTGAGACATCAACGCACAGCCTATACCACTGGTCCTAGAGACATGAAATTTGGAGGGTGTATTCTTCGTGTAGAGTAGGTATCCACTAAGAAAGGGTTTTTCGAAATTCCACCCCTAAGAGGGTGAAATGGGGGGATTTTGTTTGTATGAAGAATCTTATTCCTTGAGTTAATAAACTTGAAACTTGGCACGAATACTTATCTAAGTAAATTATGAAGTTGTGCATTTTTTGTTTTTATAAACTACCCCCCAAAAGGGGATTGGGGGGTTTCAAAGGTTGTATGGAAGAATTTTAGCGCGCGGTCCGATTTAATCGAAACTCAGTATTCGTACCTAAAATTGAAAGGAAAGAATAATGTGTATCTGGGTTTTTCGAAAATCTACCCCTGACGGCCTGAAAAGGGGTAGTCAATTTTCCAGGGGAGGATTTTACAGCGTGGCTTGATTAACTCGAAAATTGGTATAAATAATCTTTGAGTCAAGTTATGAAAACATCCCAAATGATTTTTCAAAATTCCACCCCTTTGGGGGTGAAAAGCGGGGATACAGTTTATATGAAAAATCTTATTCGTTAGGTTAATAATCTTGAAAATTGGCATGAATACTAACTAGACTAAGTAAGCAATAAAGTTTATCATTATTAGTTTTTCAAAACTACCCCTCAAAGGGGATATAGAGGGGTTAAAGTATATATGTAAGAATTTGAACGCGCGGTCCGATTAACTCGAAACTCAGTGTACTGTGTGTGTACTTAAGACTAAAAATAAATAATGACACGTATGAGGGTTTTTAAAAAATCTACCCTTAACGGGATGAAAAGGGGTAGTTAACTTTACAGGGGAGGATTATAATAAGTGGCTTGATTAATTATAAAATTGGTATACATAATCTTTGAGTCAAGTTATGAATTTTTTTTAATTCCACCCCTGTGGGGGTGAAAAGCGGGAACATATTTTATATGAAAAATCTTATTAATTTAGTTAATAAACTTGAAACTTGGCAACAATACTTAGGCAAGTATTGTTGCCAAGTTTCAAGTTTATAGTAAGTAATAAAATTTATCATTATAAGTTTTTCAAACTACCCCTCAAAGGAGGATATAGGGGTGTTGAAGTTTGTGTGGAAGAAATTGAATGCGCGGTCCGATTAACTCGAAAAATTAAGAAAATAATTAATAATAAAGTATGTAAAGTTGTCGAAAATTGACCCCTGACGGGGCAAAAAGGGGTAATTCGGTTTTTAGGGGAGGATTTGAACTTGAAACTGTATGTTACATTTTCACGCCTAAACCACTGAACTTCTGATTTGGCAAAGAGATAGATGGCATCCTGGGGAAGCACATACTTTTTATCCTGGTAGCACGTTCCCGTGGGATAACTTCCGACATCCACGCGGGCGAAGCCGCGGGCAGAAGCTAGTAAAAGTATAATAGCCATGAGTTATAAACTTATACGAGTACTTTGTGAGAAAACCACAAACAATCATGAAATTATGATTGTAATACCTACATCGGAATTCTGAAGCAAAGTAATCTTGCAGGACAACATTACCTGTCCACTGAATCCTAGTTGATAACTCACTAGCTCAAACGAGTCTCTAAGATAAACTTTACACACAGAATACTGAAAAGGTCTTAGAACATGACTGGTTTAAAACTAATTTGGTCCTCCTTAAATCGAGTGGCAACCACATTCTAGCAATGAGAGAAAATAATTAACGTCCGTAGCAGATGCCACTTTGTAAGGGGTACCATTTGTTACATTGTCGCCGCGGGAGCTTTCTGCTATTTACTTACTTGGAAAGTTTTGTTAGATTTAAGTTTGTTTTCTCCAACAAACAACTCTAGTATAATATCCAAGATGTTACCACAAGATCGGTCATGGATGTGATTTATTTCCAAAACTCGAAATTGAAATTTTGGAAAAAGTGATGAGATATAAAACCTCCTCCTATCTTCACATGACCACTTCTCTCTATCTTTTCTCTTACTTACAAGTATATATCTACAGTGAGCGTCTTTTGTTTCAAAAGTATCCAATGAAAATGTAGATAATGGATCACAAAACGTAAGTACGTGTGGATACGAGTTGTGTCCCAATTTATAATGCCAATGCTTAAACTTTTAATTCTAATTTTGGAAAAAGTGATGCGATTATAAAGTTTAAACCTTCAAAAATTATAAAGTTTAAAGCAGAATGTGTTACTTATTCTTTGTAGTGAGTGATTCAAGTATTCAAAGCTTATATTGCATAGTTTTTTCTAGAAAATCAAGAGCGCAGATGTAATGCGATGATTGCGTGGTGTGCCTCTACAATCTGAAGACCAGTTCCCGTAATTAAAAACGTTCAAAATCTAGTCGCAATCTCATCTCAGCGACAATCAATGTCCAAAACGGAGGGAAATTAGAAGTTTTTTTGACAGATTGAGACTGAGATCAGACTGTGAACGTTCTTAAAATTACGAGAATTGCCCCTTTGATCTTTAATCGTATAGAATAATTTAAATAAATATAATTTATATTTAAACGATCTATTCCCATCCAATACCAAGAACTAATACCATAAACACGTGTATGTTGGTAGTTACCGTAGGTAGCTACGTATTCTTCTACATTCAAAGAAAGTTAAAATGTAGGAGTCTGTCTACTCTATGGCTTTTGTCTTCCAAACGACTCTTCGAAATTTGAAAGGTGTCAAGTTTCGCTTTCGAACAGTTATTTCAGAAGTTTATTTCGATAACTTTAATTGTAGTTGTTATTATTGTTTTATTGCGAGTGGGCGAACAATCATTGTTTTTGTTGAGCGACAGTCTTAACTCAGTTCTGTGCAAACACTACGAGAACTTCACTTATTAATTGGTACCTTCTAAAGAAGTTACTATTAACAAAACCGCGATGGACGGTCCGCGCGCGGATTTGTTTGAAGGAATATCTATGAGCATTGTCTACGTGGTGCGGGCCGTCCGTCGCGAATATCCGTACAATGTACTTACCGAAAGTCGTTGTCTGCCCGGTAAGGACACCTCCTGAGTCTGTTCAGATTCACGAGGGTCCTTAGTCCGGATGAGCTTAGTGAAGAGATTGTGAGTGTCACGTCGCCATCCTCCCCAGTCCACCTGACGGAGGGTACCCAAGAAGCTGCAACAAAAGGATACAAGATTAATACACAGGTCCTGTTCATAATCTTTTATGAAAAAGTAGGTTCTAGTTGGTAGAGGGATATTACATCAGCATTTTGCCAGAAATCCTACTTCTGAGTCGTGTCGAAGTCAAGTGAGATCGTTTGTGAGAAAGCAGCCTCATTGACACATTGGCTTCGCACAAGTCCCTTAAAGTGTTGGTGAAATTGCAGGAGGTGGAACATCGTTTGTGATGTGGCTCCACATTCGCAATTTTGCTCGCGAGCGTACCCTCATCTAGTGTGATGAGGGTACGCTCGCGAGCAAAGTTGTGCCACAGCGGCCCACTTGGCTTCGTAGCTGGTTTACAGATTTTCATGTGGCCCTTGGCAGTTGGTGGCCCGTTGGGAGCTGTTCTCCAGGCTCGAAATGATCAGCCTGAGGAGAGTGTTTGAGAAAACATAGTTTTATTTGTGCCGTTATTTAGTGAGATGGTGAACTTGAGAAAACTGTTACAGCACTTTAGTTTGTCCCTAGGCTTCCTACTAATACAGCACTTTAGTTTGTCCCTAGGCTTCCTACTAATGTTATAAACTTGCACTTTGTCAGCGAATTCGTACGCAATCCTCTTTGTACTATATTCTTGTCTACATAATAACGAAACCTCTACAGCTTTCTAGGTCCAAGGGTTTGGCCTGGGCGCTAATGAGCTAGACAGTGAGTGAGCCAGGACACTTTTTTTATAAATTAAGTGAACGTTTGTGAAGATGTTTGTTATAAATCACGCGCACACCTCTGAATGAATTGAGGTGAAAAACATCACTAGCACTAGTCCAACCTGGCGTTCAAACCCTGGACCATGCTCAAAAGTAGCGCTAAAAGTAACAGTGGTTGTACGAGCATCCTAGCGGTACCTACTACTATACTTGTTCCCGGATAAAAAGTTGTCTATTGTATGAGATGGATGGCACCGCCGAGGTCGACCAAGAAAGCGGTGGTGAGATGACCTTATAGGTACACACTTACAGGACGAGGACCGCGACCGCGAGGGCTGGTTCAAGGTAGCGTGGGATAAGAGTTCCTGGAAGGACTTGGGGGAGGCCTTTACCCGGCAGTGATACAGTATAGACTAAATAAAACAAACCAAAAAAAATGTGTAACTCGCGACTATGGCCTATAGTTTCTTATAAATCGGTTGAGCCGTAGCAACAAACATCTGGATACGATTTTTTTAATGTTAGTAGGGCATGGTACAGTACAGTAGACCGCAGATTTGTGGCAAAAAAACTAGTGTTAGCTGCTCGTTATTATATCTAGGTATTTAAACTCCGTACTCCCTAGTCAGTAAAGGTGATGAGCGGTTGACTATGCCTCATTACTCAGATTACATTTCGCCCAAATTCAAATTGTACGTCACATAATTTAAAAACAGATTGAATTGAAATGACATGCAGCAGTGTTTATAAAAATTGTGAATCTATAGAGCTTTACAATATCACTACCTTTTTTTTTGTTTTCGGGTGGTAACCTACCTACTGATAATTGGACAGTTCGTGACTGACTAATTGGCTGGTGAAATAATGATATTGAGTCTAAGGCCGAGATTGATATCAGCCTATAATGTTCCCACTGCTGGGGCACAGGACTCCCCGCTGTGAGAGGGTGCGGGCCGTAAAGTGTATGTGGGCGAAAGTCTTTAAATTTTCGGTCGATTTTTCTCTTCGCCGTTTTGAAAGCAGTGGTTATGAAATAATTTACAAAGTAAAGTCAAACCCTACCAAGCCCTGTCAAGCCTGGCTGGGTTCAAAGCTAGGATTGGTAAAACTAAGTTTTGATACCAAGTAAAACATAGTACCTACTCAAAGTGAAATCCGAGGGAAGATTTGTGAAGCTACCGTGAAAGCGTTAAATAAATTCTTATTAGCGCTGTACACGGTTTGTGCATTGAAATCCACTATAAAAAGCTGAGTGTCTGAAACGAAACTGAAATAAAAAGGAATTTAGTGCCTTTACCGACAAAAAGTTAAATTGAGTGACAGGCGAGATTATTTTGGCTGGTTTGCAAGAGCTTTTATCTAAATTAAAAATATGGCGTTTTGACATATTTTCTGTGCAATAACTGTTCAACGGCTATTTCTATTCCACGGATTTATAACTATTTGACGACTGACACCAACACTAATGAACACTCACCTCACTCAAAACCCCTTATTAATATCACAGCTCACTCATCTAACAACAGCTCTTCCTACTCTTGCTCATGAGTAACAAAAAACGTTACTTTTGTTCCCACATCGATCTGTAATCTGTGTCTGTGTGTGTGGTTTTTCTAGTGCAAGTTTCCCTACAAGGATTAATCAGATGTTTTAATCTTCATATTTTAATGGCGCCTTTGTGGAAGACAAATAAAATGTTTATAAAATTATAACTAAAAAATCATCCCATAGCTTACTTTTCACCCGACTGTGTCAGAATGAACGTAATATTTTTTTATTGGATCAACTAGTGTTCAACCAGTACCTATGTACCTTATTTGATTTGACCTCTGACAGCAGCAATCTAACATCAACTTTATTGTAACGAGTATAAAGATCACAATGATTTTGACAGACTTGTTAGTGGCAACCCAACAGCAACCCTATTAGAATTAGAATAAAGATCGCTGATTTGGACAGTTGTGCAAAATTGGACGTAAAACAACTGTGACGGACTGTGATATGTCTATTTTGCTACAAATTTTCAGTAATTTCTATTTTCGTTTATACCAGGCGACACGTAATTGAATGCCTAGTGTCAGTGAAAACGAGCATTAATCTAACTATTTTTGAGAGTTTTAACTTAGTACCATTTTGGCGATAGCTAAAGTAACATTTAAAATATTTTAGACTCTTTAAAAGCTATTTTTGTCTGCTCATTGCAAGATAGAATTTGCTTTACCGCATATGTTACCGCTAACTGCGGAGGCTTGTAAATAGCTTGTCGTCCATTACCTCAATACCACTACTACTTCTGTATTTGATAGCTGTAAGCCACCCAAAAAATAAAATAAAATAAATAAAATATATTGCGTCGTAACGTAAATATAGCAGAATGGCATCTAGCCATCTTCTATACATGTTAGAACCGACTCTGACAATTAAATTGAAAAAAAATATTAAATACCTATAGTTTTCAACGTAAAACTCTGCTCAGAGTTATCGACTTGTGTCCTGACTTGCTAAAGGAAAGAGTTTGAAAACTGCCGAAGACATAAAAGACTTGACTGTAATGAAATATTGTGTACTACTTTATTGTTGGATTCCCCATAAATGCAAGGACTTGTAGAACAGAAGTTGTTTGCGAAACAAGGCTC